>OZ024749.1:42599684-42617184 GCA_964016885.1 Eledone cirrhosa
TGACAACAACAAAAACAATAACAACGACAATAACAAAGACAACAACAAAAACTGTAATTACAACACTAGAAATAAGAAAATTACAGCAAATATCACAATAACGATGACAACATGAATACAACAACAACAACAGCAATTATAACAGTGAAAAAAATATGGCAGCAAAATTTACAATAACAAAAACAACAGCAGCAATTACAACAACAGCAACAACAACAACAGCAGCAAAATAAAAAGTCAACAAAACAAAAACATCATCAACAGTAATTAAAACATTGAAAAAAATAAAGAAAACCGGCAGTGAATATTACAGCGATGACGACAACAACAGCAGCAATTATGGTAGAGAAAATAAATAGAAAAACAGCTAGAACAAATAAAATGGCGGCAAGACTTACAAAGACAGCAACTACAACAATAAAAACAACAACAACACCGACAACAAATACAACAGCAGCATTTAAAGACCTATAAACTTATAGTTTGGTCAAGAAAACGTGATTTATTGGTATATTTAGTTTCATAGTCAGATAAATTTAGCGCCTTGCTCGTCTGTCTGAAATTCTAAAGCGTAGTACAGTATAGCGTAGTGTAACAGAGCATAGCGCAGAATAGTATAACGTAGTATAGCATAGCGTAGTATAACGTATTATCACATAGCGTAGCACAGCTAAACGTAGTATATATAGAGTTATGCCAAGTATAGCGGGCAATAGCGTAGTATCACATAGTGTAGCGAATCATAGCGTAATATTATGTATATAGTTATGCATAACATAGTAAGCAATAGCATAGTATCGCAGTGTAGCGTAGTATAGCATAGCATAGTACTGCATAACATAGTGTAGAGTAACACTATATATATAACAAAGAAATTGTGGTAAGGAACCAGATGGACCATAACGCACCAGAGTACTCAATACTTAAGGTAGTAGAGTGGGAAATAGGAAAAAGTATGACCCCTACGGCAGAGCTCAAGCCGTTTCGACGGCTATTTCAGTCCAGAAATAGCCGTTGAAACGGCTTGAGCTCTGCCGTCGGGATCATACTTTTTCCTATATATATATATATATATACCTATCAATAAATGCAATGAAGGAGTAATCAATCGTCCTTGTTATCCTTTCAATATATTACACTCTGTATAGCTCTACACCTCATCACAGAAGTGAACCTAAACATCTAGTGCTCTCCCGGGTGACCCTAACCCTAACTCCTAGTTACACCCTCTGGATATATATATATATATATATATGTATATATTTCAAAAGGACAAACAAACAAACACCGGAGTCAATAGTACATAGTGTATTTAGCTTTACGATTGGTGAGATTGGGGGAGCTTACGACGTCACAGACATAAGTCCTTCTTCAGGATATATATATATATATATATATATATATATATATATATAGAATGACACCCACACACAAATATACACGCGCACTTTACTGCCTGTTTTTAGCAGAAGATCAGACACCTCATCATCTCTACTAAATGAACTATAATCCAATACCAACCAGAACATGACTGTGCTTATGTATTCTTTTATTCTTTTACTGATTTCAGTCATTAGACTGCGGCCACGCTGGAGCATCACCTTGAAGAGATTTAATCAATCATATCAATCAACCCCAGTCCTTAATGTTCTCATGCCTGGTACATGTTATCGATCTCTATTTCTGATGGAACACAAATAGCAGCCGTAAACAGAAACATTCACACATGTATGTATGTACGACAGGCTTCTATACAATCTCTGTTTACCAAATTTCACTCACCATAAGTCATCGGTCAACCCGCGGCTATAGTAGACAGCATGTGTTCTAGATGTCACGCATCTCGACTGAACTCGAAACTACGTGGCTACAAAGTGAACTCCCTAACCACACAACCATGTTTGTACCTATAGACATAGAATATTTATTTATGATTGATGGCAACGTTAATTAACTACCGTTTACTCCCTGAATGATGCTAATAATTTGTTTTTGAAACCTGAGTTATTCCCTATAATCAATCCCCAAATGTATATATGAGATACAGAGAAAAATATTTTCCAAGAAGATATTTTTCCAGATTTCAACCTTGGCTGTTTTGGATGTTTTTGTTGCTCCTTAGCTTTAGGTAAACTCTGATCTAGCAGAGCTTTGATAAATAATTTTCTGTCATAATTATCTAGAAGTGCTACATTTTTCCAACTCAATTAACCAACGTGTCTCTTAAAAAAATAAAAATAATAATATGGTATGATTCAAGAGAGATTTGGCTGCTATATTTAGACGATTGAGTGTCTTTGATGTGGTTCTTTCATTGGTTTCTTGCAACCTGTGTTGTTTTAATATTTCCTGAACATGTGTTATTTTCATTAGGATCCCCCTTCCCCAAGTTTCATCTCGTATCTTTTTAATTTATTTTATCAACAAACACTAAAGGTTTTGATATAAAAAAAAGTAATTTAGCAGCCAGATGTTAATGTCAAAATATCATTTTCTTAACACGAATATTGTGACTCAATATTGTGACTCTTTCGTTAACATATTTCTAATGGAAGATGCTACCTTTAATTTTCAAATCACTTTGAAAACATAAAGAATCTGGAGTGCTTTAGTAAAATAATTTAACCCCCTAGCTATTCCTGGTATTCATTTTCAACTGTGTGTACTGAAATGAAGTGTTTTGCTTAAGGACATAATACCCAACCTAGTCCAGGAATCGAACCCATGACATTATGATCGTAAGTCCAATAACCAGTAGGCCACGTACCTCAACATAAAATAGAGTGAAGACCCTTAAAAGACCGAAAAAGAAGTTTCCATCGGCCACAAAGAGGAATTGAACACCATATCTCCCAGATACTGGCTAGGGGCTTTAAACCATTAAGCAAAGGAACCGTGACAATTCTTCCGTCTTTTTAAACTAGTCTGTCTGTTTAAAAACTAAACTTTTTAAACAGACAGACTAACAGACAGACTGACATATAGACACACATCCGTATGTAAACAAACATTATACCTAGAAGATTTCTCAGACGTTTAAGCACAGAGAAGTATACTTATATATAAATATTCTCAGCGCTTAAATGTCCGAGGAAACAGCAACGTCTATTATTCATTACTATGTAAGATTGAATGATTTCTAAGTTGTCAAGAGTGTCAAACAAGGGACATAAACCACTGATGACAGGATCAAACTTGTGAACACTTGGTTAGCTGATTTAGTTGATTGTTCAGTCGTAATCTATCGATTGAGCCCCGCTATCTACCTACAGCTCGTTTGGGAATAGTGCATCTGTAAGTGATCGGACATTGGACAGATCGAAGTGAAGTGTAAAACACAAATAAATACAGGAGATGATGGAGTGAGTAATATACACAAGAAGGAAAAAAGATGTGAGTTTACTATCGCAATAACTCATCTCGGAATATTTTAGACACGTAATCAGTGGCTGAGATGTTTAAAGTGTCTGAACAGAAGTTAGTATTCTCGCGGGTAGATGGCAGAGAATTATGAATTTTACAGAGGATTAAAGAAAGATTTGATGCGAAAAGCGTTACTTCTCTGAAGTAGGTGAAAAATATTCGCATAGATATTAAATAGAAAATCTTTCGATTACTGCTTTCAATTCGTTTTGGTATAGGAGATAAGAATGCAAATGCAGTGGTCAGAGGGTCAGCAAGGGTGTGTGTGTATGTGTGGGTGTGTGCGTGCGTGTGTGTGTGTATGTATGTGTGTGTGTGAGGGAGAGTGTGGAAGAGTTGAATGTGGGCTGTTTCATGACATATTGATGTATCAGCCGATGGTTTACAGCCAGCGTTTTGAAATATTGCCAAAGAAAAAACCCACCAACAAGCAACACGAAATACTATGTCCGCTTACTGCTTCATGTGTATGCATAATTTTAAACGCAGGCAGTGCTATACCATCGTTTCTATTTCAGTATTAGGACACAAACGCATAATATATATATATATATATATATATATATATATATATATATATATATATATATATATATATGTGTGTGTGTGTGTGTATGTGTGTGTATGCGTGTGCCTCTGGTTCAATCGGGAGTAACCACAGTAAGTAAGGTACTCAATACAAAGCAGAGTATAAATATTTAATATAGAAAAGGCTTCTACAGAACTAGAACTGTTTCATTCGGGAGAAATCATCAGGAAGCCGCTTCCTGATGATTTCTCCATAACAGTTCTAGTCCTGTAGAAGTCTTTTCTCTCTCTCTCTCTCTCTCTCTCTCTCTCTCTCTCTCTCTCTCTCTCTCTCTCTCTATATATATATATATATATATATATATATATATATATATACATATATACATATATATACATATATATACACACATATATATATATATATATATATATATATACATATATATATATATATATACATACATACATATATTTATACATATATACATATATTTATATATATATATATATATACATATATACATATATATATATATATATATATATATATATATATATATATATATATATATATATAAATTCAGCGAGAATCTCATTTCGGCGGGTAGAAAAAGCGAAACGAAACGCAAAATCAGTTATGCTGGCAAGCTCTCCATACTTAAAAAAAAACAGAGTTAAACATATGTGTTAAAACGCCATACAAACTGAAAAAGAAGGCATTAACCACCCAAGCCAAAAAACAAGTCAAGCTAAACAGGTCAAACAAAATAAATGATAAAATCATACATACATATATATATATATATATATATATATATATATATATATATATATATATATATATATATATAAGGATTAAAATACCGGAGCGTGTTGGAGTTAAACACCCTCTTCGTATTATAGAAATGACAGTAAAAGGTATAGCTCAATGCAGTTAAACAGAGCCAAACATTTTTTACTCTCTTAATATATATATTTTATATGTTTTACTCTCTTAATATATATATATATATATACATATACACATATCCAGTTAGAGGTTGTGACTACTCTGTGTCGTGGATAGTTTTAACGTACGGCTTTGTTTGACTCAACAAGATGTTTCCATAGTTAGGCAGCGAGTTCGCGGTAATTCCTATACAGGTTATACTTGGAGTAATAATAGTGAAAGATTGAAGAGTAACATGGTTGGCTGTACAACAAGGGGCTTTATTTCAGGTATTAACAATTGTTTCGTTGATCAGGTGAGTCTAGAGGCCGCTAATCGCTCGAAGTTGCGTCACTCGATCGCCATTACATTATTTACCTTTGATCAAATCCTCAGAATACAATTGTTAATACCTGAAATAAAGCCCCTTATTGTACAGCCAACCATGTTACTCTTCAATCTTTCACTATATATATATATATATATATCCTTCCGTCTTATACCCCCCTCCTCCATTCTTTACTCTCATCTCCTCCTCTTCCTTACCTTTCCCCCCCCCCCACTCACTTTTTCCCAATCTCATACATCAATGCTAAATTATTTTTCATATGTTGATTTAAAACTTCACTATTCACAAGTGTTTTTTAAGCTTCATATCATGTATCCCTATTTTATCTGATGAGAACGCAGATATCATCCCATGATAATATTTGTTTTTGAAATGCGCATAATAAAATACTTGGAACTCTTTTAACCATCTTTTGATCTTATATTATATTATATATATATACACATTGTAGAGACAGAGAATATATGTTATGATAGCTTAACTTAGTATACACACACACACACACACACACTTATAGCACCTATCTCTCTCTCTATATATATACATATATACATACATATATATACATACAAAAACACATATTCACACATCGACACAAATATATTTATAGCTTATATATATATATTCACATATATATTTATACCATATATATATATACAGATATATAGACACACACACACCTCTCTCTCTCTCTCTCTCTCTCTCTCTCTCTCTCTCTCTCTCTCTCTCTCTCTCTCTCTCTCTCTCTCTCTCTCTCTCTCTCTCTCTCTCTATATATATATATATATATATATATATATATATATATATATATATTCATAGTAGACGTCCATCAGATAATTACCAGGCCGTAAATAACAGTATTTTCACACCTTATCTATTAGAGAGTACGCAGGTTTATTTCGTGATATCTATTCACTCATAAATCAATGGAAGTTCTACGTGTCAAGCAGACATAGCCAACCCACATATAACAACACTATAACCCCACCAAAAATAACCAACCCTTCACATGTTTAATTGAACATTCCTATTTCTTTTATCTGTGGTTAGCATATAAATCTATAATTTATAAATCATATATGAGTTTTCGGAAACCTATCAGACTATTTCTAATATTCTATTTTCGTCATAAAATTACAACAATTACAACGAGAAGATGGCGTGGTTTAAAAGATATATCCTCGCTCTACCAAGTATTTTATCCTTAGATATGTATTAGAAGAGTCAGTTATGTTCACATACGCATACACTTGCATGTGTACACACACATACACACTGAAGTAAACACATGTATATACACACACACATACATATCATCTATATAAATAAAATCTCAATGCGTATTGAACCTATATCCCCACCATACATCATTCTCATAGTGTATATTATATATATATACACATATATATAGATACACACACACGCAGATAAACACACACACATATATATATATATATATAAACACAAAAACATACACACACGCACACACACAAAAGGACATGCATATATGTATATACGAATATTCGCTCCTGCATTTGCAGAGCGTGTGTTTGTATATATATATATATATATATATATATATATATATTTATATATTTACCAGACAATAGATTTTAATAGGACGAAACAAAAACAATATTAGGCTTTAAGAACATATAGTTTATCAGTAGCAATACAATGATTTAAAACAGACACACACATACACACACACACACACACATACAGACACACACACACACACACACACACACACACGCACACACACACACACACACAACACAACCACAACAACAACAATAGCCAGAGCAACGGCAATAAGAATAACAACCATACCAACAATAGCCGCTCTAACAAATAGCTACAACAAGAATGAGAGCAACGTCAACAACAAGAATAACAACGACAATAACTTGATCGACTGCAACAACAGTATCAACAACAACAACAGTTGAAAAAGCAAAGGAGGGTGTAACTCATCTGATGCAATATGAAGTTAGTTATCGTAAACAACTTTAGTGAAAGAATGTTTTGGATAAACACATATAAAGACTCTGGCAGACACTGGACAACAATAGAAGTAATGGACTTTCTTCTCATTAGCATTGATTCCAGTTGAAATTAATCGTTGTAAATAAAGTGATTTCGTTATTTAAGCTCACTCGAAGGACCTTTCTCTATAACAAAAACTGTTTGTAAAATCCTCAATTGCTGGCAGACATTGTGCATTTTTCTGCCAACATTTGACCATTCCTCGCCATGTAATTTGATTTCTTTGTTATCTGTAGATCGTGGATGGCCGCTGTAATGGCTTAATATTTCTAGAGGTTCGTTTCGCAATCACGAGGACCCGGGTTCGATCCTACACACAGTATAGTATCTTGGGTAAAGTGTCTCTTATCATAGCCTCGTATTGACCTGATCTTTGCGAGTGAAATTCGGTAGATGGAAATTGTGTGGCGTTTCAATTTGTAAGCATAAAGATCCAGGTCGTGTCCCATTAGGTAGTACCATCTCTTAATCCTTAATTCCTGGTAGATTCGTAGGTGTGCTGTAGTGACATACGACATTTCTTAGGCATTTGATATCTGACAGAGCCCATCTTCTTTCCAGTTCTGAATACAGCCAATTTCTTCCAGAGAATGACAGATGTGTGTATTGATGTCAGATAGATAAAACATCAGATAATGGAACAAACATCCTCCATGGTTTCAGTTTATCCTTGAATTACGACAAGGCACACTTGCCGTTCGTAACTTACGAGTTTGATAAATTAAATACTAGAAAATATACCTGGATCGATATAATCAACTAAAATAATATAAAGACGAAGCACCAATATAGTTGTTCGCCTAAGACTGACACCAATAATACAATAGTGATACAATAGTCGGACAGCAGCAGATCTATAAATTTCAAACCACACCACTTTAAAACAAAGGCGAAGAAAGAATCAAATTATAATTCAACACTTTACATATGTCATATGCAAAACTTCTCATCTGCATTTTAACAAAAAATTGATTGTAATTTAGCGAAGAACGAAAGGAGAACATCTAAACGAATAAGATAATGACTATAAACTATATAAACAGAACAAAAATAGAAATGGAATATTTGAAGTAGCTCACGCGAATTATGGTTAATGGAATATTTTGTTGCCTACGAAAAAGGATGAGAAATATTATGGTAATTAAATTACTTCATTATTTTCCAGTATTTTTATTTATCTATCTTCGCAAATTTATGATGATAACGAGCAGACCGCTTCAAATATAAAATGATTTTCTAAAATTCCTCGCAAAGATGTGTGACCTTTTAAGAAATGCCTGATGTAATTATAAACGAAGTCACGCGTTTTGGTTCAATGTTATTTTAAATAGTCACCAATATAGTCTTCTTTATAGAAGATCAGTTTGGCTAGTAGTAGTAGTAGTAGTAGTAGTAGTAGTAGTAGTAGTTGTTGTTGTTTAGCAACAGAAAGCTTTCTGTTCAAGCTCAAACGAGAGTGCTTCTACGTGTTAGAAATAGCAGCCAAATCTCTCACTGCGGTTGTATTTAAAGGAAGAAAACATCACATATATACACTCACATAAAATGGACATCCAACGATTTCCAAGATGAATGTTCTAATGGTTTGAACAAGAAACACCCAGCACGTGAAACTAACGTGTTTACACACACACACACACACACACACACACACACACACACACACACACACACACACACACACACACACACACACACACACACAACTATAAATAAATATATATATATACTCATATATATAAATACACATACACACACACACATAAATACACCCACACAAATATAAATAAATAAATATAATATATATATATATATACTCATATATATAAATACACAAACACACACACACATAAATACACAGACACACACACACACACATATATAAATAAATAAATATATATATATATATATATATATACTCATATATATAAATACACAAACACACAAATACACAAACACACAAACACACACACACATATATATATACTCAATCACACACGTACTCTTTCTATGATGTAAACATGTTAATGTATTTAAAAAAGAATCTCATAAAACAACCTCGTCGTGATCGTGCTTTCGTCTTCGGCAATGTCAACAGGTTTTCCCTTTTATTCCTCTACTAGTTATCTCATTTCTCAAAAGATAGTTGAAGACAAGATTACTAGTGAATGTAGCACAGTGCATTTCAATATAAGAGAGGAAAAACCCTTGGATGAACTCTCTCAATCAAATCAAGAGAAAAATAAAACAAACACTTCTCTTTTTAACAGCAGCCATTTTTTTTTTGGCAGAGAATTTATGTTTCCTGTTGACCTCGAACGAAGAAATCTAATATAAAAATGGTAACAGTTGCTAAACTCTGTAATGGCATCAAAGAATTCTAACTTAAATTATTGCTTCAGAACAAATGAGCAATGATAAATCTTAAGAACCTAAATTAAAATTTCGGTAAATTTATCTTTTTTTTTTCTTTTCTTATTTTTTTTCCTTTTATAAATATTAATTTTTATATTTTCTCAATTCGGAAATATTTGATACGCTATTAGAAAGGTTAACAAATTGCTTCCATCTCCTTAAAGGCTGAAAGACATGTCACTTGTAAATTCCAATTTCCCTAATTATGATATCTTTTAACACATTAACATTTATATTACTGAACGGATTCACTGAGTATGAAGTGTCAAAATGAACGAAAATATTTCACATTTATGTTACAGTTCCAACAAATGATTTATCACTAGAACTATCATAGGTCAGTGATAAATCTTAGAAATAAAGGATTTTAAACGTCAGACAGGGTAAATTACGGCTTAGATAGATGACTTCAGTGTCTAAATATCCCATTTTTTTTTCGTTAGATGTTAGTAAATTTTTTATCAGGACGTATGCTTCATGCTTCTACAGGTGTCTGCTTTTAAAGCATCACTTAGCATATACACGACAATCAAATTATCTCATGTGCGTTTCTATAACTTTATAAAATCTTTCATGTGTAAATACGAAGATTTGCGTTTCTGAGCTGAATTGGAAGTATTGTAAAATGTTTTAATAACTTTGAATAAATTTGAAATTCATTTTTTAAAATAAAAAGCAAACAAAAAAAACAAACAAACAAAAACCCATAGAAAAAACTTGAATAATAAATTGAATATCAGTACTTACATAATATCCTAAAATACTTCTTAATTGATTTTGAAGATGGTACCCTTTGTATTTCACATTCGTAATGGCCCTCATCGTGACAGGTTATCTGTGACAAAGTTAGCGACACCTTCACATTGCCTGAATCAAGACTGTGTACTTCTGTCTTGACACGGTTCATATAACGTGGTTGTAACCAGGCGGGGCCTGTTCTGTTGTTGACGTGAACCAACGCTGTGTCATCTCTCTTAAACGCAACCGCATAAACATGTGATTTGTAATAATCGCTACACGTCATCGTAACACTGGCCTTTCCTGAAGAGAGGGTGCCTCGAATTTTGAAGTCTAATGCTCCATTGTCTGAAACACAAAGAGAAGAAAATGTTTGGTAGTTTAAGCATGGCCATTGTTTGGTTAGATTTTTAAATAAAAGACCCTCATTATCTATAACAAATACGGTGGATTGGCAGTATTAGTAGTAGAGAGTCGGACGCCATGCTTTGCAGCATAGAGTTACGGCCCTTTATGATCTGAGTTCAAATCCCACCCAGGTTAACTTTGCCTTTCATCCTTACGGGGTCGATAAAATAAAGTACCAGTAATACACTGGGATAATTGTTGGCCTTGTGCCAAAAATAGAAACAGTTATCTATTACAAATATGTAAATAAATCACATGCACTGACATAGGAATTCAGGTGATATAAAGAAGGAAGGGTGTGAGAGGGTGGAGAGCCATAGAGACCCCCCCCCCCACTTCAGTCATAGCTTACCATGAAGTTGCACATGGAAAGTTCCTTTCCAGAGTGCAAGCCAGGGCAAGGTATTTTGTGGAAGACCCCCGCAGTCACTCATGCATGATAACCTCTAGTTTTTCACACCAATTTTCCAAACACAGTTTCGAGTTCACTCTCACTGCGAGACACTCTGAGCAAGTGCATTCTACCTGTTAATTACAGACCAACTACACTCCTTTTAAAGGGCTTCCAAACAGTGTCTAACTACACAATTTCATGAAAAAAAGGCTGTAATCTATATGTATAATAGTGAAATCCCACTAGAAGGAAGACGCAGTAGAGGAAGACCACGAAAAACACGGGCGGAGGTGGTTAGAGCAGACCTCAGATCGCTGAAACTCACGGAGGAGATGACGAAGGACCGTGACAAGTGGAGAGATGCTGTGCTGAATAAGACCCGTCCCACCCTTGCAAGTAGGGAAAAGCCGACGTAAAATGATGATGATGATAAAATGATGATGATGTAGAATCTGAAGAAAGGGGAGATTATCTACAGCAGCAAATTTTAAGTAAACATTTGCAAAGTGGAAAAAACAAACAAAGCATTATTCCATATGACTAAATTGTTTCTTCTATTTGCGGACCTATAAGTGTAACACTTTAACAATAGCGCCCCTGCTGCTAAACGAAATTATATTTTAAAACAAGAATACAAAAGTGACAGCAAGCACTAAGTGTTGAGACATAAAATTGACAATAATAATAATAATAATAATAATAATAATAACAACAATAATAATTGTTTCTACTTTTGGCACAAGGCCAGCAAATTACCAAGTACATTACTGGTACTTTACTTTATTGACCCCATAAGGATGAAAGGCAAAGTTAACCTCGGCGGGATTTGAACTCAGACCGCAAAGGGACGTAACTATGCTCGAAAGCATGGTGTCCGACCCTCCACCGATATTGCTAATTCACCGCCCTTAATAACA
Source organism: Eledone cirrhosa (assembly GCA_964016885.1). Taxonomy (NCBI): domain Eukaryota; kingdom Metazoa; phylum Mollusca; class Cephalopoda; order Octopoda; family Eledonidae; genus Eledone; species Eledone cirrhosa. The sequence continues at coordinate 42,611,840 of OZ024749.1, forward strand.
ATAATAATAATAATAATAATTCTGTTGACCAAATGATAGAAGAAGCTGATGAATATCGGTAGATCTAGGCAGTATACTAAATTTCACTTTATAATTTTCTTGTTAAGGGTCAATTGTATGTTTATTTTGCTCTTTTTTTTACAGAGGTCAGTATTCTCCCGGTAAATATGAACAAAAACCAAAATGTAAGAAAAAAAAAAAAAAATTTAATATAAATAGTTCGACTTTAGTTATTTCACTTCTTTTATAGAAAAAAAACAAAACAAAACAAGTTTTTATTTGTATGAGGTTGATCTTTGAAATAATCCTCCTGAATATATATATATATATATATATATATATATATATATATATATATATATATATATACACACATACAAAATTAACTCGAATATCGGGTTTTGAAACGCGAGTGTAGTAGAATTCGTAGGAAAATAGAAACACTTGGCGTAAGGAAACTATTAAAACACCAAAATGCCGTCGAAACGGCGTTGGGTTAAACATTACCTCAAAGGACAGAAATCAGCGGCTCGAGGTGAGTTATATATATATATATATATATATATATATATATATATATATATATATATATATAAGGAAAGAAAGTGGGAGAGAGATAGAGAGATAGAGATAGATAGATAGATAGATAGATAGATAGATAGATAGATAGATAGATAGAGAGAGAGAGAAATGTGATATAAATATCTATGTGAACACTTCTACACACAAAACCGAGGGTCGTCATTCATAAAATAGATTTTATCCCATGCTGTTGCAATGCCGTCCGGCGAATATTTCAGGTCTCTGTGAGTTAAACAATGAAATCTTGGTGTCCGTTCTGTATTTCAGTGTGTTTGTCTGTTGCTATGACACAAGAGACGACGACGATGCCGACGATGATGATGTTGATGGTGACGATGATGATGGTGATAACAATGGTGACGATGAGATATATCACTTCGAAATCAATGTGTTTCATTCTTGACGAAGACTTGTCTCCCTTTATGGTCTCTATATTCCACACACAGGATTGTTTGAAACCTGGACTAATCAGAGAAAAGAACATGCTGCCAGCAATATCATACGGCCTAACATTTCCTTTGCTCAGACTTTTCCAGGCCTTTCACTCATCGTCCCGACGCTGTTCGTATATTATGAATATAAAACATTCCTTCTTCATATATCGGTTGTTGTATGATTAGAAGAAAAACCCATTGAATTGGCAATTTGAATTGATTATAAAATAAAGGAATAAGATAAAGAAATAAAGGAAAGAAAAGGAAAGAAACACCAACAAAACATTTCGAAAGTCACGATGCACTGTTCATTGCAACAAATATCATTGTTAACACAAATACCATACAACAGCCAGCAACAATAACAGTAACAACATCACTACAACTGTAAAAACGCCACCGTAACTGTAACAACATAACAACAGTAACAATGACATCGCAACACTAACAACACTATCACGAGAGTATCACAACTACTACAGCAGTAACAACATCGCAACAGTATCAATATCATGGCAGCACCAACAACACTGTCGCAATAGTAACAACAGTATCACAACAATAACAACACTGTCGGAATAGCAAGAACACTGTCGGAATAGCAAGAACACTGTCGGAATAGCAAGAACACTGCCGGAATAGCAACAACACTGTCGAATTAGCAACAACAATACCGAAATAGCAACAACACTGCCGCAACAGTAATAACACTGTAGCGACACTGACAACACTGTCACAACACTGTCGAATTAGCAACACTAACGGAGCAGAAGCAATTCTATCGTAACAGTAACAACACTAGCAGCACTGTCGCAACACGGCAACACCAACGGGACAGAAGCAATTCCATGGCAACAGAAAGAACTAGCAACACAAGTGAACGAAGGAGTTTTTATTTGGTCACATGGCGTGCTACAAATAGTATATATATATCTAATATATATTTGTGAAATGGGTGGTGGTTGAAATTCAGATGTGCACGGTTAAATGGTAGTAGACGTGGTCGGACGGGCATGAACATTTACACACCTATGTAAAAAGTGCCAAGGAAGAAAATAGACGAGGTTTCAAATCTCTAACTTGAAAAATGTGGTCCCTAGGGCCCCCAAACGGTCTATTTACTATCGCGTTCGGTGAGTTATTTCCCCTTGTTCTAATACTTGGATGAGTTATTTACAATTTCATACACATTTTAAAACTCATCATCAACGTTCTTTCGCTGTTAACATACAGTACCAATAATTTGAAAAATATTATTGAAAGTTTATTATAGAGAAGCAGTTTCAGGAAAAAAAATAGAAATATGCACTTGGGGCTGGACGGCGTACAATAAGAAGTGGAGCGACGTGAAAAGCGAAATAGCAAAGTCGATGATATGCAAGTTTGAAAATGCAGATTAATAAACTGTTGCTTTCTACAATACGTTTCATTTTCACAGTACCGTTTTATGAAATCGATTCTGCAGTACGGTCACTGTTTTCCATCAAAAGAAATAAAACCCTTAAATTGCGAAGAAGGGACGCGTGTTTTTATTTTAATTCTAATACATGTTAACCACCACTAACTGTAAGTAGTATTTTTCAAATTGCATATCATCGACATTGCTATTTCGCTGTTAATAAACAACGCTTTTCACGTCGCTCCACTTCTCATTGTACGCCGTCCAGCCCCAAGTGCATATTTCTATTTTTTTCTTCCTGAAACTGCTTCTTTATAATAAACTTTCAATAATAATATTTTTCAAATTAGTAACTTAATAAAAAGTGGCCCCGAGTGCAACCGGGCTCAGCTGCTAGTATATATATATATATATATATATATATATATATATATATATATATATATATATATATATAATAAACTATTCTGGAGACCAGCTGGTGCACACGATTCTGAGAAACACCAACCAAGAAGAGTAAGAAGCTATTGTATAACTACACTACTGCGAAAGCAATAATTTCTTCATCCATAATATAAATTTATATGACTCATTGTAATCCTTCGTGTTCTTGGTTATATGACTAAAAATGTCTAAGAAATAATTTTGGTAAAGGAAAAAAAAAAAAAAAAAAAGAAAAAAAAAATCAATAGTGAAAAATTGAGATTTCAGTCCAAGACAAAGATGACATTTTGAGAAAATATTTCCAATTTATAAGTGAATCAATAACGATATATAAATCTATTGGAAAGATTAGGATTTAAGATTATACGTTGTTGGTATCTAAGTTCTAATCAGCAGCATTGGTTCCATAGTCTCCAAATGTGTCGTGTCTTTTGTTTTTACGTGACGAATTGAATGACTTAAAGACGAAGATATATTCATATATATATATATATATATATATATATATATATATATATATATATATATATATATATATATATATATATATATATATATATGTAGAAATGGCTTCCACACGACTAGAACTGTTTCATTCAATCCTGATGATTTATTTCGAATGAAACAGTTTTAGTACTGTAGAAGCCATTTCTATATTGCATTTTGTATATACTCTACAAATGTATTGAGTACTTCGCTTACTGTGGTTACCCCCAATTGAACCCGGGAGTCACACACACACACACACACATATATATACGTATATATATGGCCGACTGAATACGCACATGTGTTTTTTATATACATATATATACACACAATATATATATATACACACACACATATATATATACACACACACATATATATATACACACACATATATATATATATATATATACACACATATATGCACACACATATATATGTATATACATACATGTGTATATACATATATATATATACACATATATATGCACACATATATATACATATATATATATGCATATACATGCACACATATATATACATATATATATATGCATATACATACATATATATATATACATATATATATATGCATATACATACATATATATATATACATATATATATATGCATATACATACATATATATATATACATATATATATATGCATATACATACATATATATATATACATATATATATATGCATATACATATATGCATATACATACATATATATATATATATATATATATATATATATATATATATATATATATATATACACATATATATATACACACATATATATATACACACATATATATACACACACATATATATATACACACACATATATACACACATATATACACACACATATATATATACACACACATATATATACATATATATATATACATATATATATATACACACATATTATATATATATATATATATATGTATGTATGTTATATTGACGTATACACTAATCTCTCTCTCTTTTATATATATATACACATATATGTACATACATATATATGTACATACATATATATCTATATTATACATATATATGTATATTATACATATATATTAAATTAAGTTATACACGAATATATATATACATATATATATAAACTTGCGCGCGAATACACACACACACACATCTATATGAACATAAAGGATCGTGAGGAAGAAAGAGATATAGGGAGAGATGGAGAGAGAGAGAGAGAGAGAGAGAGAGAGAGAGAGAGAGAGAGAGAGAGAGAGAGAGAGAGAGAGAGAGAGAGAGAGAGAGAGAGAAGATAGTAAAAGGTAAAAAAAAAGGAGAAACACAAGCTGATCACATCCAATAAAAATCATTAACATTTCTACAAAAATAATATAGGAAAAATAACTAGAAAAATATTGCTTTGGATAAAATGAACAGAAAATTTATTGTTTGTTTCTCTTTAAATTTGGTTTATTTTTCTTTCTAGTATTCTACGAAGAATCTCATTCTAAGTTAGATAAATGAATGAAACAATATTATATCTGGCACACACAAAAAAGAGAGAGTAAAAAAAACTAAAAAAATAAAACAACGTAACAGAGAGGAACGGCAGAATATTTTAAGATAAAATTTATAAAACGAACGACAAAAAAAATCAAAATGGAAGACAAAATGCAGTCAATCATTTCGTGTAGTTATCTTGTATTTTGTTAGGTTAAAATTGATTAATTTTTAAGCAGCAGAATACAATAAATAATAGATATTATGTAGTTTATTAGATTGTACTTTAATGTTATTGAACTTTATATTTCAAGGAAAAACCCACACACATCCACGAAGAAAATAAATCTATTCGTTACATTTTACAGAAGATTTTCTTTAAAAAAACGAAACAAAATAAAATAAGATAAGATGAAAGAACGTAAAGTAAAATCCTAAGTTTATAAGTGAATCATTTATCAGAATTGATAAATATATAATGAAGCCAACGTAATCACTTA
>OZ024749.1:42624684-42627184 GCA_964016885.1 Eledone cirrhosa
TAAGTATTGAGTACTCTGGTGCGTTATGGTCCATCTGGTTCCTTACCACAATTCCTTTGTTATATATATATATATGAGTCCCGAGTTCAATCGGGGGTTGCCACAGTAAGTATGGTACTCAATACATTAGTAGAGTGTCTACAACAAATATAATATAGATGTCGAAACAGTTCTAGTCCTGTAGAAACCATCTCTCTCTCTCTCTCTCTCTCTCTCTCTCTCTCTCTCTCTCTCTCTCTCTCTCTCTCTCTCTCTCTCTTTCTCTCTATATATATATTTTTATATATGTATCTCTATATATATATGTATATCTCTCTCTATATATATAGCAAAGTTCTATATATAGCAAATATGTATATATGCGAAAAGTAAACGGCTAAACAACGCAGAAAAACAGCACAATACGATGAAGTTATATATTAGCTTAACGCCTGGTCTTGCCAATACAGTAGAATCTGCTTTGATATTGGTGTACAAATAAAGCTGAAATATCTTCTCTGCTTTCACCAGTTGACTAGAATTTATGTGAAACTATTCTAACGATACTCCATCTAATACAACACATTTTCTTTGACTTAATGTCATTGTGCACACACAAACCAACAAACACACACACATATATATACATACATATATATACACATATATATATTTATATATATATATATATATACATATATATATACATATACACACATTCATATATACATATACACACATTCATATATACATATACACACATACATATATACATATACACACATACATATATAAATATACACACGTACATATATACAAATACACACATACATATATACATATACACACATATATATATACATGCATACATACATATACATGCATACATACATATATATACATACATATACATACATACATACATACATACATACATACATATATATATATATATATATATATATATATATATATATATATATTGTTATACTTTGGGAGGGTAGATTTCTATATATATATAGAAATCCATGGCTTCTACAGGAATAGAACTGTTTCATTCGAAGGAAATCATCTGGAAAGCCGTCTGTCAATGTGTTATATATATATATATTATATATTATGGAATACTGTTGGCTTCTTGCTACAATATTTTCATTTATATATATACATATATATATATATATATATATATATATATATATATACATATATATATATATATATATATATATATATATATATATATATATATATATATATATATATATATATATACATATATATATATATATATATACACACACACAAGCATACTCACTCACAAAGAATACAGGAAATCCACAAACACACACGTGGATACATGCATACACATACTTCATATATATAACGTCCTAATGAAGTTATGGCAGTGGGAACTTTACATAAAATAGTGGTATGGTTTCAGCCATGTTTTGAACAATGATTTATAGGTTCTGAGACCAAATATATTTAGGGAGCAGCATCTCATTCAATGTTTCATCCCCTAGAGATTTGTTTACAGTGATTCACTTTGGCAGTATACAGAGCGTCCTAAAGTCTCTGTACAATTACATATATATATGTATACATATGAAATTGTCTAGTGAGCTTTGAGATATACTGTATTTTAGAAATTTCTAGATGAGGATGGGTATTACATAGATATATGCATATACATATACATGTGTACTGATAAAACCTAACATACACACAACACACCCAGGTGTGAGAAGTGGGTGCAATACGTGTACGAGAGTATGTGTGAGATTAAGAGAGAGTATATGGTGGGACAGGGTAGGAATAGAGAGGTGCGAAATACACACATATACACACACACATATATAAATATATACATAGTAATATACATGAATATATATATATATATATATATATATATATATATATATATATATATAGAGAGAGAGAGAGAGAGAGAGAGACATATAAGCACACATAAAATATGAATACACACGTACACTTACACCTTCATACAGATATACGTTAGATACTCTTAATTATAACTACATAAAAAGGAACTTGTATTTCTACGCATACATACTAAGGCAGAGATAAGAACGTATACATATGCATATATACACGATTACATATACACACATACATATACAGACATATACAGGGATATACCAGGACTGTAGCATCCGAATACCACATATACACATCATATACACACCATATACACACCATATACACACCACATATACAGCTATGTGTTTCCTTAAGTTAGTTAACGCCAAATTATACATACATTAAACATTAATTCGTACTTATCAGATATTTTAGTTCAGTGTTAACACGTCCGAACTAGTCATGTGACGACGTTTGGCTGTTTGAAGATAGGGAGGGGGTTAAACACGATAGCGTATTGTACTGTGTTAGCTTTGGCACACATGATAACACAACACTGCCAAGGTTGGCAGACGATAACGTATAGCAAGCTTTTCCAATATGGCCGCCGTAACAAAATTCAGAGGTGTTGAAAGTG
>OZ024749.1:42632184-42637184 GCA_964016885.1 Eledone cirrhosa
GCAGTAGTAATAGTGGTTTCTGATTTAGACACAAGGCCAACAATTTTCTGTGGGGAGGGGAATGTCGATTAAATAGACCCCAGTGCATTACTGGTGTTTTATTTTATCGACCCTATAAGGATGAAAGGCAAAGCTAACATCGGCGGGATTTGAATTCAGAACGTAAAGGGCCGCAACACTATGCTGCAAAGCATGGTGTCCGACGCTCTAACGATACTGACCAAACCACCGCTCTTTATTAGTAGTAATAGTAATAGCAATATATGAGGAGGTGGAGGAGGAAGGCCGTATAGAGTGCGTGTGTGTGTGTGTGTGTGTGTGTGTGTTGGGGTGGTGGGGTGGGTGGGTGGGTTTTTTTTGGGGGGGGCGTTGGGGATGATATTCAACAGAACAGAGATGGCCAATAACAATGTGTGTTTATTTCTTTAGGACTCTAAACCAACCACAACAACAAATCTATAATCCCAGCACCATTAAGCTGGGTGTAATTATGTTTTCCCTCATGTACAGTTCACTAGAGAAAACAATAGAATATTGGTTATAAAACCCTAGTTACTGCTCATACTTGTATGTATGTATGTATGTATGTATGTATGTATGTATGTATGTATGTATGTATGTATGTCTGTCTGTCAAGGCAGAATTCTAGGAGAAGGAAAACTCTGATATAACACCTGCAACCCTGATGGTATCCAATGATGTTGAATTGTTCTTCTTTTTGGTAAATATCATCTTGGTTAAGAGAGTGGGACTGGTTTTGTGCAGTGCCTTTGCTCACTATAAAAGCTTCACGGCACAGGCATTGCTTTATATCTGGAGATCTCTCTGCACTTGTCGTCACATGGTACCATGGCCCAGCACAATGTGTCAATAATTGTCACAAGTGTAGTGTTTGTACCAGAGTTTTCAAGTCGCTGGCTGGACTAAAAAGTCACACTCGTTCAGCGCATTGGTAGGGGTTCTCCTACATGGATATAAAGTAGTGGCCGTACTCGAAAACGAGTTGGCAGCCACCATGTATGTATGTATAGAGCAAACATCACGGGCGCTCTATCTCAAAATTATTTTTGAAAAGCATTAGAAATGCGCAACCGGTAAAACTTAAAACTAAAACTGAATACTAACCAATACTATTACTAATTTTTACTTATTCCTAATTAAACTATTTTTCACTGGGAACAATTTGACAGCATTTTCTTTTCCGTTTACCTATATATATATATATATATATATATATATATATATATATAAATATATCGTCTTCCTGTCTTCCTGTCTTCCTCCGGTTGCAACGTTTTTTGAAATATCCAGTTCTGCGTTTACAGATTGACTTTGTTAGTTTCAGAAGATCCCGTTAAGGGTGAAAGCAGCGATTCTTTGCTTAAACTTTAATCTGTTATTTTAATAAATATATATATATATATATATATATATATATATATATATATATATATATATATATATATATATATATATATATATATATATATATATATATAAATATATATATATATATAAATATTCACAGCTTGGCTTTCAAAATGTTAATTTATTAAACATACCGTATATCTTTAGATATACGAAATTCCCATACATATATGTATACAGCTATGCTGAATCAAAATTTTTATTGATCCAAGCTTTGTAAGTTGAATTGAGCTGCGGAAACTGCCTAGAAGCCCATGGTAGGAACTGTGCTTGTATTTCAAAAAGGGCAAAAATGTTTGTCATAATGTGTTAAAACGAACCATCCCAAGAATTACGTTATGGGTATACATGTCTGTGGAATGCGTAGACACTTGCACGTTAATTGGTCTTTTCATTGATCGAATAACTGAGACACTGATCGCCGGAATCCGACAGAGGTTCATTTTTGCAATTCTTTTCATACTTATTTATGTCAAGTGCACTTTTAAAATAGAATGATATGTATTAATCGATTGCTGAGTTGGAAATGGGCCATCAATTATTAATGACATACAGGAATTTGTTTTAACTTCTGAGTTCACCTATATCGCCTTATTTTTTAAATTTTACTGTCCTCGATAAAATAACAGCCATGACGCCAGTGACGCTATGGCTATCGATTTAACAAACTATGTGGGTCCTTAACTCTTCACAGAGTCGTAGGCTCACCGCCCTAATACTTGGTTTATCCTGGGAATTTTAAACCTGGCGGAGTTCCATTACTGTTCAAGTCTGGGCTCAGTCGATTACATGGAGAGAGAGAGAGTGAGAGAGAGAGTGAGAGAGAAAGAGAGAAAGAAAGAGAGAGAGAGAAAGAGCGAGAGAGAGAGAGAGTGAAGAAATGCATATTTATAAGCGACACGTACACAAACTTCAAAACATACACACACACATATATATATATAAGTTTATCCCGGGTTCAATATATATAGGAAAAGAGTCAGGACCCCGACGGCTGAGCTCCGGCCGTTTCGACAGCTAGATCCGAACTTATATATCCAAATATATATATATATATATATATATATATATACATATATATATAAACGGAAAAAATGTAACGAAATTTCATTTCTCACTCTTAGTACGGCTGTTACTTAAATACAAGTATGTACACGTACATACATATATGTATACAGACGTACAGTAGTATGTATATATATATATACATACATGCACACATATATATATATGTACGTATGGATTCACCGAACATTTATTATAATGCTCGGTGTGTTTGTAAACAAACATCCCGTATTAAGCCGTAATTTTCTCATTGCTCTCCTTTTCTTATTGCTTTCCTTGCTCTCCTTTTATCCCTTTTCTCATTGCTCTCCTTTTATCTTTGCTCTCCTTTTATCCTTGCTCTCCTTTTCTCATTGCTCTCCTTTAATCTTTGTTCTCCTTGCTCTCCTATTCTTATTGCTCTCCTTGCTCTTCTTTTCTCATTGCTCTCTTTTTATCCTTGCTCTCCTATTCTTATTGCACTCCTTGCTCTCCTTTTCTCCCCTTTCTCCCCTTTTCTCCTTGCTCTCCCCTTTTATCCTTGTTCTTTTTGCTCTCCTTGCTCTCCTTTTATACTTGCTCTCCTTGGTCTCCTTTATCCTTGGCCTCCCTTTCTCTTTGCTCCCTCTTTCGCCTTTCTCCTTGTATCTATGTACTTGTTTATGAGAAAAGGGGAGCAAAGAGAAATATGAAAGGACAGTAAAGGGAGTATATATATATACATCTCATACATACATATATATATATGTATATATGTCTATATATATATATTACTCAACACAGTAAGTAAGGTACTCAATACAAAGCAGAGTATAAATATTTAATATAGAAATGGCTTCTACAGGACTAGAACTGTTTCATTCGGGAAAAAATCATCAGGAAGCCGAACTGATGATTTCTCCCGAATGAAAGAGTTCTAGTCCTGTAGAAGCCATTTCTACATTAAATAAATATATATATATACATACACATATACTCACACACACATATATATATATAATGATATACACGCACACAAGCATGTATGTCTAAACGTACGTATGTCTGTACATACGTACGCATGTATTCATGTACGTATGCTAATGTTATATATTTTCCCAAGTTTGCAATATTAATTCGTGTCGTCGTCTTCACGTCTACAACAGTATCGAGATACTTCAGAGAAACAAGTCGTTTAGTCACGAATTGCATTTTCTTTATATTAAAAATCTCTGTAAAAGACACACAATTATATTCTTATCCTCCAATCAATAAGTCTAAATCTTCTTTGTGGCCGTTTTATTGAATGTTTTTATTATTTTTGATTTTTTTTTCGTTTTGTCTCTGTGGACATTTCATTTGACTATTGTTAAATTTTGCTCCGTGTTCATGTTGTTAAGTACTTTGTACTGGCAGTAAGTTGTACAAGTCTATATATTATTGAGGCGACGAATTGGTAGAGTGGTTAAAACGTCGGATAGAATGCTTTGCTGTAGTAGTTCCCGTTCTCTATGCTCTGAGTTGAAATCCCACCGCGGTCAAATTTGCCTTTCATCTTTTCGATGTCGATAAAAGAAGTACCAGTCAACTACTGGTGTCGATTCTTCCTCTATACCCCTTTCTCACTTCCCTTTTCTCAATTCCTCTCTCTCACTTTCTAGCCTTCTCTGAAAGAAATCTGCCATGTTAAGACATAGAGATTGGATGGGCTCCGCCAGGTTTTAAAAGGGTCTAGAAACACCGTATGTTACTACAGCGCCCTTACAACTCCTTCAGGAATTACGGGACCATGCATATATGCATGCAGGCACTATATACCGTGATGAATTTTACATGTCTACCCACAAGTGAAGCGGCGAATTGGCAGAGTCATTAGAACGTCGGATAGAATGCTTTGCTGTATTCGTTCCCGCTCTGACTTCTGAGTTCCAATCCTTTCGCTGCTAATAGCTAAAGTCGATACTAGTCCAGTACTAGAGTCAGTTCTTCCCCAGTATCTCTTTCTTATCTTCGTGTGTGTGCATTTGTGACGGTAATTCAGAAGTCCAGCTTTGCGGTAGTGTATTATGCTGAGAATTATGTTAAGAATACACATGTCTGTGGAAAACTCTACCAATTTTCCTGTTAATTCAGTCTTCTTTTTGTCGTATGACATACGCACAACAGTTAAAGAGGCAGGTGGATACCGGTGAGCCAGACCAAAGTATCCTTTGTAACATTATGGATTGCCTCCAGCTGCCAGGAAAACCTCTGAGGGGGCAGGCCTGAACACCATGCTGCACTGTCTTGTCAGAGTCCCCACAGTCACATGCTGCGCTGTTTTTAATTTTTCATCGATGGAGATGAAGGGCTGCCCTGGGCATGTGTTGTGCGAACTCGATTAAGGGACGCCTATTGCTCCCTGGAAAGGTCAAAGCTGACTGGGTTAGATGTGGCGGCCAGGACAAAGTCTTGGTTGGCGAATTAATTCAGTGAATAGATCGTTCGGTTGATCAGCCAAGAGGACAATTGCTCATACGTCGTTCTAAACAGGGGTGTTTATCACACAC
>OZ024749.1:42647184-42649684 GCA_964016885.1 Eledone cirrhosa
CCGGCTCACTATTATTTACCAACCCTATCACAAACTCCTAGACAAGCCAATTGGCTTGATTATGCAAGCAGCCAAGCTCCGCTGATACATTACCACCATCAGGAAATCTATCATTTAATATCTACTCAACCAAAACAAACGGATTTGCCATTAGCCAACAATATGCCTCTCTATTCAATCTACACCATCTGATACATCTATAATTTTATCAGGGAACATATTTTGGCTACCGTGCACTAACTATATTATTATATTTTGCAGAGAGAAGCCCTCCCCTCTCTCCACACCTTACCCAGGCTATTATTTTAAATTGCCTAATTAATGAATAAATTTCACACAAAGTACTTATCTCTCCTCAGAGCCGAACAGATGATATAAAGTCTGGTATGTGTTAAATTCTGGTTTGCTGAGGAGAGCTAATAAGACCGGAAGATGCCTGGAGTTGTTACCTTATCTTCCACAGACCAGATTCATATATACTGTGTGTATATATATATATATATAGTACAACCTGTCTCATGGTCGGGTCGTTGGCGACTAAACTGGCAACCCCATCAAGGTTTCTTGGTGAGGAGGGTGACTTTGGACATCCTGCAGGACTAAAAACAAAACCTGTCAAAGGGCAAAGGAGCTCTTAAGTGTCAATGGCCATCCAAAATCACTGGGAGAGATGACCCCTTAGCCTTTGTCAAGGCAGAATTCTAGGAGAAGGAAAACTCTGATATAACACCTGCAACCCTGATGGTATCCAATGATGTTGACTAGTTCTTCTTTTTGGTAAATATCATCTTGGTTAAGAGAGTGGGACTGGCTTTGTGCAGTGCCTTTGCTCACTATAAAAGCTTCACGGCACAGGCATTGCTTTATATCTGGAGATCTCTCCGCACTTGTCGTCACATGGTACCATGGGCCCAGCACTATGTGTCAATAGTTGTCACAAGTGTAGTGTTTGTACCAGAGTTTTCAAGTCGCTGGCTGGACTAAAAAGTCACACTCGTTCAGCGCATCGGTAGGGGTTCTCCTACATGGATATAAAGTAGTGGTCGTACTCGAAAACGAGTTGGCAGCCACCATATATATATATATATATATATATATATATATATATATATATATATATATATATTTATATATATACACACACACACATATATCTATATACATATGTGTGTGTGTGAGTGTGAGCGAGTGTGAGTGTGTGTGAGTGTGTGTGTGTGTACGTGTGTACGTCTGCATAGCTATCTATTTATTTATCAACACACATACAAGTATACGAAATAGACATGAATCGGCAAGAATATAAAAAGGATGAGATTCAGTGTGTAACACACATACACACACACACACACACATTCTCTCTCGTACATACATAAACATCCACCCCCCCACACATACATACATACATACAAACCTATATACGAATAGTAATATTACATATCAATTTGAATATGTACACCAAGATTACATCAGGTCAAAGACAACGAACTATAAAAATCAATTTGTGCTGAAATGAAATACTCGACATAAACGTTTGCTAAAATAATGGAAAAAAAACTCCATTAATTCGACACTTCATCTTTATCGAACAACAGAACAAATTGGTTTTACTAAAAAGTTGTGAATCGATCTAGTTTATTGTTTATTTGGTTCATTGTGTAAAATATATCACATAGATAGATATAATACCTAATACATAATATTATTAATACTGTAAGTATTAATAATATTAATAAGCATAGTTACGTCCCTTTACGATCTGAGTTCAAATCCCGCCGAGGTTGGACATTGCTTTTCATCCTTACGGGGTCGATAAAATAAAGTACCAGTAATGCACTGGGTAATTGCTGGCCTTGTGCCTAAAGTAGAAACAATTATTAATACTGTAAGTTTATTTTCAAAACTCGATTGAAAATGAAATAGATAAATAATTGTTTCTACTTTAGGCACAAGGCCAGCAATTACCCAGTACATTACTGGTACTTTATTTTATCGACCCCGTAAGGATGAAAGGCAAAGTGAACCTCGGCGGGATTTGAACTCAGATCGTAAAGGGACGTAACTATGCTGGAAAGCATGGCGTCCGACCCTCTACCGATACTGCCAAAGATAAATAATGGTTTCTACTATAGGCATAAGGCCAGCAATTTTGGGGGAGTTGGAAAGTCGATTAAATCGACCCCAGGGCATTACTGGTACTTTATTTTATCGACATCGTTAAGATGAAAGGCAAAGCTAATCTCGGTAACATTTGAACTCAGACCGTAAAGGGCCGTAACTCTATGGCTGCAAAGCATGGTGTCTGACGCTCTACCGATACTGCCAATCCACCGCCCTATACGGATATATAAAATTGTCTCTTATATAGGGACAAGGCCAGCAATTTCGGGGGAGGGGAAAATCGATTAAATCGAACCCAGTGCGTTACTGGTACTTTATTTTATCGATCCCGTAAGGAGGAAAGGCAGAGCTTATATAATATGTATGTATATAAGTGTCCGAC
>OZ024749.1:42659684-42662184 GCA_964016885.1 Eledone cirrhosa
CGTAATTGTTCATAATTCTGCTAACCACCAGAATGACTCAACCTGGCTCAATTTAACTCCCCAATATCGGATACCCCCCCCCCCCCTGAATCTCTTGATGTCATATCTGTCCCACCCCTTGCCTCTCCCAGACTCTTATTATAGATATTTATCCTCCGAATTGAGAGATCACAGCCCCGATACTATGGGCATGTGGTTTGAATAGCTCAAGAAAGAATCGCTGGATAGATTTTACGGGCAAAACCAACCGGGAAGAGACCCAGGGGTAGACTCCGAGCAAGATGGTTGGATAACATCAATGGCTGGTCACGCTTGGAGATCCAGTCGGATCAGTTGCAGACAGTTGCTTCTGACAGGACCCGCTGGAAGGAGTGTTTCAGGACTCTGCCCCCACGACCCCCTCAGGAATAAGTGGGCGAAGAAGAAGATTCCCCACATAATATGTGCAAATTCCATTCCAAAATTGAAAAACAATACCGGCCTATCCCGGTTCATGTTTTATTTCAGGGAAGCTGAAACTGGGTCTCTCCGACATGTTGACTCTTGAGAATAGTAAACAAAAGTATTATTAACAGTACTGTCGAGGTTGACTTTGCCTTTCATCCTTACGGGGTCGATAAAATAAAGTACCAGTAATGCACTGGGTAATTTTGCTGGCCTTGTGCCTAAAGTAGAAACAATTATTAACAGTACTGAAGTAAAATATTATGATGGAATTCTCTGAAATTATTTATAGATACTTGGTCATAAAATAGAAATAAATTTCTCGTATGTGTTAATTTCGACAAGCAAGCTGTAAAAGAAATTAATTTCAATAACGTTTTTCTTAACACATTCACATTTGAAATACAAATATAATGTAGTTTATTTCCGTTAAGCATAGTAACACTTTCTCGTGGCATACTTTGTGTGTTTGTCAGTCATTCAGAGACGTAAAGAAGAAAGATCGATAGCTTTCGATAATCGTACATTTTATATTGTTTTCAGAATTTTATATTATTTGTCTCGACTTTTAAGAAGTGACAGAAGAAATAATTTGATTCTTATATTATACCATTATCTGCATTGGATCTCCGTCGGTTCCGACGACGAGTATTCTATTCAATTTGTTTGATTAACTTAACGGAACAGCCTGCTCGACAAATTAACTTATAAATGGCTGAGTATTTCCTAGACATGAGTACCTTTAACGTAATTCATAGCGAGATCCAGCGTGACATGGTGTTTAACATTGAATCACAGATACAGCTCAATGTCTTCTTTTCAGTTGAGTAGACATAAAGAACGGGAATCAAATTGTCTTGCTCAAGGACAAAACATACCACTGGGAATCGAACTAAAGAACGACCGGTCAGGAGCCGAACAACCCAACCACTAAGCCACGCGCCTTCACATATATTATCTGCGAGGTTTCGCTATATACAAAACCCTTTATGGTTTGACTATGTGTATCTTACAGCTGCGTTCTTCTTGTTTTGATGCAGTACAACGGCTGAAAGCTCGCTTGATATAGACATGAATCCCACCAAGATGGCCTCCTGCCCAAAACTGCGGGTTTTACCTTCCCGAGGCACTCACATGGTCATGATGTTTTTGTGGAAGAACACCCGTCACACATCCATGGAAGACCACCATCGATGTTGACTAGGGCAAAGGTTAAGTTTAAGTTTGATACAGCTTTGCAACAGTGTCATTGCAACTTATTTTTTTAAAAAGATGAATTGACTATAGCAACGTGAAATAAAATGTCTTGCTCAAAGACTCAACGAGCTACCCGATTCGTTAATCAACATCACATCAGATCATAAGCCACAACACCCAACCACTAAGCCTCGCGCCTTCTCAAATGTGGGTTAACTACTTCCAATGCTCATATAATAATCCTATTCATCAATTCTATGCATTAAACATACACAAATTGATGCATTAAGTGTTTTATACATTAAACATACACAATGCTTTCGACAAATTATGGTGTCAAAATGTACTGATCATAGAGTTCGCGTAGATGTAATTGATTTTATTATACGCAGTTTTTGTAAAGCAGTAGGTCAGCATTTATCGATCAAACCTTTCATTAAACATTCTAATGGTGACCATTTCGTATTTTTAATGATATATATTGTAACCTTTCCTTATTAAAGTCAATAGAGTGTGATTTGAGGGAGTTGCTTCTGATAGATATGTATATTTGAAAAAAGAAAGTAAGGTTCTATACAAAAGAGTGGTTATGGGGAAAAGGTGAGATTGGAAATAGCACGGAAAATATATTTAAGGGTCTGTTTTTCTTTTTCTTCCTTTCTTTAATTCGTCAAAGTGACATTATTGAAAAAATGAGAGGGACAATTCTTTTAAGATATAGTTTTATAATGTATATAAAGAATATATATATATATATATATATATATATATATATATTACTCTGCATACTGAAGTGTCGGTAAACAACCAACGCATACTCATATATATATATATAGGAACCAGTAAGATCCCGACGGCT
>OZ024749.1:42667184-42669684 GCA_964016885.1 Eledone cirrhosa
CAGAGTCGGCAACCAAAACATTTACTGGGAATAGTCGGCTGTGGTTGGAGTTCGTGTACTTTTGCATGTCGCTTGAGTCCTCCTGCTGATTTACATTCTCTACCACATGTTTGGCAAGCATGATGAGTAGCATCTCCAACAGCAGCCTGGTAGTCAACCACTGGTCTTACTTTATGACTGCGAAGATGACTTTCGAGTCCAGCTTTGCTTAGGCAGAGTCTCGCACAGACGCTGCATGTCAGAAACATAGGAGGACCCTCGCCGTCTGGAAGTGCAACAGCAATACCCTTCCTCACGTCCCGCTTTACTTTCTCGTGTGCGATTCGAGATGCCTCAAAGGCAACTTTTCCCTCATATACAGTCTTTCTCCATTTATTACGATCAGCAGCAATATTTTCCCATGTATCAGCAGAGATGTTAGCGTCTTTCAGAGAGGCCTTCAAGGAATCCTTATACCTCTTTTTTGGTTTATGTGGCGGTCGTTTTCCTTTAACCAACTCTCCATAGAAGAGTTGTTTTGGTATTCTAGAATCCTTCATCCTGGCAAGGTGACCACTCCAACGGAGTCGCTGCTTAAGCACAAGAGCTTCTATACTGTCACACATAGAGCTTTCCAAAATCTCGACATCACTGATGTGGTCCCTCCAGTGAACGCCATGTATCCGTCTGAGACACATCTGATGGAAACGCTCCAATTGCTCAAGGTGGCGTCGATATGTGACCCAGGTCTCGCAGGCATAAAGAAGACAAGAGAGTACACATGCCCTGTACACCTTTACCTTTGTCCTCCTGCATATGTCTCGCCGACCCCAGAGTCGCCTTTCTAGCTTTCCGAAAGCATCACTTGCTTTCCTAATCCTAAGTGAGATTTCACTGTCAAGGTTGCCGTATCGATTGACAGTGCTTCCCAGGTAGACAAACTGATCAACCACTCCAAGTCGCTTGCCATACACATAGATGTTTGGTTCAGTGTACTGCCTACCAGGTGCAGGCTGGTACATGACGACGGTTTTCTTGAGACTGACAGTCAAACCCAGGGCAGTGCAAGCGTCAGAAAATACATTCAAAATGTGCTGCATATCACTCTCTGTGTGCGCTACAAGATCGCAATCATCTGCATACAAGAGGTCTCTTATGACTGATGTAAATACTTTTGTCTTCGCAGCAAAGCGCCTGATGTTAAATATGCTGCCTGAGGTTCGATATCGGATGTAAACACCATGCTCGCAATTCCTGAATGCAACACAGAAAACCATTGCAAAGTATATGGCAAACAGGGTCGGTGCTGGAATATCCCCCTGTTTCACTCCATTTTTTACTGAGATAGGCTCCGACATGCTACCTCCGACATTAACCCAAGCCTTCATGTCGTCATGGAAAGACCTAACTAAAGCAAGGAACTTATCAGGGCAACCAAGTTTCTGGAGAACCTTCCATAATGCATCTCTGTTGACAGTATCGAAAGCCTTTGTCAGATCGACAAAAACCTGATACAGATCCAAGCCCTGTTCAATGCACTTCTCCTGGAGCTGTCTAGCTGAGAAGATCATATCAGTAGTGCCGCGTCCAACACGAAAACCAGATTGACTTTCAGGAAGGACACAATCTGCAATGTGTGTCAGCAGACGGTCCAGAAGCACCCTACATAAAACTTTCCCCACGACAGAAAGCAATGATATACCTCTGTAGTTCCCACAATCATTCCTGTTACCCTTTCCCTTGTACAAGACCACCATTACTGCATCTCTCCAGTCCTCAGGCACGGATTCATTAGCCCATATCCTTCCAAACAGAGAGTGAAGATGTTGCAGGAGTCTCTCACCACCATATTGTAGGAGCTCAGCATGTATGCCATCCATACCTGGAGATCTTCCACTGTTCAGCTTCGAAATAGCCACTGCAACCTCCACAAGTGTCGGAGGCTCTGCGAGAGCTACTTTCACAGGACTTTCTGGAATGAGATTGAGGAAATCTTCACTGACGACAGACGGCTGATTCAAAAGATCATCAAAGTGCTCCCGCCACCTTCGTAGAATTCCCTGTGAGTCACGAAGAAGTTCTTTGCCATCCCTGCTGCGAATCGGTGTCACCAGAGAAGAAGACGGTCCATAAACCTCACGCAAGAGACTGTACAACAGCTTTGTGTTATTGCAATCAGACGCAGTTTGTATCTCACCAGCCTTCTCACTCCACCACTGATCCTTCATCTGAGAAAGACTCCGCCTAACACGTGATTTTACATCCCTGAGCTCCTCATGCAACGTATTCCTCTCCTGTGGTCTTGCCGTCAAGTAGCGTGACAGAGCGCGCCTCTTATCAGCCAACAAGTCATCTATATGCACATCTTTCTCATTAAACCAGTCCTGATGTTTTCTCTGCACCAATCCCAGAACACGTCTGCCTACATCATAAACCGACTTTTTAAGGGTCGGCCAATCCTCACCAAGATCTGCAGCCTGCATCTCTTCTTCCAATGTCCTCTTCACATTTTTATCCTTAA
>OZ024749.1:42687184-42692184 GCA_964016885.1 Eledone cirrhosa
TAATGGCTATTTGATTGAGAAGATATTGTTTGAATGGCATTGTAATTTTTTCTCTTTTCTCAATGTTTATGTCATTCCTTCTTTTGTTTAACCCGAACCGTTTATGAACGTTATAAAAATAAAATGGACAAGACTATAAAATATAAAGTAGACCCTTCACTATATTCTCTCTGTCAGTTGAAGAGATAAATGAAAGAGATTCATGCATGGATATTTCTAAGTTCATGCAACGAGAAAAGAATATATATATATATATATATATATATATATATATATATATATATATATATATATATATATATATATATATATATAAATATATATATATATATATATATATATATATATATATATATATATATATATATAAATATATATATATATATATATATATATATATAAATATATATATATATATAAATAAATATATATATATATATAAATATATATATATATATATATAAATAAATATATATATATATATAAATAAATATATATATATATATAAATATATATATATATATATATATATATATATATATATATATATATATATATATATATATATATATATATATATATATAATACGCTGTAAAGCTGAATGACGCCAGTGAAATATAACATCCATACGTTCACTATGAATACGAAACAGATGTTGACACCCTCCCTACACACACACACACACATACATACACACACATACATACACACACATATATATATACATCGTCAATGTTGCATCATCTGATAAAAAAAAGGCAACCGCCATGATCACTGCCTTCAGGCATCGACAGTAATAGTAATTTTTTCTTACTACTACTACTACTACTACTACTACTACTACTACTACTACTACTGAGGATGATGATGATGATGATGATGGTGATGAGGATAATGATGCAGGGGAGGGTGAGCATGATAAAACACATTGTTAGTTACACAATTTGACCAGTCATGCTTCATTTATTTCACCACAACCGCCGCCAACACCATCACCACCACTACCTCACACAACATCACACATATTCCACCTAAGATGGCGGCAAATATGGTTCATTCATCCGTGACATTGGGTCATTTCTATTAAAATCTGCCTTCAAGATAATATCTCTTCCTTGAAACTAGTTCTAGAATTTTCAAAAAATATCATCATCCTCCCCATCATCATTATCATCCCCCCCCCATCATCATCATCATCATCATCATCATCACCGTTGCCATCATACTATTCACCATCATCATCGTCTTCATCCTTGTTGGTATGTTGTTTTCTTCAATAATCCTATCTTCATTTTGTAACTACACAAGAGAGCATAGCTTTCTGAACCGTAGTTGTGTATAGTATTTTGTGTGGGTTGTGTATTGGTTTTTGGTGAAGTCAGGCATACCTAAATGAGTGGGAAGATAGTTTTTTAATCCCGAGGTTCCAGGTTCAATCCCACTTGGTGTCATCTTGAGCAAATTTCTTTTAACATAGCCTCAGGTTGGCCCAAACTTTGTGAGTGAAATTTGGTAGATGGAAACAGTTTGGGCGCGTCAGATTGACAGATTTTATCGTCAATTGAAAAGGTCAGCCTTGTCCCACACAGTGTTTCACTGAACTCATCTAAAGAATTACATTAATCTTCCGGTTTCTGGCACTCTTGGTCCCCAGACCACATCCCACTCACTGCTATTGATGTGGAGTTGGTTTACCGCAGGAGTGAGCTCCGCGAAAACGATGTGCTCCGGGGGTAACCTTTCGTCATTCTGTCTGTTAGGACTTTGAGGTCGCATTCAACTGGATTGTACACCCCATGGATTGTTCTCTCATATCGTATGGGTTTGTAACATTGGCTAGTGATGCTACAGGTCGATGATAGTTACGACAAGACCAAATATGACAATAACCATTATAACAATAACAATAATAACAACAACAACAACAATAATAGTAGCAACAACAGTAACAAAATAAAAATATTAATAACAATAACAACAGCAGTTACAATAACAATGACAAGAACAACACTAATAGCATCTGTAACAAAAACAACAACAACAACAACAACAACATCAAAAACACACATGTCTGTGCGAATACTCAACCATTTAAATATTAATTTCACGAATAAGCAGTTTTCTTGACTAAACAACTGAAACACATCGTTGGAACCAACGGAGATCCGTTTATCTTTTATTTTGATATACTCCATTTTTCAGCTGGGATTATTTGTCTACATTCTGATAATATTATTTCACAATCTCAGCTATAAAAACCCTAACTCTTACGAAATCCCACAAGTATCAACAGTTTCATTAGTATTGCTTTCTTCTCTAACCATAGAACAAAAGAACTGAGAAGAAGGAAAAAGAAAAATGAAAAATAAACATTCTCATGCTTGTGGGAAATTCATCTTATAAATAAACTAACTTCCATAGTTAAATTCACGCAGGGATAAATAGATAAATAAATAAACACGGAACTGGGTGTTCCTAGGAACAATATGCTAATGTCGTTATGACCTCGTTCATTTACTGACACATTTATTGCCATTACTGGAACACAAATCTGTTTATTACCATTACCACCACCACCACCTTCATTATTTGGATTGGTAGTTGACTAGCAGTATCGGTAGAACGTCAGAGACCATGCTTTGCAGCATAGAGTTATGGCCCATTACGTTCCGAGTTCAAATCCCGCCGAGGTTAGCTTTTACGGGGTCGATAAAATAAAGTACCAGTAATACACTTGGGTCGATTCAATCGACTTTCTGCCTCCCCCAAAATTGCTGGCCTTGTGCCTAAAGTAGAAACAATTATTTCATGTTTGTCAAAAGACAATATTTGTTTTTTAAATTGAGCTCAAATGCCACTGAGGTCAAGTTTGCCTATCATTCTTCCGCGGTCGATAAAATAAAGTACCAGTCATGTACTTGGGTGAATGTGATTGACTTCTCCCTTTCCTGAAATTGCTAGCCTTGATTCGGAGATGTAACGGCTCTAACCTGAGCGACCCCTTGATCTCCGAGCTACGTACCCTATTGAGTAACTTTATTCCACAGACACTTTGAAGGAACCCACCCCATTTCGGCCGCTTGTATTTGCGATCGTATTCTTTCTGTCATTTCCTAAGATTCAAGACCTTAGGTAAGGGTACTCACGAACTCCGAATTGAAGATAGTAAGTTTGTCTTTTACATCTAATTCCCTTCTTCTGATGACCGATTGCTGAAGCTGGCGTATTACTGCACCAGCTCCAGCAATTCTTGCATATAATTCTGCGTAACATGTGTCATATGCGAAGATGAAACAAATTTCAGCCATCATATCACCACATACAACCCCACAAAAAAAAAAACAACAAAAAAAACAGCAGAAGAAAGAAAGAAAGAAAGAAAGAAACAAACAAAAAAAAAAAGATATTAATACATGGTCCGA
The DNA here is from genome assembly GCA_964016885.1 of Eledone cirrhosa. NCBI lineage: Eukaryota > Metazoa > Mollusca > Cephalopoda > Octopoda > Eledonidae > Eledone > Eledone cirrhosa. The sequence goes on from OZ024749.1 coordinate 42,690,608, forward strand.
CGTGACTATAGGCATTCAGATTTTCAGCTGTCCACCTCATGGTTTACGCCATCGCGGAAATAACCTCTGACACGTGACACCATCCTATGGGATTCAAACACAGAACTTAACGTAAAAATATTGCAATGAAATACGGCAAAAATATTTACTCCCTTGCGTGTCTAACCATCCGACCAATCCTCTCTCTACACCTCTTGTTGAATCTAATATTAATATGAAACAAATTTTCAGCTATCAGAGCACCATTTATGCTTTTAAATGTCGGAGTTATTCCCATATGTTTTGTGTACAATTTTAGAATATTTTCACCAATTTTTGGCAAACAATTCCCTTGTTGAAGTTTTATCAAAAGAATGATTAGATTTTCGGTTATTTATAAATGTTTGCTGTTTCTTATAAAAACAACAACAACAATAATAAAAATAACAAAATAAATAGCCAACTATAAAGTTATGTAGACAAGCGAATAAGATAGACAAAGTAACTGTTTTATAAGATTTTATTAGATAAACTGGCAAAGAGATTAAAATTACTTATTACGTCATATATTCTGGTTATTTCTTATGCTTCGTAATATTTTTATTTTGTTTCTGTTTTGTTTTATATAACTTTGAAGGCGAGTTGTATGTTATTGTGGATACTCACAAGTGTATAGGGCTGAATACTGAACACTTGAATTACATGTGATTTTAAATGAATACATACATATATACATACATATACACACATGCACACACACACACACACACACACACACACACACACACACACACATATATATATATATATATATATATATATATATATATATATATATATATATATATATACATATATATATGCATACATATCATCATACATACATGTCAACATAAATAAATAAATACACATGTACACACACATATATATATATATATATATACATACACACATATATGTATATATATAGAGAGAGAGACACACACACATACATATGTAGTATATAGATATACATGTACCTATGTATTAACATATATAAAAAGTCATAGATGCATACATAGATAAAAAATACACCTCAAGAGATTACAGATGTCAGAAGAAATTCATATAAGTCTTTCGAAGCCTTTCTGCTAGTGACTGACCTGAAAGACAATCCAGAACAGTTATGGAACTATTTGTTCCAGTGTAATCCCTAACAGTCTCAGAGAGAGAGGACATTTTACAGCTGGTCTTTAAAAAAATCCCTATCAATATTGGAGGTGCAATGTATTGTCACGTAGCTTCCAACTATAAACAAGATCTTCCAATATATGGAGGTATATTCGAACATAACACGAACATTACTTCTTCACAGACGACGTTGCTTTACATGTTTTTCTAATATTACTTCGTCTACCTCCTCGCCCCATCTTCCTCTCTCGCTGGATGTTGTTTCTCAATTTTAATAGGTATTAGATACCTTTCCCAGACCGCCATGGCTTACTAACTCTACACGGACGTTTAAATTTATTAAATATAAAAAAGAAATAATAAATATTAAACGTTATATGTTTACCATAGTGCTTGTTCGAATAACCTAAAAAAAAACTAAAACGTAG
>OZ024749.1:42712184-42719684 GCA_964016885.1 Eledone cirrhosa
TCCTACAGAACTCACTATTCATTCTTTTTTCTTTTCCTAAATCACACAAAAACACTTGCCCAAACGCAAGGTACCACTCGCGCAATGAGCCTAAAACCCGAAGCCACGTGGGTATGAACCGTACCGCTTAACCACGCAGCCATACCTGCGCTATGCCATTCATGATAGTAACCTTTTACAAATTAGTTATTTTACCCTCCCTATCGCCACACTTTCCCTTGATTTTATCTCAGCAGAAAACTCAGCCTTTGAAAAAGAAAAAAAAAAAAAAATGATGATAATAAACGCTTTGCCCCGACACTCCTCCAATTCAACCAGATGCTGCCGTGTTAGACAGAATCTCTCACTTAATCTAAATAGACAGCCACACTTTTTCACATTTTATCTCGGCTCAATCTATCTTACCCACCACACCGTTATTTTGTTGTATTTTATATTTTACTTAATATATATGTGAATATATATATTTATATATATATGTGCATATATATATATGTATATATATATATGTATATGTGCATATATATATATATATATATGCACATATATATATGTATATATATATATGTCTAATACATGTATACAAGTACATATGTGTGTACATGTATGTGCTCGTGCGGTTTTTGTTTGTTTCTTATTTCCTATATACCATTATTTATTTTACTATTATTAAATACTTGTTGGTGTTATAACTATCATCATCATCGTCATTATTATTATTATTATTATCTTTATTATTGTTGTGTTATTATTACTATTATTATTGTAGCTGTGGTTGTCGTTGGTGTTGTCGTTGTTGTTGTTGTTTAGCTATGCAATTACCTTGGGTCGCCATGTTATATGTTTCTGTATTTATGAAAGAAAAAAAAAAATCTTTGATTTAGTTAATACTAAAATACATCTCAGAGGTGTTGCGCTTCATCGTTAGCACCACCACCACCACTACCACCACCACCACCACCACACCATCATTGTTAAAACCACCACCACCACCACCACTACCACCACCACCACCACACCATCATTGTTAAAACCACCACCACCACCACCACCACCATCACTTCCATCACCACCACCACCACCATCATTGTTAAAACCACCACCACCACCACCACCACCACTACCATCACCACCATCACCACCATCATTGTTAAAACCACCACCACCACCACCACTACCATCATCGTTAACACCGCCATCACCATCACTATGCTATCGTTAGAACCGCAAACACCATCACCACCATCATCGTTAACACCATCACCACCGCCATCACCACCACCATCACCACCGTCACCACCATCATCGTTAACACCATCACCACCGCCATCACCACCACCATCACCACCGTCACCACCATCATCGTTAACACCATCACCACCGCCATCACCACCACCATCACCACCGTCACCACCATCATCGTTAACACCATCACCACCGCCATCACCACCACCATCACCACCGTCACCACCATCATCGTTAACACCATCACCACCGCCATCACCACCACCATCACCACCATCATCGTTAACACCATCACCACCGCCATCACCACCACCATCACCACCGTCACCACCATCATCGTTAACACCATCACCACCGCCATCACCACCACCACCATCACCACCGTCACCACCATCATCGTTAACACCATCGCCACCACCATCACCACCACCATCACCACCGTCACCACCATCATCGTTAACACCATCGCCACCATCCTTACCGTCATTGTTAACACCACCATCACCATCAGCATCATCACTAACACCACCATCACCACCATCATCGTTAACACCATCGCCACCACCATCCTTACCAGCATCGTTAACGCCACCACGGCCATCATCATCACCAACATCGGTAAAACCGCCACCACTACTACCAATAACTACTACTACCACTACCACCATTACCACTACGACCACCACCACTACTACCACTACCACCATTACCACTACCACTACTACCAATACCACCACTACCACTACCACTACCACCACCACTACCACTACCACTACTACACCATCACTGTCGTCTTCTCCCCTTGATACTTCTTTATGCCGATGCCATCATCATTTTATAGGCGTAACCATATCAGAAAATGTGTATAAATACTTACATATGTACGTGCATACATGCATAAATATATATATATATATGCATACGTACGCGCACACACACACACACACACACACACACACACACACACACACACACACACACACACACACACACACACACACACACACACACACACACATATTATATATATATTTATAAATATATGCATAAATATATGCATACGTACGTACATATATGCATACGTACGTACATATATACATACAAACATACATATATACATACAAACATACATATATACATACAAACATACATATATACATACACACGTACATACATACATATATATATATATATATATATATATATATATATATGTATATATATATATATATATATATACAAACGTATGTTCGTAAGTGTGTGTCTCGTGTTTGAAAGTGTGTATTAGTTTTTAAGAGTTTTCTTTAAATTCTGTTATCTATTCCGCACTGTTCCCTTTAATCTTATCTCCATTGCCATTGGCATTCCAATTCCTGTTCCAGAAATAACTGTTATCCCCCCCCCCCGTGCCCACCCCCACCGAGGCCGTATTTCCTTCATCCCGTTAATGAGACTTAAATAAACAATAACAATAATATTAATAATAATAAACTTAATGGAAAAGAAATATAAATTCTATCACAGCAACAACGACAGCAACAACAACTACCACCCCACTATAAATACTACTACCACCCCACTAGAAATACTACTACCACCACAATTACTACTACTACTACTACCATTAATATTAAATAAATAAAAATAAGTAATTCTTGAAAATAAATAATATCAATTGACACGAGAACTCTGAAGTCTTCACTGCTAAAGGCTTCTCTTCTGATGTTCCAGGTCCAGGTTCCAATGTCAAGGTTTGCTCCAAACCGAATCCTCCTTGGAGTCTCGCGATACGCAATCTTTGTGCGTACATTCCAAGCCTCCCAGGATCCTGGGAGGCTTAGGATGTACGTACCCTCGCAACCCCATCGCCAATTTTTGTGGCATGAAGACTGCAATATATTTCTTCGAACAAGCCCCTACAGGATCAACGTCAAAAATTAAAAAAAAAAGCATTTTTGTCTCCAGTTTTTTTTAACGAAAACTAACCAAAATGTTTAGTTACTCAACTTTGGCTAAGACAGACCACGTATGTCGTCCATAAGGGATATTAGCTTCCAAACAAATACAGATTGATCGATTAACTGATAGAACTTCTAAAGTGATTGACTACACAACTCATACTGGTTACACCCAGTTATAACCAAATTTCATTTTCACCGAGTAAAACATTTGGAATTCTCTGCTAAAGTTAATATTTAAATCTAGATCTTTTCATATATATATATATATATATATATATATATATATATATATATATATATATATATATATGCACACGCATATGCACATATACATATGGTGTCATTAAACATGCTTTTAGCCGAATTTTTCTCTCTCTTTTTCTCTCTCCCCCATTCTCGTGTATTCCTTATATGTCTCGATGTCTGTCAAACTCCCCCCTCTCTCTCCCCCCCTCTCTGCCCCCCTCTCAATTTCTCTCGGTCCCTCTGTTTTTCTCACTCTCAGCAATACATTTATATCCCCGCCCCTCAACCAAACCCTGCTTATCTCAATCTCACTCACATCTCGGTCGAATCTCACTCCCCACTTTACGATATTTCAGTTTCAAATTCCTTTCACCTAGATTCCCTTAATCAGTTATCAAGGGGATAAAAGAGAGATAAGAAAAAATAGTTGTTGCTGTATTTTTCCTTTCTTTTTTTTTTGTTTCATTGCCATGTTCTTTCTTTCTTTATTTTCTATGCTTTTTTTTCATGATATATTTCGTTGTTTGTTTGTTTTACCGATGAACATTGGACGACGACAGAAACTAAAATAAACAGATTCATAACGAACGAATGGCTTCTTATATAGACCAAAGGCCAGCAATCTTTTTTTGTGGAATTGAAATTGACTGAATCGATCCCAAGCGTGACTAGTACTTTATTTATCGACCCCGTAAGGATGAAAATCAAACCCAACCTTGCCGGGATTTGACTCAGAACGTAAGCAGGATGTCCGACGCTCTACAGGATGTCAGGAAGCAGGATGTCAGGAAGCAGGATGTCAGACGCACTATCGATACTGCCAATCCAGTGCTGGTTTCTTATATAGGCACAAGGCCAGCAATTCCGGGAGAGAGGAAATTTGTTTTTAACTCTGAACGTAAAGGGCCGTAACTCTATACCACAAAGCACGGTGTCCGATGCTCTACCTCTACTGCGCTTAATTGTTTCTACTTTTGCCACAAGGCCAATATTTTCAGGGGAGGGGAAAGTCGATTAAATCGACCCCAGTGCATTACTGGTACTTTAATTTATCGACCCCGTAAGGATGAAAGGCAAAGCTATCATCGGTGAGATTTGAACTCGGAACGTAAAGGGTCATATATTCTGAGTTCTAATCCCGCCTCGGTTAGCTTTGCCTTGGGGGTCGATAAAAAATAAAGTACCAGTAACGTACTGGTTCGACTTACACGTCTTTCCCTTACCCCAAAATTGCTGGCCTAGTGTCTAAATCAGAAACTGTTATTATTACACTATATCGTCATGTACCGTCTTTAATGCTTCCTTAATGTGAACCCTTTGTGGCTAATAAAGAAATTATTATTACTTCGTTCGTAATAATTATTTCTACTTTTGGCACAAGAGAAGCAATAATCCAGTACATTACTGGTACTTTATTTTATCGACGATAATAATAGTAATAATAATGATAATAATAATAAATAGATAACCAATAGATCAAAAACCTTAGTGATAAATGGGTTAAAATACTTTGAATAGTACTGAAAATACATACGTTTATAAACACGTAAGTGTTTTTACAATCACACAAACTGTCTGACACACACCTATACATACACAGAGAGACACCTATACATTACCTGGATAATACGATATAAACTATTTTTCAAAGGTGATGACATAAACGAGATTATATGCATACACACACATGTATGTATATATATGTATATATATATATATATACACACACACATATATATATATGTTATATATGTATGTATATATATGTATGTAAATATATATATGTATATATATATGTATGTAAATATATATATGTATATATATATGTATGTAAATATATATATATATATATTTACATATATGTATGTATATATATATATTTACATATATGTATATAAATATAGATATATATTTACATATATGTATGTATATATATATATATATTTACATATATGTATGTAAATATAAATATATATATTTACATATATGTATGTAAATATATATACATATACATATATATATATACATATACATATATATATATATAAATATATATATATGTATGTATGTAAATATATATATATATATTTACATACATATATGTAAATATATATATATATTTACATACATATATGTAAATATATAAATATATATATATGTATGTATGTATGTATGTATGTAAATATATATATATATAGTTTTCAATGGTGATGAAATAAATAAGATTTATTCCATCTCTCTCGTTTTTCTATTTATCAACCGATTTATATCCTCCTACCACATCTACTCCAACTCCTCCTCCCACGCCTCTCCCTCGTCTCCTGTACGTTCTATAGATTTCCAGAAAACGAGCAGATAAAAGTTTGATATTAGAGATGGCACTTAAGTTGTGACAGAGAGAGAGAGAAACAGTCATGCCTGTATGTATATATATATATATATATATATATATATATATATGTATATATATATATATATATATGTATATATATATATATATATATATATATATGTATATATATATATATATATATATATATATATATATATGTATATATATATATATATATATGTATATATGTATATATATATATATATATATATATATGTATATGTATATATATATATATATATATATATGTATATGTATATATATATATATATATATATATATATATATATATATATATATATATATATATATATATATATAAATTCATATATATATAAATTCATATATATATATATATATATATATATATATATATAAATTCATATATATATATATATATATATAAATTCATATATATATATATATATATATATATAAATTCAAAATATTAATAAATATAGACATTCATGTAATCAAATATATTTTATTATATATATTTCAGAGGTACTGTGCTGTTTCCTCAGTACCTCCTCATCAGATAAAATAAATTGATGTCTGAAATACCTCAACTGTGCTGATGGTTCAATTCCAGTCTTGGCAGATGGTTCAATTCCAGTACTGCCAAGATTGGAATCGAACCATCAGCACGGTTGAGGTATGTCAGACATCAATTTATTTTATCTGATGAGGACGTACTGAGGAAACAGCACAGTACCTCGGAAATATATATAATAAAATATATTTGATTACATGAATGTCTATATTTATTAATATTTTGAATTAATATTAATAACTCCAGAAAACTAAAATGTTGAGTGCTTCTAATCTATTGTAAAACTATATTCATTGATTAATCAATGAACCTTGTTTAACTTTTGGTCATATATATAAAGAGAAAAAGATGAAATCGAAAATGCAACTGGAGTCTTATTTTTAAAAAAAATATATATATTTATTTGGTTCCTTTACCGGTTTCGCAGTTCTTCTGCTTTTCAAAAGTAGAGTTGAGATGGAGGGTCTGTGGTTTTTCTCACATGTGAGAAAAACCACAGACCCTCCATCTCAACTCTACTTTTAGAAAAACCACAGACCCTCCATCTCAACTCTACTTTTAGAAAAACCACAGACCCTCCCTCTCAACTCTACTTTTGAAAAGCAGAAGAACTGCGAAACCGGTAAAAGAACCAAATAAATATATATATTTAAAAAAAAAATAAGACTCCAGTTGCATTTTCGATTTCGTCTTTTTTTCTTTATACTTTCACTCGTGTAGGACACCTCGGTTACTTTTCATTTTGTAAAAAAAAAAAACACACTTTCTAATAAATATATATATATGTGTGTGTGTGTATGTGTGTGTGTTATATTATATATATATATCTACGTTTCCAACGACGAATGTTCCACTTGATTCAATCAACGAAACACCAGTGTGTATCAAGGCTGTTCTCTTGAATTCCATGTACGACTTGGTTTTGCCATCTGAAGCAACGTGAAAAATAATTGTTTCTACTTTTGGCACAAGGCCAGGAAATACCCCAGTGTATTACTGGTACTTTATTTTATCGACCCCGTAAGGATGAAAGGTAAAGTTAACCTCGGCAGGTTTTGAACTCAGAACGTAAAGGGACGTAACCCTATGCTGCAAAGCATGGT
>OZ024749.1:42729684-42732184 GCA_964016885.1 Eledone cirrhosa
AACACGTAAACGTGTTTTGGTAAATCCATTCATAAACCGTGTGAGGATAAGGTCGTGCCCCGCCCCTACATGTATCAAACCTCTTAATTAAACACCTTACCTTTTGCTTTGTATGGCTCAGCTGAAATCATGCTTTAGCTAAAAGCCGTGACTGTTACTTTGGCCATTGTCCGCGGGAATGCTTTTGAGGTCTTGTGCGTAAGGCTCAGCCCCACCACTGCCACGCCCTAGACCCCTTCACCATCCCCTTCCCCCTCCCATTCTTCAGTGACACTAGAGTCCTTTCCTTTCCTTTTCCGTTTTCACAACCACAAAAGATACTTGAATTTTTTACAATAAAGTTTTCAATACTGTTGGAAAAAAAAGTTACTAAGCGATGTATCATCTTTCCCTCATGTAGGGTCTTTATATTACAATAATTCATGGCAATGACGATATATTATAGATATCAATTTCTTTCTTTTTATACTGCAACACATAATGAAACAATTCCCAACAAACTGTAACAGGTTCTTTATTGTAAGGACGAATTCAACACTGTAAAATGAACTAACCAAATAATGAGCGAACAAGTGACCCTCTACATGTCCGATCTATCTATATCAGCTTCAAATTATACTTCCTTGCCTCAAATTACAGGATACACTAGATAATGCATTGTTTGTTATACTATATTTGATAAGAAAGATTAATTGTATTATGACTCTTTTGATAATGACTAACGCGTAAAAATGGTGACGACAACAGTAGAAATGTCTTCCTTTAAATATCTATGCGCTTTTGTAATAAGTTTACAAAAAACAATCAGGTTATATTCATTCTTTTCTTCCTAACGTTACACTATACCAGTGGTTTCCAAACTGGGTTCTGCGGTCTCCTAGAGGACTGCAAAGGCTTAGCCAAATTTTCATGTTTCTATAAAAACGCATATCCAATTAGAAAAACTTCTTTAGAAAGCATTGAACATGATAGCAATTCTGGGCATTTTGATACTACTTAAATTAAATCGTAGTAGAATTGTCATGCATTTCATAAAAATGTGTCTTTGAAATATTTTGGAAATGCTGCCATAATATGATAGAGGAACGCGAGGCATCCAAAAACTGGCAAGGGGACCACTGAGAAAAAAAAAATTGGAAAATTTGGAAACCACTGCACAATACTCATATATTATATAGATATTGAAAGCAAATACATATCACTTGTAACGAAACAATAACCTTTTCTTCTTCACTCACTTATTTCTGAGAGGATCGTGCTGACAGAGAGCTCAGACATACCTTCCAGAGAGTTCCTTTAAGAAGCAACTGCCCTCCAATAATCCGGCTGGATCCTCAAGTCAGGCAAACCGAGGTTGTGGATGTTTAAAACATCTTGCTCGTCGTCTAACTCTGGATCTCCTGCTACCTGGTTTTGACCGTAAAATATGGCCTACGATTCTTTCATTAGACATTCTAACCACACGTCTGTAGGACCAGAGCTTTGTTCTCTCAATGTGGAGAAGTAGCAGCTCTACCTAGAGCAACTCATTGATCTTCGAGCTATACACAATATCGATTAAGTATACCTCAGAGACACTTCAGAGAAAAGCTATTTCGGCCGCTTTTAATCACTTGACCAAGGTTAAGTGTAGGCAAGAATACCGAACCGAAGATTGCAAGTTTGACTGTTACACCTTCCTTCCCCTTCTTCTGATAACCATGTGCTATTTCTGGCACATTATTACCCCAACTACACCAATTCTTAATGATCAAAAACAAATGAAATTTTGCCATATTCATTCTTTCCACGCTGACAATAAAACAATCTGGTTGAAAAAGAAGTCAAAACTAACAGTGATTGCCTCGAGCTTCCAAACACATATCACATGTATAATGAAGAATAACAAGACAAATAATAATCATTTCCTTCCGGTTAAAGATATTAACAAACACATTACCTTTACTGATTAAGTTTTTGCTGAAATCAAGCCGCAATCAAGCGGAAATTGAAACCAAAAGAGCTTATCTCTAACACGCCAGCACTCGGCCCAAACAAATCAGGAAAATAATCACCATTTCGTTATGGCTATAGCAATAGTTAATATGTTTATTGATTATCTTATTTTGTTAAAACATTAACTTTCCATATCGCTCTGTGTTTCAATGATACACCACACTCATTTTGTCAGTTTTCCTCTCGTTCCCTCTTCTCCTCTGAGCTCATCTTCCTCCTCCCTATTCTCATTGTATATATATATATATATATATATATATATATATATATATATATATATATATATATATATATATATATATATATGTATATATATATATATATATGCATGTATGTATGTATGTATGTATGTATCTATCTATCTCTATATATATATAATGGAAAAAGAAAGGCCCAACAAGACAGGTCGATACAAATCCATATAAGGAGTGATGCATATATCTATGCACAGATACAATATGACACACACACATACACACACATATATATATACTCATATATGTAT
>OZ024749.1:42749684-42759684 GCA_964016885.1 Eledone cirrhosa
TTCCTTGTTACGGTAAATACGAAGCATTTCTCAAATAGGTATGCAAGGCCTAAATTGAGATGATAGGTTTAGTCGATTATCTCGAATTCAAGACTCAACAGGTACTTATTTAACGACCTAGATAAGAGAGAAATGAGCCTGGAAATTTAAGTAACTGAATGCCACAAAGAATTTTAACAGTCACTCTACCGATTCTGAAACTTCTAACCCCTTCCTAGGTTCAATTGATATATTAGCATGTGCTTTGAGGTAAAGTGGCCCACAGCAAAATTTCTAGTGAATTACTTGCAGCCTGATTCAGACCCTCGGTTCAATTACAAGAGTACATTTCATCTCATACTCTAACAATTTGACAAATTCACCACCTTCAACTATTACTTTAGTTCATCAATTACAGTAGGATGATGAACAGAGTTTATCTCGGAAGTTTTGAACTCGGAGCACAGAGAGGCAAACTATATACTGGAAGTTGTCTAATCCATTTCTATCATCGATATGATTATTAACTAAATAACAACTCAGACTCAGATTTGAAAGCGATTTCGGACGAATGAAATTACAAAATGCCATTACCTTTTTTAAGAGTATCGTAACACAAATGTAAAAGAAAAAAATTGGCTTAACCTATTGAATTAAATCAAGATCACGTGTTAGTTCCACAACTATATCAATAATTGTTTCTACTTTTGGCACAAGGCCAGCAATTATCCAGTACATTACTGGTACTTTATTTTATCGACCCCGTAAGCATGAAAGGCAAAGTTAACCTCGGCGGGATTTGAACTCAGAACATAAAGGGACGTGACTATGCTGCAAAGCATGGCGTCCAACCCTCTACTGATACTGCCAATCCACCAATAATAAAACGTCAGGCATATCGATATTCTCGAGGAGTTAACTCCGTTGAAGTCACGCCTAGGGTATGAGGATAAGTACTCCACTTTCATCCATTAGACTCTGAGCCGCTGAAAATATAATATACAAAGCCATATTGACTGCTCAGATTCCAATTATCAAGGTTTGCTGCCTTTCGAACCCTCTTTGTTGTTACAGGATACTATCACTCCTTCCTCGCTAAACAGAGGGAAACGCATGACCACATATTCATTGCCGAAATTGACTAGATAATTACTAATGATTTAATTCACACTAATTAAGCAGTTAATTATTTTCGGCGAAATAGGATGTCAGATCAAATCATTTCATACAATACGATGTAAATCGTTGTAACTAATTGTAACTAACCTTCCTTTAACATCTAATTAATATTCTTCCTCTTACTCTGCTGGTTCCAGATCAGGGCTTGGCGTGTGGAATTGGATGCTGGTTGCCTAAGGGTTGCCTGAAGGTATGTCTAATCCAGCTCTGTTTTGCCACTGGTTCCTGTCCCGCTCCCTCAGATCTTCGTATATATATATATATATATATATATATATATATATATATATATAATGTATAATAAACAATACAATATAATTACCTCATTACCAGAGGTTTCCCGAATAAGACGAATACAAGAAACGTCCGCATTCGTTCGTCAGACAAGGTAATTTAAAACAGTGAAATATTTGAAAAATCTCAAGAAAGCCAAAAGTTTAACGGGCAAAAAAATATATAAATAAAAGTCTATATATATATATACATATATATATATATATATATATTAATAATAACATTTGTACTGCCTCTTCACGTCCACGTTTTTTGTTTTCTGTTTACTGTCCCAACTTTAAAATATATATATATATATATATATCACCTCTGATCGATCGACAAGATCCCAGACCTCATTCGATTGCCGAGTGGGGTGGACCTCGTCAAATCGAACCAAGGAAACAATGTTTCCATTGGTCTTACCATTGCTGATACTATCTACCAGTCGCAACTCCTGGCAGAAAAAGCAACGTGAAATAAAGTGTCTTGCTCAAGGACATAACGCATCACCCTGTCCGAGAATTGAACTCGCAACCTCACGTTTGGGAATCCAACTCTCTAACCACTAAGCTACGCACATACATATATAAATAAACATATATAAGAGAGAGAGGAAAAAAAATATCTTAGAATAATTTTAATTCACAAAGAATCTATTTAGCTTTTAATATTCTCTGAAGCAACCAACGTATTACTATTTTGTAATGAAAAGTTACGTCTTTAGAAGGTTGGACAGCATCGATTCTTGAATAGATTGAACTGTGAAGGGTATTAGCAATATAAATGGGTTGAAATAGGTGCACATATATTTGGTACTGGTACTCAGAGAACAGGTTAGATAATATATTTACTACAGAAACATGGTGAACAATAAAGAGAGAGATAGAGAAAGTCATTTTGATGTAATGTCTATGAATAGCTTTTGAGATATGTGCGTGTGCGCCTGTGATGGAGTACGTGTGAGCGAATATCTATATGCATATATACAGGGTGTCCCCCCAAAAATGTATATATACTTCAGTAGCATTCTATTAAATATTGCCTGTACGGGTAATGAAACTGTGTATACATTTTTTGGGACGCCCTGTATTTACATAGAGATTTGGTGTTGTATATGTGTATGTATATATATATATATATATATATATATATATATATATATATATATATTTATATATGGTGGGATAAAATGTCGACATTTCAGTATTCTCCTCAGTATAGAAGACAATTATTTTTGTCAAAAAGTAAATTCTGCTTAGAAAACTAGAGAGGGAAGATAAGTATAGAAATATTATTAATCGACATTTTTCACTGTTTCGTGGGTTTAGAGTAAATTATGGAAGATGCCATTAAGTTTGGTTTAGTATTATGGCATAAAAACAGTAGAACTAGTTGATTACTTACGACACAAAAGCCCTTTTATAATCGTAGAGTTATGACACATTCTAAGTCCAGTCGAGTTTATAACCATAACCTTTTATGGTCGATAAAAAAAAGACATACGTTTCATCTTCGTTGTTGTTACCGTTTACTCCCATATCAGTAGCAATTGAGAAGTCCTATGACCGTCACGTCATTATGTAGGGTATAATGGATCTAAAACAACATTATACCGTGTGTCATTCACCTTTTAAAAGAGACAGTAGTGTGTAGTTTGAGACAGATCTTTGGCTGTTATTTTCAGTAGACCGAACGACAAAGTATATACTCTCACATTGGCTTAAGACGTCAATATACTAGATTCATTCATCTTTCCCTCCTTTTAAATATTCTATGCACAATTATATACATATATATACGTATATATACACACACATGAATATGTAAATATGTATTTATATGTGTGTGTGTGCTTATGTTTTTGTCTATTCTATATATTTGTATAACACTTTTATACTCTCTATGTGTATATATATATATATATATATATATATATATATATATATATATATATATATATATATATATATATATATATATATTGTATAACATCCTTATTCCGTCCCTATTTTATATAATTAGATATTTATAAATGCCTATACGTCATGTATTCTCTTTGTGTATCACATTTTATATGCATGAATGGACACCAGTAGCAAATAAATAAAACTATTATTTCATTGCCTTCTTGTTAAATTCTATGTACAAAATCTTTTGGAGCTGACTTGAATTCCTGTATCCTATCAGAATCGCCACATGAAATTCTAATACTATAATAGCATTAATTTAATCGAATCTTCCCCCTCTGTTACGAATATATAACCTTGTGACTATGGCAAATCCGTATGTTACACAAAGACTCAGAAAAGAATTACAATTAACAGGATGAAATATATTTAGAGAAAGAGACTTAGGAAGTTAGAGTGAAGTTTGAACTCAGAAGGTAATTGGAGTAACTAGTTTAACGTTAATACATATTTTTCTTTTACTATTTAGTCAGAAAAGGACTGTGGTTTCGACGTTGTACACTCTCTAAGACTGGCGGAAGGGAATGACTGTGGATGGTAGCCTCGAAGTGGAGACCTGGCCCAAATTCTTGTAACAGGTGACTCTGATAAAGCCCCTAAAAGCCAGTTGCTGGTGGTGCTAAAGTGGGTAATGGTGGTTGTGTTATACTGTATGGTGGATTACCTCAACAAACCAATCAGACCATGGTGGAATCTCAATTTAGATCGCACCCGGCTGCTAAAAAATAACACAAGCAAGTAGTTTCTTCTCGAAGAATTCCACCAACCACCCGCGCATGACTGGTATATTATAACCTTCTGACAAGAGTTTGAATTAAAAAGTTGGCCATCGATTGATTTGAACTCAAAGCCTCACCTCGACACACAAAAAAAAAAAAATCCTGTCAAATCAATGGTGGCAGTAGTAACAGCTGCACGTATCGAAATACTGGTGAAGTGGTTCTGAGAACAATGTGGCTTTGCAGATGATCAATGTAAATTGACAATGGAAAGGCGCTCCCGCTCGAGTTAGAACAGAACTATTGACCTTCAGGAGAAGCAGCGACCCCTGATTGTATTCAGCAACCGAAACAAATATGAAGTACACCAAATCCAATGCTACTAGGGGCGGCCCTGGTTCTTCTTATTTGCGAGAGTAAACTCGGCCAGATTAGATTAGATTAGATCGTATAGAAAATAATTTCACTCACAAACCGTTGGTAAGCCTGAAATAATATTAGAAAAGAAAAGAAACAAAACGCTAGCCGAAGGCGCCACGCAGTTGGACTGAACCCAAAACCACATGACAGTGACGTTAACTCCTTAATCAAACAGCCTTTCCTGTATATACAATAGCAGGTTATACTATTTCTAAATTAATAAACTGCCTTTAACCTTTCCTAAGAATGTAATCTTTCATTTTTCTAGACTGCGAGAATATATTAATATTGTCAAGAAAGTTTTTAACTGAGAAGAAAATATAGACTAACATATCTATCAACAAAATATGTGGAAACGGAGAATTTAATAAGCAACAACAACAGAAGCAACAGCAATAAATACAAAAAAGAGATACAATGTTCTTTACTATATAATGAATCAACTGTTTTGTCTGGAGTTGGTGGAACAAAGTAGGTTTTGTTTGAAAGGTAATTATAGTTTAGTGCCCTCTCGAGTTCAGACTAACATGTAATCTCTGGTGCCGACAGCAGGTAGGCTAGATCTTTAGAGATGTCGAAACATATATACACACACGTGTGTCTGTGTGGGTGTATATATATATATATATATATATATATATATATATATATATATATATATATATATATATATATATACACACCTATACATATACATATATATACTTATATACAGACATACACATTTATATGTATACATACACATACATATCCATGTAGAAAGTATACATATATATATATAACGTATATATGCATGAAGGTGTTTGTCTATGTGTATGTGTAGATATATACATATTTATATATATATATATATAGAGAGAGATATAGGCGCTTGTGTTTTCCTGTACATGTATATAACAGATAATATAATAGAGAGAAGGTTTCTTGTTTTCAAAAATATTTATTTTGATTCACAACTTTCAAGGCTTGACAATGTACAACAAATACGCTTTTATATCTTGGACATAGATAAGATTTTTGAAACTTCCCTCACCACTATATATATATATATATATATATATATATATATATATATATATATATATATATATATAATGTATATATTGTGTACGTGTTCGTCTGCATACGTTTGTGTATGAAAATATATAGACATATGTATACATATAAACACACACACAACACACCACACATTAAATATATATATATATATATATTATATGGGTGTGTGTGTGTGTTATTAAGTACACACATGTCTATATATTTTCATACACGCATATACATACATATGCATAAGCACACAAATAAACACCCATTATATATTTACATGAAGTAGTCGGTTTTACCCCGTATCATAATCTTCACATACATATGTGCCCTTTAACATAAATAATAAAAAGCTCATCACATGTTTTTAATAAACAAAACTTTCTACACAGATCTTACAGGTTTGAAATGTTGATTTTTACTGATCAGGGATATCGAGATACAAATTGAAGAAGAAAATATATAGTATGAGGGTCGGCTGACCAGGATACTCTCATGGAATGACCAAATGAGGTTTACTTTTCAATATTGTCTCTGAAAAGAAGTGAAATGTCTTGTTCATGGACACAACTCGCCACTAATTCCGGGGATCGAAATCACCCTCTTACGATCGTGAGTACAGCACAATTTCCTCAAGGCCCCATATTTACACTTCCTTTGTTTGAATAGTAGTTATTATTATTATTATTTTTATTATTAGGGTAGTGGATTGGCTGTATAGAGAGAGCGTCAGGTATCATGCTTTGTAGCAGAGAATTGTGGCCCGTTATGTTCTGATTTCAAATCCCACCGAGGTTAACTTTGCCTTTCATCCTTACGAGGTCGATAAATGAAGTATTAGTAATAACACTGGAGTCGATTTAATCAACTTTCTCCTCCTTCAATATTGTTGACCTTATGCCTAAATCAGAAAAGATTATTATTAGTTCAAATCCCGCCGAGGTTAGCTTTGCCTTTCATCCTTACGGGGTGGATAAAATAAAGTACCAGTAATGTACTGGGGTAATTGATGGCCTTGTGCCAAAAGTAGAAACAATTATTATTTCAAATCAAAGAATGACCATGATTTTGCACCTAGAAAGTTTCACTCCGAGGCACAAGCCTGGGCAAGGTTTGTTTTGTGGAAGACTAGCAGTCGCCCATGCATACCAGTCTCCCCTCTCCATGCCACTGATGTTATCCAAGAGAAAGACAATGACCGATACAGCTTGGCACCAGTGACGTCGCAATCCACTTCTACAGCTGAGTAAAATGGAGCAACGTGAAATAAAGTGTCTTACTCTAGAACATAGCGCATAACCCGGTCCGAGAATCGAACTCACCAGTACTTTTTAAGCATGCGACTTTCAATCTGTTGGACAACGAATCTTGAGGTGACGTCGATGTCACCATGACATTTGATATGCGAATATAAACTTTAGTTACGGAATTATTCAAAAGTTATTCTAAAACAAAATATACCCGAGTCCCACCTTTAACCTTTCCCCCCTGAAACTCATTTGTTCTATGATTAACGTGTTAAAAAATACATAAATTAACGAGAAAGAGTTGACATTTTAGATAAATTCTTTAAATCATCCTTTTCCTTATAATTTCTTTCTCAAATTCTGATACAATTTCCGTCGCAAATGTTCGTTGTAGTTGATTTTAATTAAACCACTGTAAAACTACTTAACCTCGCTCTCAACCTCCGTTCCTTTAATATAACAATAAAAGATGTTAAAATAAATGTCAGCAATTGTATTTTAAACAGAAATAAATTACGAGGCAAACCAAAGAGTTTCCACATGGTCGCTAGAGTTGTTAGAAATAGCCATAGACTTTCACTCAAACCATAGTCTACATCCTTGTAAGAATAGCAAAGATTAGGATAAATGGTGGGACGAGTGGATTTTGATTTGGTGAATAATATACAAGGGTAGGTTGACTATGAAGGAGTGATGCTAGAGCTGTGAAATCGTGTATGCATTAATTTCAACTCTTCTTATTAATAACGGCATTATTTCTTTCCAGGGACTATGTTGAAAAATAAACCTCATTTGGTCATTCCATGAAAGTATCTTGGTCAGGCTATGAAGGAGTGATGTTAGAGCTGTGAAATCGTGCATGCATTAATTTCAACTCTTAATAACTGAATTATTTCTTTCCCAGGACTATGTTGAAAAATAAACCTCATTTGTTCATTCCATGAGAGTATCTTGGTTAGCCTAATATCTTTTCAACCGACCCTCCTAGTTCCAGATAGCCTTAAAAGGGTGGGTCAAGACTAAACTGCCTTTGATGACAGATCAACTGGATCAAGGGTGACCATGGGATAAAGAACAGCAACAACAACAACAGCAAATGCAACACAAGAAGCAACAACAACAACAACAAAAATACCAGCAACAGTGATTGTAACAGCAAAAAATAAAATAAAATGAAATAAAATAAAATAAACACCAGCAACAGTGACAACAGCAAAAACAACAACAACAACAACATAAACAGCAATGGCAGCAACAAAAATGGCAACATCAGCAGCAGCCACAACAACAACAACAACAACAAACACAATCTATGACAGCAACAGAAACGGCATGATCATCAGCAACCGCCACAACAACAATAACAACAGTAGCAGCAATAACAACAACAACAGCAGCAACAGCGACAACAACAAAACCAGTAATAACAACAACAACAACAACAGCGGTCGTGGCAGCAACAATAACAACAACAACGACAACAGCAGCATCATCATCAGCAACAAAAACAAAACCAGCAACAATAACAACAACAACAACAACAGCAGCGGCGGTCGTGGCAGCACCGACAACAGCAGCAGACGCAACAGTGACAACAACAAAACCAGTAACAACAACAACAACCACAACAACAGCGGTCATGGCAGCATAGACAACAACAACAACAGCATTAGCATCATCAGCAGCAACAAAAACAAAAAAGCAATAACAACAACAGCAACAGCAGCGGTTCTGGCAGCACAGACAACAACAGCAGCAGCAACAAAACCAGTAACAACAACAGCAACAACAACAACAATCATGGCATCATAGACAACAACAACAACAACATCATTCATCATCATCATCATCATCAGCAACAAATACAAATTAGCAATAATAACAACAGCAACAGCAGCGGTTCTGGCAGCACAGACGACGACAACAGCAGCAGCAACAAAACCAGTAACAACAACAACAGCAACAGCGGTCGTGGCATCATAGACAACAACAACATCATCATCATCATCATCAGCAACAAAAACAAAATAGCAAAAACTACAATAACAGTAAAATTAAATGGCCAAATGAGATGTATTTTGAGAACGTGTATTATGTCCGACATTTTGAATGGAGATTAATGAGTTCGGATTCAGTTACAGTCAAGTAACAAAATATATGTATAAAATAAAATAAATATTTAAAATAAATATATAAATATATATATAAAAAATAAAATAAAATAAATATATAAATATATATATATATATATAAATAAAATAAAATAAAATAAATATATAAATATATATATATATATATAAATAAAATAAAATAAAATAAGTATATAAAATAAATATATAAATATATATAGAAAAAATAAAATAAAATAAGTATATAAAATAAATACATGGGCGGTGCCCCAGCATGGCCTCGGCCGGTTGGCTGGAACAGGTAAAAGAGTAAATATATATAAAATAAATAAATGTATAAATTAGAAAATAATAAAATATATATAAATTAAAATAAAATAAATAAATATATATATAAATAAATGTATGTATAAATAAATAAATAAACAGATAAATGTAGAAAATGGAACAAAATAAAATAAATCTAAAAATATAAAATGGAAATTTGAGTTACGACAGCTTTCAGATATTGTCAGGTTTCTGGTATTAAAAGTCACCAGGAAGAGTAATTTCGGCTTGTAACCATAGGATTTAATTTTGTATGTATGTGTATATGCATGTATGTATACGTGTATGCTATTGGTCTTGATTTTTAGCTGAGTGTACTGGAGTAACGTGAAATTATGTGTTTTTCTCTGGAAAACAACACACAACCCAATCTAGGAATCCAACCCTGGATATTATAATCGTAAGTCCAACACCTTTACGACTAGGTTACGCCCCTCCACTGAGAAACTTTAGGTGTAATTAATTTTATATGTTCACCCAGTGAAAACTTCCAACGAATAAATTTGGTACGAAAGCGAGAAAAAACGATTGATTTTTACCCAGGTATATTGCTGTTACGTTTTCCTGTCAACGAGAAGAGCCTCTAATTGGTAACAAACACGGCTAGAAATAACAGCGAAATCTCACTCAACTCATGCCCCGGTGTTATGAAAATAACCAAAGTCACATTAAATGATATAATCTTTGATACTCTTTGCCAGCGTAAAATTGTT
>OZ024749.1:42767184-42772184 GCA_964016885.1 Eledone cirrhosa
GTCTTAATAAAAGTCTAACAGCCGTTTCAACACGCACCTACACAGGTACAATTCTTGACGCAAATCTGTGATAAGTGTTCAAGAGCATGTTACTGGAGAAAAGCCGTTGAAAATAATTAATAACTGTGAAACACACACTATCTTACAATTAAGATAGTCGGCATGAATCTCACGTAATGAAACTGTGAAAAGTTATAGAATTAACACACACACACACACCCATATATATATATATATATATATATATATATATATATATATATATATATATATATATATATACACGGTTATATACACGGTCAAATGTATACAGTGCATATGTGAAAGTATGAAAGTAGAAGCAAATATAAGCCACCGTACACTAACTGTATATTGATGAGTTGAAATAGAAATGAAATATTTTACTTATATCTGAATATGGTCATCATCGCCACACTCCCCAGACAAGTCTGGCAATGATATGGTAGCTAGCTAATTAATTCCACTGGAATGTAAATTATTCGCCACGTGCTAATTACTTGCCAGTTTGGAAGTGTAATTAGTACAAATTGACGTGTACTAATAGGTATACAGTCTTTCTACAGTCCACTCATCTATTAATTATAGGAAGGGAAAAAGAAAAATGTATATATATATATATATGTGTGTGTGTGTGTGTGTGTGTGTGTGTGAGGTATGTGTGTATGTGTGTGTGAGGTATGTGTGTGCGTTAGTGTGTGTGTCTGTGTGTGTTAGTCCCGGGTTCAATCGGGGGTAACCACCATAAATAAGGTACTCAATACATTATTAGAGTATATACAAAATCTAATATAGAAATGGCTTTTACAGGACTATATATATATATATATATATATATATATATATATATATATATATATATATATAGGAACAAGTATGACCCCAACGGCAGAGCTCAATACTTGTTCCTATTACCCACTCTACTACCCTAAGTATTGAGTACTTTGGTGCGTTATGGTCCATCTGGTTCCTTACCACAATTCCTTCGTTATATATATATATATATATCGCGTTCTTGAGACTAGTAAAATGAGGTATCCTCTTGATAAGTCGGCAGACCTCGCAGGGACTCTATATCTTTATGATGTATTGTTTTTGTTTATGCCACGAAACTACGTAGTCGAGGAATCTAGGAGCAGTTTAGGTATGATACATTTTATTACTAATTATATCTAAATGTTTCTTCTCTCTTCATAATGTATTTTTAACTCTGATACTGGTTCAGTCTAGTTCAACCGGATTGGTCTGTCCCGGTCATTCATTGAGCAACATCGGTGAGGTTGGCACCCTTAACTCACGGTTGGGTGTGGATGCATTCATGTATATGTGTGTGTCCGCATGTATCTGTGTGTTTCTAAATATATTGTTATATATATATATATATATATATATATGTGTGTGTGTGTGTGTGTGTTCGTGTGTGTGTGCGTGTGTGTAAATTATTGTTTTCTCTTGTCTTTTACTCCACTGACACCACTATGGCTTGTGTCAGATGCTGTGACCCCGGATTGACCAGCCATACTGTCTGTAGGGGTCGAAACTGCCACAAGTCTATCTCCACGGCTGAAGACTTGAGAGCTCTTTGACTTTCGTTTGTCTAGAACCGGAAAAAATAGAGCAAGGCACGACATTCCCACTGAAGCTAATCCATCCCTCTTATTTGATAATGTATTGCCCCGAAATAATGTAAAGTAGAGATGGCCTCGGTGAGATTTGAACTCAGAGTACAGAGAGCCGAAACAAATATCGTAAGGCCCTTAATAGAATTAACTTAATTCGAAATCCGAAATTAACTGAGGCTATCCTTGGTGTTATTGTGTCACAATATAGCTTTTTATATCTCTATCTCTGTATATATATAAGCAAAAGAGATATTCAATTAGTCAGTAATTCAACAAATATAAATGTTTATACCTGATTCAGAGCACTCGACAAGTTTTCTAGAGTATAATATTCAATGATATTAAATAAATGGAAACTATATTTATAAAACCATATTTATTCTATTATATATATTTCGAGGGTACCAAAACTTTGGTGTGCCCTCATCAGATAAAATACAAAGTTTGTTTTATAAATTTTGACATAACTAAGAAAAGATACCTTACACACACACACACACACACACACACACACACACACATATATATATATATATATATATATATATATATATACATACATGTGGGTGTAGTTTTCCCAATTTTGTTTAGCTTTTATGTAAAGTACTACAAAGCTTAAGATTTATACGTAGTAGTACTTTGTGTAGAAGGAAAACATACTGTTAAGCTTACTATACATTTCATAAAATGTTTCACACACACACACACATATACATATGTTATGTGCATATCTATTTACATGTATATATATATATATGTTTTTGTTTGTATATATATATATATATATATATAATAATTTAGAGTTTACACTCAATGGGGTCATTTACAATTATTTTAGCTCTAAGAATCATTTCTGAGCAGTATAAATTAACATATGATAAACACTTACGTGTTTTTGTTGTAATTGACAATAAAATAGCTAGAATGAAATATCTTAATTCAAATACATATAGTCTGCCTGTGTCGATCTAAAAAATAATAAATCAATACTCACAAACACATATCGGCAAAAGGCCTTTTAATTTAATTTATATATATATATATATATATATATATATATATATATATATATATATATATATATATATATATGTACAAACAAAAACAGACACAAATGAGCCATAAGTAGCTTAATAACTGTGTATGTGTATGTGTGCGTTTGTGTGTGTGTGTGTGTGTCTGTATGTCTGTACGTGTGCATTTGTGTCTATGTGTGTCTGTGGGTCTGTATGTGTGCCTCTGTGTCTGTGCCTGTATGTGTGCCTCTGTGTCTGTGTTTGTATGTGTGCCTTTGTGTCTGTGTCTGTATGTGTGCCTCTGAGTCTGTATCTGTATGTGTGCCTCTGTGTCTGTGTCTGTATGTGTGCCTCTGTGTCTGTGTCTGTATATATATATATGTATGTATGTATGTGTGTATCTGCTATCTCACTGTTCTCTATCTTCTCTGATCTCTCTTCTAAATACCAAACCCAAACCCATCTCTATTAATCTATCAGCTTTTAACCTGATGTTAATTTCCCTTCCCTTATTTTTTTTTCCTACTCTCAGGTAATGCTTTCTTCTTGTTGTTGTTGCTGCTGTTCTTTTTCTTCTACTACTAATACAACTAATACTAATACTAATACCACCATCACTAAATAGTACCATCCTCTATTTCTCGCTACCCCACCCCCTTCAAAGAAAAAAAAAGGGAAGAAACAAATACGAAACAACCAACAAAACGAGAGATGTTCGTCTTATACACGTGCTGTTCACCTTTCCCCCGATAAAACATGACCGCTCCGCCTATCTGCTGGATTTTGAAACGCCGACGGAAGCAACCCACCCCAAACAAATTAAACAAAAACACAACAACAACAACAACAACAACAACAACAACAACAACAACTGCAACTACAACTAGAAGAAGGTAAACAACAACATCATCAACATCAACAACAATGAAAAGCGTTACCTTTTAAAGATGTATAAAGAACTACCACATCCTAAGTATTAACAATAACAATTCGAAAGAACAAAAACACGCCGGTAGTGCTGCCAGAAAAGGCACCGCCATAGCCAAGACAATATCATTCTATAAGAACGTCTTTCAATCTAAAAACCATTAATTATTTTAGCTCCTGTTTATCGTAAATGCAAGAGCATATGCCAAATATTTCTTTTCAGCTTCGTTAGCATGGTTAGGTAAGCATCGTTAGCAATCGTTAGCAAATTGATATCAGAGGTGTGTCTTACACTAAACACCTGGAGAACACACTTGAAGTTTAACATACTCCAGATATCTTGGAAATTAACTACAAATTATATATTTATATGCGAGATTATACATCTCTCTCCCTCTCTCTCCCTCTCCTTCTCTCTGTATGTATGTATATATATATATATATATATATATATATATAGACACGCCTATATATGTGTATATATTTGCATACATCTACATATATAAATAAGCACACATAGACACATGTATGTATGTAGCTAAGTATGAATGTATATACACACACACACATATATATATGTAAATAACATCGACCAAGACTAACGGTAATTCTTTACTTATCCTACGTAAGATTCTGAAAAAAAGAAAAAAAAAAAAAAAAAAAAAAAAAAATCAGTGTAAACTGCTTAACCTTTTCCTGTTAGCCTTTCTAAAAGAACGTAAACTTATCTCCAGCAAAAATGTTTTTTATACAGGGTCAATTACTTGAACTATTGTATATCTGATTTGACCTATACGTCAAAATGTATACTGCGCTAGCTTTTACGTATTAAAAAAAAAATCCTAGCGGCAATTTTCAAAGAAAAAGGGACATAACTCCATGAACTTAGCAATTTAATTTCACAGAAAACTGAATTCGTATGATTATCGAAGATATCCTGTTTTTCATAGGAAGTAAGATGGAAGCATCATTCTGTGGACAGTTGTTCAACAAAATACTTGGCGTTGTTTGAAGCGATTTTAGAAAACATTACTGGGATATATATATATATATATATATATATATATATGACTGTTTGTGTGTATATATATATATATATATATATATATATATATATGTGTGTGTGTGTGTGTGTGTGTCTCTGTGTCTCTGTGTGTATGTGTGTATAAATATCTTATTTATGTATGTATCCCTCTTATATATGACAATATTACTAACACGAAACCAGTGACTTCAAACCGAATATACACCACTTTCTACATACCACACGTCTTCACTATATATATATATATATATATATATATATATATATATATATATATATATGCGTATATATATATATATATGAGTGAATGCGTATGCATATATATACAATATATATATATATATATATATATATATATACAATATATATATA
>OZ024749.1:42784684-42789684 GCA_964016885.1 Eledone cirrhosa
ATAAAAAATACTAGAGCAGAAACGTGGCAACAACCTCGAAGTTTCAGCTTAATGACATCATACGGATGCTATATATATATATATATATATATATATATATATAAATAGATATGTTTCTTTTATTTGCCACCAGGGCATCAAAAGTGGGACAAGTACAATGGGGGGGGGGAGTTTACAAAACAAGGCGTCCTCAATAAGGAGGAGGCAATAACAATATATAAAAATAAAATAAAATATAACAAAAAATAAAATTTATAACAAAGTCCTCAATAGAGAGGAGGCGCCTTGGGGGTCGCACACCCCAAGGCGCCTCCTCTCTATTAAGGAAAAAAAGTGTGCAACCCTTTTCCTCGGGAGCACAGTGTGCAACCCTTTTCCCCGGGAGCACAGAGAAGGGGTGCTCCCTTGGTCTTTCATCTTCCTCACCTATAGTCTGATGTAGAGTGAAGGCCCATTCACACGGGCCATTCTCGCCACTTTCACCCATCTTTCATAAAAACGGCTGGGGTGCAGCACCTCTCTCTCCATCCTGATCCTTCTTCCGAAATGATATCGGACAGATAGAGATATAGATAGATAGAAAGGGAGAGAGAAAGAAAGAGATAGATAGATACATAGATAGATAGATAGATAGATAGAGAGAGAGATTTAAAGAGAGAGAATTAGGTAGATAGATTTGCAGAAGATAGTCATATAAATAGACAGATATAAAACATATAGACTCAAAAAACAAACAGATATAGATTTAGATATAAACGTGTTTGTGTGTGTGCGTGTGTGTGTGTTTGTGTGTGAGAGAGAGTTAGAGAGAGAGAGAGAGAGAGAGAGAGAGAGAGAGAGAGAGAGAGAGAGAGAGAGAGAGAGAGAGAGAGAGGGAAAAGCGTGAGGCTTTGTGTTGAGGGTTGGGTGCATTTTCGCTTTCGTTTATTTATATACAGTAGGTGATATTAAATTTCTATTGATCGAATCTATCTTAATTACTGAAATAGAAAATTTTAAGGTGATAGAGATTATCGAACCACATAGACTGTGATTCACTAACAGAGACAATCTTAACACTTAACGGTAATATGTCTCACTCATCCATGCTGCTCTTTGATTCATTAAATAAAGATTCATTTTGCTTTTGCTATCAGCTCGTTTGCGCAAACGGAAGGATATATTATCCAATAAAAATGATTTGATCAGAGTAAACTTCTGATATATCTAACGACGAGTTTATATACAAATACACATATATACACACACATACACACAAATATACATACACACACGTACATATATACATACATGCATGATATATATATATATATGTATATATATATAGATATATATATATATATGTATATATATATGTATGTATATATATATATATTGAACCCGGGATAAACTTATATATATATATATACATATTTATATATATATATATATATATATATATAACCGGAGTCCTGTAGACACTTTTTAAAATTATATATATATATAAATACGTACATACGTATATGCTTACATACATATACATATATATAGAAAGAGAGTGTGAGAGAGAAGTAGAGAGGGAGAGAGAGAGACGAAGAGAGAGAAAGAAGGAGAGAGAAGGAAAGAGAGAGAGAAGGGAGAGAGAGAAGTAAAGAAAGAGAGAGAGAGGGAGAGAAAGAATGCCATGATCAGCTATAAAGATTACATAGAAACATAATTGTTTCTACTTTTGGTACAAGGCCAGCAATTACTCAGTGTATTACTGGTACTTTATTTTATCGACCTCATAAGGATGAAAAGCAAAGTCAACCTCGGCGGGATTTGAACTCAGAATGGCAAGGACCGTAACTCTATCCGTCAAAGCATGGCGTCCGACCCCCTACCGATACTGCCAATCCACCAATTACATAGAAACATAATAATGCTGAGTTTGAAATAAAGCAGCTTTTTGTCGATTTATAAACTGATGGCAATTACATGTCTTACTCTTGGAATAATATTTAATATCACTATCGTTTAATTTTTTTTCATATTTCATAACATTTAGTTAGTAAACTATGGTAGAGTGAAATCTGAAAGTAAGTCTTTCATTGTCTGAATAAACTTCTGTCCGTCGAGAAAACTCCAGAAAATCATAATGGGAAATACAGTATATATTTCGTTTTGTTAAATATCTATATTAACAGCTCCCTGTTTCATTCCTCAAAGCTGGTCTGAAGATCGGAGACGTGAAGCATGGAGTTACAAAATTTGAAGTTTCAGCTTTAACATAATAAATACATTGACACTGTTCCAATGAGGATTGCTCTTTTTTCTTCTAGTTTACGACTGTTTATATACATAAACACGAACGTACAGGCACAAACACTTCACGCACACACATATATATAGAGAGAGAGATAGGGGGAGGAGAGAACTAGGGAGAGTGTGACAGATATACTTTGTTGTTCGTGTTTACAAAACATAACATTTTAACAACGTTTTAACACTAGCTGACTCACTATAAAGAATACGTTCATAAAATGACAGGCCTTCGTTAAATCTGTCAAAACAATTGATAGCTTTGTTCATTTTATATACACACACACACATTATATATATATATATATATATATATATATATATATATATATATATATAAATACATATATATATATATATAAATACATATATATATATATAAATACATATATATATATATAAATACATATATATATATATAAATACATATATATATATATATATATGTATGTAAACACACAGAAACATAAACATATATATATATATATGTTAAAATTCCCTCCCCCACCCTGCCCTGTATCAACTGTTTGCATATTTTATAATTAAGCCACACGGAAACACCACCGGCCGATACCACAAAGCAGCAAAACAAAAACAAAAACAAAATTAAATAATGATTGAATAAAGATATAAATATATAAATGAAAATATCTCACATATTGAGACAAGATGATAGATTGATTCTATACTATAAAGATAGTATGGAATAAAATGATAATGTCTTTTAGTTTTATTATATTAAAAAAAAAAAAGAAAATGGAATTTTGGAATAATAAACATTTGTCTTGAAATTTCAAAGTAATCAATCATTTTAGCTTTGTGTCCAGAAGCCATTTTTTTCTTAAATAAAAACCATCGTTTTTGTTCTCTCACATTTTCGTTGCCGCCATTTTGTTGTAGTTTTTCTTGTTTTAAATATTCTAATAACTTAACACTGGCTTTAAGTCATCATCATTAAAGCTTGTACCATTGGGTATTGATATAATGTTAAATTAATATCGATTTCAAATGTGTGTTTCTATCTTGTCATTTTTTTAATACTGGTTATTCAATCCTTTAGCTGTCATAACTTTGAATGTCATTTTGACAGGATAATCCATAAAATTTAAATATAGCCGCTATTTATGGTATTCATCAAGTTTCGAAGTGATTGTGATGGTGGTGAAAGTATTGGTGGTAGTAGTAGTGGCGGTGGCGGTGGAATTATTTATTTTAAATTATATATATATATATTTTTTTTCATTTACATTATATATATATAAATATATATATATATATACATATATATACATACATATATATACATATATATACATACATATACATACATATATATATATATATTTACATATATATATATACATATATATATATATACATATATATATATTCACATATATATATATACATATATATATATATACATATAATATAAGATCAAAAGATGGTTAAAGGAGTTCAATATATTTTATTATGCGCATTTCAAAAACAAACATCATCAAACAATAATATTTGTGTTTTCATCAGATAAAACAGGAGAACATGATATGAAGGCTAAAAAAAACACTTGTTGATAGTGCAGTTTTAAATCAACATATCATATGATATGTTGATTTAAAACTGCACTATCAACAAGTGTTTTTTTTAGCCTTCATATCATGTTCTCCTGTTTTATCTGATGAAAACACAAATATTATTGTTTGATGATGTTTGTTTTTGAAATGCGCATAATAAAATATATTGAACTCCTTTAACCATCTTTTGATCTTATATTATGCATACTCCAGTCCCACAAACTGTAGAGTGCTTCTTATCCGATATCTGCATTGCTTTATTGTACTACAATAAAACTCACCTCCTACATATATACATATATATATATTCACATATATATATATTCACATATATATATATTCACATATATATATATATGTATATATATATATATATATATATATATATATATATATATATATATATACATACATTCACATATATATATATATATATATATATATACATATATATATACATATATATATATACACACACATATATATATATATATACATATATGTATATAAATATATATATATATATATATATGTGTCTGAATGTATGTATAACATATCTTTACCTACCTATCTATATATGCATACATACATATACATATATATGCACACACATATGTATGCGTGCGTGTATGTTTGCGAATGTATATAATTTACGGGAAAATACACATAGATAGACATACACTCATATATATGCATATATATATATTCATTAGTTAAGCAAACCAAGACCACGTACATTATTATTATTATTATTATTATTATTATTATTATTATTATTATTATTATTATTCTTTACATTCCTTACATTAAACTACAACTATGTTGGCAATCTTTAAATAATGTCTTCTTTGTGAAATTTGTCGTCTTGTTTTGCTTAACTAATGAATATTTCCAGCTCTGTGCACCTAACCTCTGCATGAACCCAGCCACCTAGCTGCATTCCACTGCATATTGTACATTGCACATTGAGCACATGCCTTTACGCTTTTGGCTTCTAACTAATTCACCAATCTCTCTTCTCCTCTCCTATCTCCATCTCTCTCTTCTCCTCTCCTATCTCCATCTCTCTCTTCTCCTCTCCTATCTCCATCTCTCTCTTCTCCTCTCCTATCTCCATCTCTCTCTTTAAGATTGGTTACTCTTGAA
>OZ024749.1:42794684-42809684 GCA_964016885.1 Eledone cirrhosa
GAGCAGCTGGTTATGGCCGGTTTGAACAGAAAGAGGTAAGAGAATTCTGACCGGACACGGCCGGTTTAAATACTAAAGGGTAAAGGAAAAAAAAAACATGTTTGAAGAAGAATACGAAAGATAGAACTGAAATTCTCTCTGTGCTACTTTGATGAACGGTCTAATATACTATTAATAGTCCACGTTATATAATGACCGAACCTATCTACCGAGATCTCTGCTGATGTAGCTTTGGTGAGCTGTGATGGTATGAATTTATTACCTGTACTTACCTT
The DNA here is from genome assembly GCA_964016885.1 of Eledone cirrhosa. Classification (NCBI taxonomy): domain Eukaryota; kingdom Metazoa; phylum Mollusca; class Cephalopoda; order Octopoda; family Eledonidae; genus Eledone; species Eledone cirrhosa. The sequence goes on from OZ024749.1 coordinate 42,794,960, forward strand.
TTTATAACCCACGTCCACATATCTAAAGTTTACGATTTTGAAGATTTTAATGTTGATTAATTGTACTTTACCAATAATAAATCATCGTTCAACATCATTCAATGTGATTTTATAATCCTCCAGTGTAAAGTTTCTGTAGTTGAAGTAGTCTGTTTACTGAACAGTAAATGACCAGGTACACTACACCCTAAATGTGCTCCAAAACAATAGAGACCACTAAAGGACCAGTTATACCACACACTGAACTGTAAATGACCAGGTAGACCACACACTGCACTGTAAATGACCAGGTAGACCACACACTGGACTGTAAATGACCAGGTAGACCACACACTGGACTGTAAATGACCAGGTAGACCACACACTGAACTGTAAATGACCAGGTAGACCACACACTGAACTGTAAATGACCAGGTAGACCACACACTGAACTGTAAATGACCAGGTAGACCACACACTGGACTGTAAATGACCAGGTAGACCACACACTGAACTGTAAATGACCAGGTAGACCACACACTGGACTGTAAATGACCAAGTAGACCACACACTGGACTGTAAATGACCAGGTAGACCACACACTGGACTGTAAATGACCAGGTAGACCACACACTGAACTGTAAATAACCAGGTAGACCACACACTGAACTGTAAATAACCAGGTAGAACACATACTGAACTGTAATTGACCTGATAGACCACACATTAAACTGTGAATGCCAACATATTGAACTGTAAATGACCAGGTAGACCACATATTGGACTAAATGGCCAGGTGTTTTGCACAATAAAGGAGCACCCAAACAATACAGAGAACTATATTTTAACTGAATTCTAAATTTTTCCCTACATTATATATTGAACAATAAAGAGAAGGGGAAGTAAAGCAAAGTCATATCCATTCATTTAAGGATGTATAACAATAGAACAAAGAGAAATGACAGAGCATGTGAATGAAAACACTATACTGAGAATGTGTGTTTATGAATATTTATATACACACACACACAGACATGTATATATATATATATATATATATATATATATATATATATATATATAATTGTTTCTACTTTAGGTACAACGCCAGGAATTACCCAGTACATTACTGGTACTTTATTTTATCGACCCCGTAAGGATGAAAGGCAAAGTTAACCTCGGCGGGATTTGAACTCAGACTGTAAAGGGACGTAACTATGCTAGAAAGCAGGGCGTCCAACCCTCTACCGACACTGCCAATTCATAATTATGTATATGTATATACATATATATGAATATATTTATATATATATTTATATATATATATATAATTGTTTCTACCTTTGGCACAAGGCCAGCAATTACCCAGTGCATTACTGGTACTTAATTTTATCGACCCCGTAAGGATGAAAATGATGTATATATATATATATATACATATGTATATATATATGTACATATACACATTTATATAAACATGCATATATATATATATATATATATATACATGCACATGTATAGATACATACGTATGTATACACACTTACGATATATATACATACATCTCTCTCTCTCTCTCTCTCTCTTCTCTCTCTCTCTCTCTCTCTCTCTCTCTCTATATATATATATATATAGAGAGAGAGAGAGAGAGAGAAAGAGAAAGAGAGAGAGAGTGAGAGAGAGAGAGATTATATTAACGTAAAGGTAATATGAGTGAGAGGTCTTCTGTGTAAATGCCTCTTAATAACAGTTGTCAGAACAGATGTCTGGAATGTAGATCTGTGACGGAGAATAAATACATATAGACGCACACATACAGACACATACGTACACATACAGACACACACATACAGATGCACACATACAGACACACATATACGCACACATACAGACACACATACGCACATACAGACGTACACATAGAGACACACACATATACGCACATACAGACACACACACAATCCCACACAGACACACACATACAGACGGACACATACAGACACACACATATACACACATACAGACGTACACATAGAGACACACACATATACGCACATACAGACACACACACAATCCCACACAGACACACACATACAGACGTACACATACAGGCACACACAATCCCACACAGACATGTACATATACATACATACAACCTTTCTAAAAGGAAAATAGAAACAATGGAAACTTCATCCTCCTCTAAGAGTGTCTCTCTGAAATAGTGTCTATATATATATGTCCATATATAGACATGGCCTGGGCCAATACTGGCAGTAAACCCTATCAAAGTTATATATATATATATATATATATATATATATATATATATATATATATATATATATATATATATATATATATATAGAGAGAGAGAGAGAGAGAGAGAGAGAGAATCAATATACATACATTTGTATGTTTCTGTCTCACTTTGTATATAATTGTGTGTATGTATATATATATATATATATATATATATATATATGTGTGTGTGTATATAGAGATATACTGTATATATATATATATATATATATATATATATATATGTGTGTGTAGATAGAGATATACTGTATATATATATATATATATATATATGTGTGTGTAGATAGAGATATACTGTATATATATATATATAAATATATACATATATATATGTAGATAGAGATATACTGTATATATATATATATATATATATATATATATATACTGTATGTAGATAGAGATATACTGTGTATATATATATATATATATATATATATATATATATATATATATATATATATATATATATATATATATATATATATATATATGTAGATAGAGATATACTGTATATATATATATATATAGTATTAAGGATACTATTTAAGGTTATGTATATACTAAAACTTTTTATAGTTATATATATTTTAAACCCTAAACAGTGAAAGACAGTAATTTATTACTACCTTATTACCAGTAAGATAAATAGCTCAATATAATAACATCAGTTGTTCTACAGAGCAGTTATATAGAATTCACATGAATCAAAGTTCTGTTTAAACCATTTATTAGCTTACAATTGTTTCATCCAAACCGAGGTTTGGAGTCTTCGGAGCTTATTTCAATGTTTGTTTACATACATGACCTCCTTTCCAACACAAGAGACATACAGATACATATATACATATTGGTGCACAGTGGGGTGACATTCATTATATTATTTCTGAATGTATCTACGTTAACTGCCGATGTTGTATTTTAATTTTAATTTTGCTTTGATTCTGTTTTAATATGATTTTAATTTATGAATTTAATTTGCTATACAGAAATAATATAATGAATGTCACCCCACTGTGCATCAATATATATATATGTATCTGTATGTCTCTTGTGTTGGAAAGGAGGTCATGTATGTAAACAAACATTGAAAAATTTCTCTGAAGACATCAAACCTCGGTTTGGATGAAACAATTGTAAGCTAATAAATGGTTTGAACAGAACTTTGATTCATGTAAATTCTATATATATCTGTAGATAGAGATATACTGTATGTATATATATATATATATATATATATATATATGTGTGTGTGTGTGTGTGTGTGTAGATAGAGATATACGGTATATATATATATATATATATATGTTAATATAGATATACTCTATATATATATATATATATATATATATATATATATATATATATATATATATGTGTGTGTATAGAGATATACTGTATATATATAGAGAGAGATATACTGTATATATATATAGATATATTGTATATATATATAGATATATTGTATATATATATAGATATATTGTATATATATATATATATATATATATTGTATATATACATATATCTATATATATATATAATGGATGTCGGTTGAGTGGCACTATCGTTAGGGGTCGATAAATGAAGTACCAATCAAGTACTGATACCACTCAAGTACTGATATTGATCCCCTGCTCCTCTCGAATAAAAAGTTTGCAGTAAAGTACTTACAAAGTCCCTTCCTACAGAAATGGTGTGTTCTAATAGTAAAAAATGAAAAAAAGGTTGGTTGTGGCGGTGTGTGTGTGTTTCTGTGTGTATGTGTGTGTCCATGTGTCAGTGTATGTACGCATATATTTGCATGGCTGTGTGTATATATATATATATGTATGTGGGTTTGTGCGTGGGTGTATGTATATATATATATATATGTGTGTGTGCGCGTTTCTGCGTGGGTGTATGTATATATATATATATATATATATGTGTGTGTACGCGTTTTTGCGTGGGTGTATGTATATATGTGTGTGTGTTTGCGTGGGTGTATGTATATATGAGTATGTGTGTATGTGTGTGTGTGGTGTATGTATATATGTATGTATGAATATATATATATATATATATATATACATGTCTGTGTATGTATATATGTGTATATATATATTTATATGTAGGTATGTATCTATATATATATATATAAATGTGTGTGTGTATGTGTGTATGTATGTATGTGAGTATGTGTGTATCCGTGTGTGCATGCCTGTGTGTGTGTGTGTGTGTGTGTGTGTGTGTGTATGTGAAGCTGTATATATGAGATGATGTGTCAATGTCTTAGGAAATACAAACATAAATAAAGACATATAAAAGCTGTAGGTAGAATGGACCGAGAATGGAACGAAGTTGGAAAGTAATTTAGGTAATAAAAATAGTAAAAGAAGAGAAAAAGTATGTTGGACAAGGTAATAGTAGTTTGTAATTAGACTGATCAAGGTAAAACACGACAGATAGAAGAGAGAGGGAGAGGGAGAGAAAGAGAGATAGATAGAGAGAGGGAGAGGGAGAGGGAGAGAAAGAGAGATAGATAGAGAGAGGGAGATTGACGGAGAGAGAGTGAGAGAGAAAGATCGAGATATATATTAACATAGAGAGTGATATATATATATAGACTGAGATATATATATATATATAGACTGAGATATATATATATAGACTGAGATATATATATATAGACTGAGATATATATATATAGACTGAGATATATATATATAGACTGATATATATATATATATATAGACTGAGATATATATATATATATAGACTGAGAGAGAGAGAGAGAGAGAGAGAGATATTAACATAGAGAGTGATATATATATATATATAGACTGATATATATATATATATATATAGAGAGAGAGAGAGTGAGAGAGTGAGAGAGAGAGTGAGTGAGACAGTAACAAAGCAACAAATAAATAAAAACACAAAGAAATAAAAGCAAATATAAACATAAATAAGGGGAAATAAAAAGAGTGGGGAGAAAGAAAGGGTAAGGTTGAAAGAGAGAAAGAGAGGGTAAGGGCGAAAGAGAGAAAGAAAGGGTAAGGGCGAAAGAGAGAAAGAGAGGGTAAGGGAGAAAGAGAGAAAGAGAGGGTAAGGGCGAAAGAGAGAAAGAAAGGGTAAGGGCGAAAGAGAGAAAGAAAGGGTAAGGTTGAAAGAGAGAAAGAAAGGGTAAGGTTGAAAGAGAGAAAGAAAGGGTAAGGTTGAAAGAGAGAAAGAAAGGGTAAGGGCGAAAGAGAGAAAGAAAGGGTAAGGACGAAAGAGAGAAAGAAAGGGTAAGGTTGAAAGAGAGAAAGAAAGGAAAGGTGGAAAGAAGCAAAACAAAAGAGAACAGGTTTTTGAGGAACTATTAAGTTGATCTAAGGTAAAATAACAGGTAAATATATAATGGCGGTGGTGGTGTTACGGTGGTGGTTTGGTGGAACTAGTGTGATCGTAGTGGCGGTAGTAGTGTGGTGGTGATGGTAGTAGTGTGACGGTGTGTTGGTGGTGGTGAGGGTGCATTGTTGATAGTAGTGTGGTGGCGACGGTAGAGTGATGGTGGTGGTAGTGGTGGTTTGGTGGTACTAGTGTGATTGTAGTGGTGATGGTGGTGGTAGTAGTGTTATGATGGTGTGTTGTTGTTGTTGGTGGTGGTGGTGGTGAGGGTGTGGTGGAGGTGGCGGTAGTGTGGTGGTGGTAGTAGTGTGGTGTTGATGGTGTGGTGGTGATGGTGTTGGTAGTGGTGGTGGTGATGGTGGTGATGGTGGGGATTGGTGGCGGCGGTAGTGTGATGGTGGTGCGTTGGTGGTGATGGTGGTCCTGTGGTGTTGATGGTGGTGGTGGTGAGGATGCAGTGGTGGTGGTGTGTTTGTGGTAGTGTGGTAGTGATGTGGTGTTCATGGTGGTGTAAGTGGTGGTGAGGATGTAGTGGTAGTAGTGTTGTGTTGATGGTGGTGTTGGTGGTAGATCTTTCACCTGGCAGTACAGAGATTTCTAAGTACGTAATTTGGTATAATGGAATCGAGACACGTATTTTAAACTAATTATCCAATGGCTAACTTTTCTCGATAAGTAGATAATAGCATCCCCCCCTCTCTCTCTCTCTCTCTCTCTCTCTCTTTATATATATTTCTCACTTCCTCCCGTTTGGCTTGTGTGGGTCTCTTCTTGCTTACATCTCGCACACATCAACACGGTCTGTACCTCTCTTGCTCATGAAATCCACCCAGCTTATGCTGACCGGACAACCATGTTGCTTGTTTTTTTGCCTATCTTTGGTTTGCTTTTATCCTCCTTCTATGTTGTTTACATGTCCCCCTCGCCTAACGCGAATTCTGGTTCCAATAACTTTTTTTAGTTTTTGCTCGCACCAACCTGAGGTATCTGATTTTTAATGCGATGAAATACCAATGATGGTTGGAAAATCACTGACGAAGGACTATTTTTATCATATGTAACCCATGTGCAAACCACGCAGTATTCTTCTTTCTTCTCATGTTTAGAGAGAGAGAGAGAGAGAGAGAGAGAGAGAGAGAGAGAGAGAGAGAGAGAGAGAGAGAGAGAGAGAGAGAGAGAGAGAGAGAGGCATTATAAACCTTCGCCCTTTCACCAGATGTTCATTAGTAGATTCAGTTGCCAACACTTTGAGGGCGACTAGCCGGGCAGCTAGTTGGTCAGTCGTCCTCTTTGTCTCTGTCTCTGATTTTTCGGACCCATAGTTTTTTACATATTCCTTTGTTATATTCCAATACCTGATGATATCACCGGATTCATATGGAACCCGGTCATTGAAATGATCATAGTATAATAAACCTTTCAAGGATTTACACCAGTCCAGCCTCCTGTTATTTTATTTGATTTATATATATATATATATATATATATATATATATATATATTTCTCTATATCTTTCTTTCTCTGCCCAACTCTCTCTCTCTCTCTCCCCCTCTCTCTCTATTTCTTTCTCCTCCCCTCTCCTCCCTCCCTCTCTATTTCTCTATATCTTTCTTTCTCCCCCTCTCTCTCTTTTCTCTACCTTTCTATTTTGCTCTTTGTCCGTGTCAGTCTCTCTTTATATCTTTCTCTTCATTTCTCTCTCCCGGTCTTTGCCTGTCATTTTTTTCTTCTTTCTCTCCTTTTTTGTCCTTCTCTCTCTGTCTCTCTCTGTCTCTCTCATCACTCTCACCATATATGTCTATATATCTCTCATTCCTTTTCTTCATTTCTCTCTCTCGGTCTTTGCCTGTCATTTTTTACCTCTTTCTCTCCTTTTCTGCCCGCACCCGCCCCCCCCCTCTCTCTCTCTCTCTCTCTCTCTCTCTCTCTCTCTCTCTCTCTCTCTCTCTACATATGTCTATATGTCGTTCATTCTCTCTCACCATTTATCTATCTGTGACTATTTCTCTCCACCCCTGTCTCTCTTTCTCCGCCCGTATGGTTCTCTGTCAGTATGTTTTATTCGTTGTTGTTGTTGTTGTTGTTGTTGTATTGTAATAGTTGGCATTGATGCCACCACCACCACCGCCACCGCCACCACCGTAGCTGACGATGATGATAATGATGATGATGATGTTAGTGAAAGTAACCTCTAAGACATTGGGTGTTGTTGATAGCGGTGATGGGTTTGTTGTGGTTACGTGTGAGGGTGGTGTGGTGTTGATGATGGTGGTGGCGGCGATGGTGGTCATAGTAATATGTGAGAGTGGTGTGGTGTGGTGTTGATGATGGTGGTGGCGGCGGTGGTGGTCATAGTAATATGTGAGAGTGGTGTGGTGTGGTGTTGATGATGATGATGATGATGATTGTGGTGGGCATAGTAACGTGTGAGGATGGTGTTTATGGCGGTGTGGTGTTGGTGGTGTGGTGTGATGTTTAGAAAGAATTACCAGCAACTGTGTGACGGAGTCTCCAGCTATTAGTGGTCAGTGTCAAATGTCTTTCATTAGTCTCATAGTTCAGCTTTTATTGGTCATTTAACAGCTAAAGTCAGGGTTTTAAATACATATTATAACACTGTAAACGGTAATGAAAGCCATGCTGAAGTGTGGAGAGAGAGAGAGAGAGAGAGAGAGATGGAGGGAAGGAGAGATAGAGAGAGAGAGAGAGAGAGAGAGAGGTGGGGGAGATAGAGATGGAGGGAGAGAGAGATAGAGATATATATAGAGAGAGAGATGGAGAGAGAGAGAGATATAGAGATAGAGAGAGAGAGAGAGAGAGATGGAGGTAGAGAGATATAGAGAGGTGGATAGAGAAAGAGAGATAGAGAGGTGGAAAAGAGAGAGAGAGAGAGAGAGATAGAGAGGTGGAGGGAAAGAGAGATGGAGAGAGAGAGAGAGAGAGAGAGAGAGAGAGATGGAGAGAGAAAGGAATGGAGATATATATATAGAGAGAGAGAGACAGACAGACAGTCATGGAGGGAGAGAGATGGAGGGAGGGAGAGATGGAGGGAGGGAGAGGGATGGAGGGAGGTAGAGAGATGGAGGGGAAGAGAGATGGGGAGGGAGAGAGACAGAGAGGGAGGCCAAGCGAAAGAGTTCGTGTGAGATACTACTTGACCATACGAACAAGAACAGAAATAGTTTGAACACGAAACGGAATTTATTTTATTATACATTTTTAGCTATTTTTTCTTCATCTAAAACACAAAAAGTTGTATTTGTTATTGTTGTTGTTACAGAATTGTTTTCTTTCTTAGTTTATTTGCTACTATTTTTAAGTTGAAGTCTTAACAGCGAAAGTAGGTGGCCAAGTGGTTAGTATAGGACGTTGGTTTCACAATTATCACACATCCTTGTCTATCCTCCGATCGCTAAACCATGAGCCGTGTTGTGTCCTTGAGCAAGGCGCTACCTTTCAGGTAACTCCAGGATGCTCTAATTAGCTTAAAAGATGAAGTACCACCTCTGAGATCTTATATAATTAACTTTCCCTATTTCCTACAACATTGGAGGCCTCCTCCTAGATTCCATATCATTTATTCCACTTATGTACTTAAGCAATGCTGACATGCAACAGGTATATTTCTGAAGACCCTGAAATGAATTAAGCGAAGGATGAAAGTTATTTACCTTGGTAGAATCGGTAGAGAGTCGGACACCATGCTTTGCAGCATAGAGCTACGGCCCTTTACGTTCTGATTTCAAATCCCGCCGAGGTTAGTTTTGCCTTTTGTCCTTAGAAGATCGATAAAATAAAGTACCAATAATTCACTGGGGTCGATTTAATCGACTTCCCCTCTCACAAAAATTGTTGGCTTTGTGCCTAAATCAGCAACCATTTTGATCGGTGGATTGGCAGAGGTTAACTTTGCCTTTCATCCTTACGGAGTCGATAAAATAGAGTACCAGTAATGAACTGGGGTAATTGTTGGTCTTGTGCCAAAAAGTAGAAACAATTATTTGGTAATATTGCTCAAAATATATTATCTTTGATAAAAAGAAACTGGATGGTCATGGTTGAAATGCATTTGATCCGAGGTCTGCTTACTCAGCACTGGCCTGGTGTTAAACGACAATTTCACTCTAATCAGCTTACATATGTCAACTAGTCTTACGCTTTAAGGATTATATACACTTTCAAACGTTGAAAAGTGTATTTCTTGTTTGTTTACATGAAGCAAGATAACCTCTCAATGGAGCTGGTGCCTTAACAAGGCCCCCATCTAATGACAGCAACGACGTGAAGGGTAATTTTTTTATCCCTTAATCAATTGAAAATTGTCCTAAAAAAAGTACACTTCACTGCTTTCAAATTAATTGTTTCTACTTTTGGCACAAGACCAACAATTACCCCAGTTCATTACTGGTACTTTATTTTATAGACCCCGTAAGGATGAAAGGCAAAGTTAACCTCGGCGGGATTTGAACTGCTTTCAAATTAATGATTTCTAATTTAGGCACAAGGCCAATTTTTTGGGGGTAGAAGAAATCGATTATATGTACCCCGGTATTTAACTGGTACTTTATTTTATCGATCCCGGAATGATGAAAGACAAAGTTGACCTCGGCGGGATTTGAACTCAGAATATAAAAAGCCGATACAAATGCCGCAAAACATTCTGTACGATATTCTAACAATTCTGCCAACCCACAAAACATTACTGTTTTCAAATTAATAAGAATTATTATACAATGTGGTCGGAGTGTTTTAATATATCTTCATATTTAAAGAATGCAGTAAACTGGTGGTCTCAGCCTGGGGCTATATTTTGATGCAGATCATATACCAAAATGTAAGGTGAGATTAATCAACTATGATTTCCACTGCAATTTATTCTATTGTATCAATGTTGGACATCCATAGATTTTATTCACCTTGAACATTAAACATATGTTGTTGAAAGTTTGCCCTTTGCTAGACTTGTCATAGTAAACCTATGATCAATGGCGTTCCAGTCTTCACCAACACAACATCTTTTCAAGTACACTATCTCGGGGTACATTATCTAATGCGTCTTAATTTTAAGACGGAATGGTACATTTTGAATTCTGTTTCTAATAGATCAATTCGTTACGCAAACGAACCTTCATTGCTTTAATTAAACGTGCGTTTCATTAGAAGCGTTTATACTTTATATGTCCATTAGAAGCGCTTATATGTTATACATTTATTAGAAGCGCTTATGTGTTACTACCTGGTAATTATATATGATTATACAAGCATGCATGGTATCAAAAGAAATTATTTGGCGCATTTTAAACATATTATCCTGAATACAGTTAAATTTTCTCCCCCCCTGTAACCCCTCCATTAGCGCAAGTATAGGGTTGTTTATCTGGTCTTTGACGAATATCGAAATCGTCATCATAGCTTAGTTCGTCTGAAATTTAACTCTTATTTATCGGTGTTTTGGCAAATACTCTAGATATTGCAGTATATAAATCATATATATCTTCACAGAAATGTTTTTTTTTTTTAAATTCTGTATCTTGTTTTCTTCCAAAGTTTTCTCTCCTCTCCTTCACTTCAGCGTATCTAAATTAGATCGTTATATCACATAAAAAAACATATATTTTATGTTATCTTTGGATATTCAGTTACGAAATTAGACTGAAGTTCGCGTCTTTATATTACTGATATAGCAAAACAGTACCTCATATATCGTCGCCGTTTTAATTTAGTTATGCAATGAGATATATTACTTTAGCTTCAAAGGTATCAACAAGGGAATCGCAAATTGATGATATACGACGGTTGGTGGTGATGTCCAGTCAATGAATTCAGAACGAGTCCAGCCAACCAGCGCAGTAAATTTACCGGGGCTAACGTCAAATAAAACTTGATAGCAAATAACGTATCGTAGACATGTTTTAATTAAACATCAAATAGATATATTGTAGGTTCCAATCATACAAACTACCACACAGACAAATAAATCTAAATTGTAAACGTTATATCAACCAGTCCCCCCCCCCCCCCAATGCTATAAAACATTTATATATATATATAATATATATATCTATATATATATATATAATATATATATAAGTGTGTATGTTTGTGTTTATAGCCAATGGCCGAACTCAAGTCTATATGTCGTAATGTCTATGAACGGGTGTTATTGTGTTTTTGATGGTCTATAAGAATATATATATATATATATATATATATATATATATATATATATGGTAGTGGGAAACTGGTAATGTTTTTTTTGTGTGGAACACTGTTACTGTGATTTAAAGGTACATTGAGGTATCTATTGTGAAATATATGTATTAAGCTCCCAACCAAACAACCAAACTTCTCCACATAGAAATACACACGCACACACACACACACACACACACATAGAGAAACAGACAGACAGACAGACACACACACACACACACACACACACACACACACACACACACACACACACATATATATATATAGATATATAAACGCACCAAACATACAAACGTTGACACAGATTCACAAATATATACACATAAAGATAAAATCTGTATATTTTGCACTTTGAAACGATCACAAAACTATATATATATATAATATATATATATATATAGTGTGTGTGTGTGTGTGGGGGGGGGGGGGGATTTTGGCAGTACAGTAGTTTTAATGGTTTTATTGTCGCGGTAAGATAGTATCGCTGTTCTAGAATAATATTTTGTAAAATAATACCTTCACCCTTCACCAACAACAACATACTTACCCAAGTTACATATGAATGTGATGGCTAGAATTCTCTCAAGATTTATCACAGTAGATCAGTGCTTCTCAACTATCTGATGTGGCCGACCGCCATTTTTTTTTTCAATGTGCCACGTACCGCTATATTTCGTATTAATTTATACCGGAAACGATATATATAATGAATATAATAAAAGTTGACCATTTTATTATCTTCTATTTATTTTGTAAACAAATAATACAATATCAAAACATATAAAAAAGTAATAAAAAAAATAACAAGCAGTTTATTAACACAAAAATAAAAATTATATAACCTTAATCTTTACTAGTGTGAAAGGCCACGTACCGGTAGCTGATGGCTCGCGTACCGGCACCGGTCCGCGGACCACCACTTTGAGTAGCACTGCAGTAGATGATACAATGACTTATCTGAAACATTCGAGTGTGTCAGTTAAATTGATATATATCTAATTATTAATAGTTGTTTGATATTTCAGTAGGACAATGTTGTGTATATTCTTACTTATTCATTAGGTTCCATTATGATCGGACGCCATGCTTTGACGCAAAGAGTTATGTCCCTTTACGATCTGATTTCAAATCCTGCCAAGGTTAACTTTGCCTTTCATCCTTACGGGGTCGATAAAATAAAGTACCAGTAATGTAATGGGGTAATTGCTGGCCTTGTGCCAAAAGTAGAAACAATTATGATAACGGCATTTTGTTGTACCAAGAACTATGTCACAAACACACACATGTACGTATAGCGGTGTACATGTATATGCATGTGTATATATATATATATATATATATATATATATATATATACGTAGGTCCCGTGTTGAGTCGGGGATAACCACAGTAAGTAAGGTACTCAATACATGGCAGAGTAAACATTTTTTATTTTATAGAAGGAGCTTCTACAGGACTAGTACTGTTTCATCTGAATGAAGATTTCATCTGAATGAAACAGTACTAGTCCTGTAGAAGCTCCTTCTATATATATATATATATATATATATATATATATATACTAGCTGAATTACCAGGCGTTGCCCGGGTTACTGTTGTTCTTATTCAGATTAGTAAGCAATTTCAATCCAAATGAAAATAAAAATTACATGTTGACACTCCCGGCATCTAATAGTATTTATTACCTTGTAAAAGTTGATTTGATTTGGTCGAGCCGGTTGAGAATGCATAGGAAACAGACAGACAGACAGACAGACAGACAGAGAATTTTATATATAGAGAGATAGATATGTGTGTGCGCGAGTTGTTTATGTCACCGTGCGCTTGTCATAATATCTTTCTATATGAAACCCAATCTAATTCCTAAACACATCTGAAAAATATATTATGCGAAGTTAAGAGATAGACCTCACGCACGCACGCACACACACACATACCCTCCCCACACACAGACACATACACACACAACACTCACATACACACAATTTCTTGAGGAAGCCATAACCCTAATCAGTAAAGCCATCTGATAATATGACAATGTACATGTATGTATTTCACAAACAACTATTGTAGTTTCTTTAACATATTCAATCTTTTCGTTTGTCCTGAATTATTTCAACAATATCAAGTTACTTGCTTATCTTTTTCTTTCTGTATATTAAAAGTATTTGCTCTATCAGTTGGCAATTTCTGAAAACTGTTGATTGTAGAGAATAGTTAACTTCCACGATGAACAACTGTGTAGGTGGTACATGTCCTTCACAGCGAATAAGAGGACGGCGCGTGGCATGTCACGTATTTTCCTATAATCTTATTCTATAGATTGCTTATGAAACGATCGTAATTACATTAACGAAGCTACGTTAGAGATACACACACACACAAACACACAAACACACAAACACACATACACACACACCCAAACACACAAACACACATACACACACACACACACACATATATATATAGGAAAATAGGAAGAGTCAGGACCCCGACGGCTGAGCTCCGGACGTTTCGACAGCTAGATCCGAACAGTTCGGATCTAGCTGTCGAAACAGCCGGAGCTCAGCCGTCGGGGTCCTGACTATTTTCCTATAATCCACTCTACTACCCTAAATATCGAGTACTCTGGTGCGTTATTGTCCAACTGGTTTCTTACCACACTTTCTTTGATGTATATAAACATATATATATATATATATATATATATATATATATATACATTGTTCAAAATGAGAAAAAAGAAAAAAACAAAGTGAGGGAGGTAACTCGAATAAGATCAGCTGACCGAAATTCTGTATAATATATACAGTTGAAGAATAACTGGTCGTTAGAACCCGA
>OZ024749.1:42839684-42852184 GCA_964016885.1 Eledone cirrhosa
GAACCTGCATAGCGGCTCTTACAGCAATGGAGGTTTACCGCTTAGCAGACGACACTATTTGTTGAACAGAATATACGTTACGTTCCTGACGTGTCTATAATAATTAAAGAGTGTAAAAGTCGGAGACATTCCAATAGCTTAAATCTTAGATACTTGGGATTCGACCAGCAAACGCTGGCTCGTATCTCATCTGTCTGTCCGTCTTTTTGTCTCTCCCTCTCTGTCTCTATTTTTGCTGTCTTCTTTTTATATAAGTTTATGACTAGCATGATACATATTTATATCTGTATGAATTTTAAATTGAAAATGCAGCAGTGTATCTAACTTGGGTTGAGATGAGGTGAGGTAAGCACCCTGGGTGGGAGTGGAATGATTTAGGTAGCACATTTTGGATTACTATTATCACTACAGCAATAAACAAGTATTAGTGTTCACCAGTAATAAATCTCATGAGTTTTGAAATATTTCAGCTGCATGGATATTTCTACACATAATCATTAATACACGTTTAGGTTTAAGGATTATTCTTCACTCTTAATAGTCGGCGTATCTTGGGCGTTTTAAACCTGACGGAGCCTATCTCTCTCATGGTCTGAACACAACCGATTACTTGACGAGAGAGAGAGAGAGAGAGAGAGAGAGAGAGAGAGAGAGAGAGAGAGAGAGAGAGAGAGAGAGAGTGAGAGACACACACAGAGTGAGTGAGAGTTGTGTATGAAAGAGAGAACAACAGTTTAAAAGACACAAAAAAAATCACACACACGCGCGCGCGCACACACAAAATAAAACGATATAGAGTAAGAACCGACTCGACTGGTATTTTTGTTATCGACCTCGAATCGATTAAAGGAACATTTGACCTTGAACTTAGAGTGCAGAGAACCTAAACGATTACCACAAAGTATAGTGTACAGACGGCATTCGCGGAATTTAATAGTTGTTCGTGGAAACTACCGCATATTCGTGGAATCGTAAATATCTTTCACGAATTTTTAATGGCTTTTTTCGTAGTAATATATATTTTTTTCACGCTTTTTAACGCTAAATTATTAATAACAATACATCGAATTTACCTGCCTATATTTTACGTTATGTTTTGACGTTTATAAGTACCGCATTTCCCGGCGTCGAAGGCGCTACTTTTTTCCTTAAATGAGTCTCAAAAATCTACCAAGCGTCCTGGAGGCCGAAGATTGTTTATTATTTTTATTTTCATATTTTTGGTTGTCACAATGAGGGTGCATCATCGAGGACGAAGCGTCTTCAGTGCCGGGAAATACAGTATTTTTATGGACCACGTCCAATATTCTCGGTTTTTCACCCTTCATGGGAGCCCTAGGAACGTAACTCCCCGAGAATACCGGGGCACAACTGTATTCTATAGGACGTTGCAACCACTCCGCAAATTCGCCGTCTTCTATATATAGTTTTCAGTAAAAAACAGAATGAGATCAGAGGAATAAGGAAGCAGTCGTATATTACACTCAATACACGTGTCCACATATTTCCTCTGATGATTTATTACATGTTTCTAACCTCACAGAAATCAATAATAAACTATAACGTTATAATTGATTCAGAAATATACGCTCTTACACCATATTGCTCCGTGATTCTGTCTCCCAAGACTCTCTCAATCTCACACACACACACACACACACACACACACACACACACACACACACACACACACACACATATATATATATATATATATATACACACACGGCTGTGTATGATTGTGTATAGAAGATTATATTAATAAGAGGAATTCCAACTTTGTCTGATTTACTCGTTTTATTTAGAATCCTTTAAAATTTATAATGGTATTATAATGAAATAGTATGATAGAATATTAAATGTTAAGTGTTCAATTAACACTTAACATTTAATATTCTACCATACTATTTCATTATAATACCATTATAAATTTTAAAGGATTCTAAATAAAACGAGTAAATCAGACAAAGTTGGAATTCCTCTTATTAATATATATATATATATATATACATATATATACATACACATAGATATATATCCATAGATAGATAGATAGAGAGAGAGTGAGTGAAAGAGTATGTCTATCAGTTCTATAAATATTTCTCTCACATACACACACATATATATATACACGCGCGCGCACACACTCACACTATATATATATATATATATATATATATATATATATCCACACACGTGTGCGTGTTTGTTCGTTCTCTCTATCTTTGCCTCAGTCACACTAGAGTATTTCATTTCGGTTATAGAAAACGCATCCTTACAAAATTATTAGACTGAGAGAGAGAGAGAGAGAGAGAGAGAGAGAGAGAGAGAGAGAGAGAGAGAGAGAGAGAGAGAGAGAGGAAGAGGATAGAGCCAGAGAGGGAGGTGGAAGGGAGAAGAAGTGAGAGCTATGAAATAAAAAAGCATAGACGGAGCAAGAGAGACTAGAATTCGGTGCATATATATACGTATATATATATATATATATATATATATATATATATATAATGAGAGGGTGGGAGAGAGATTAAGAGAGGAAGAGAACAATGAGAGCAAGAGAGAGAGAGAGAGAAGAGCGAGAGAGATTCAATCTAATCAACAGAAAACGTATACTGACAACAGATATTTATGTGAGAGTAAATTTAGCTGTGTATGAGTGTGTCTATATAGATATATGTGTGTATGCGTATATTATATAGATATGTGTGTGTATACGTATATTATATAGATATATGTCAAACATGTAAGTGTGTATTGCTCAATAAATAACCTTATGTATATATATATATATATATATATATATATATATATATATATATATATATCCACACATACTTTCATACATATATTTATATATATAAATGTACATACATGAACGCCTGCATAAACATCATAATATTAACGTTTACATATATATATATATATATAATTTATTTGATGTCTTACATTCTGATTCGATTTACCAACTGACATGTTGAAAGGTAATTAAACAAAATGATGAAATGCCAAGTTTATATTATTTGTTAAAATCTATTTTTATTCACAGAATAGCAAACTGGGAAATTATACAGCGAGCATTTAGTATGTCTAGATTTGAATTGGCATACATAGAGAAGGTTTTTGTTTAGTTGTTTCGCCTGGAAGACGCAGTTCAGTAAGGCGGAGCACCATTTTTAATCTTTCTATTTTCCTAACTTTTATTTCTCCGGTATTTTTTCTCTCTTTTTGTTGTATGAATGTTTTTACATATAATTCCATTACAGTGTTTTGTTAAAAATCGCAAATCGCCGAGATTTTTTTAGAGCAATAGTTGTATTAATTCTTAAACAGGGTATTCTAGAAAAAAATAGAAGAGTGGAACTAGATTTATTTTTATGACCCAGGGTGGTGGCCGATGTTTGAGTTCCTCAGAAAAATTTAAGTAGGCTGAGATTTTGTTTTTGAGGGGCGATGGCTTAGATTGGATTGCAGGTATTCACGGTCTCCCTCACTGACTTCCCAGGCCCTGGACAGGTGTACCTTCAGGTGTTATAAAGTATATAGGCCCGTTTGTTGACTGAGCTGAGGAAGTAAGCGATTTAACCAGATGCCGTCGTCCAGTTTTACACCACCTGGTCTATGAGTATCTGAGGAGGAACCGCCTTTGTTGTAAGCTTTGAGGACGAGTCCACGATTTGAGGGTGCATTCCGTCCCCCCCACACAGTCTCAGAGTTTATAAAAAAAACCGTACCAATGTCTAAACTGTATAAGATAATGGTTTATTATATAGGCACAAGGGCAGCAATTGCTCCAGGTAGAAGGAGCAACGTGAAATAAAGAGTCTTGCTCAAGGACATAACGCATCGCCGGTCTATATTTCACGTTAATATTTGAGGATGTGTTGATGGCTTATATTAGGAAGTAAGGTCATGAAGACATATGTGGTTGGTCTATACTTGACAGAAAACTGAACGATTAAAAGAAGTAATCTTATACAAAATAATTGATTTAATTTTCGATGATTTTTTCTTGCATTACATCTATTTAGTGAAGGCACGTGGTTGAGTGGTTAGAGAATTGGATTCGCAATCGTGAGGATGTGAGTTCGATTCCCGGCCGAGTGATGCGTTGTGTCCTTGGGCAAGACACTTTTTTTCACGTTGCTCCTTCTATCTGGAGTTGCGATCGATAGAGAGAGAGAGAGAGAGAGAGAGAGAGAGAGAGAGGAGTATTAGCAATTAGAAAGACCAACGGAAACATTGTTTCCTCGGTCCGATTTGACGAAAGTCGATCGACTGTCGACATCTATACAGTTAAGAAAACAAATAAATAGTACGCCTAACAAAATATTTCCCGATGTGTTGTGTTACATCCCCCTACGTTCTGAGTTCAAATGCTGACCTAATTGGAATTTGTCCTTGTATCCTTCCGTGATAAAGAAAGAATCATGGTTACATGGGGATCAATATAATCGATATTCCCTACCATAAACACATCTGGCCTTATGCCAATGTTAGAGATCGTTTTATAATAAAATTGGATAGAATGGCAGAATCGTCAAAGTGTCGGACAAAATATTTTGTGGCATTTTTTCTGGCTCTAAGACTAAATTTCAAATCCTACCGAGGTTATCTTTGCCTTTCATCCTAACGGGGTCGATAAAACAAAGTACCAGTAACGTACTGGGGTCGATGTAATCAACTTTCCCTCGCCCCAATTATATCAAAAACCATTATTAATAGGGCGTTTGATTGGCAGTATTGGTAGAAGCTCGGACGCCATTCTTTGCAGCATAGAGTTACGGCCCTTTACGGTTTGACTTCAAATCCAGCCGAGGTTAACTTTGCCTTTCATCCTTACGGGGTCGATAAAACAATGTATCTGATAAAACAAAGTATCTGCACTGGGGTAATTGCTGGCCTTGTGCCAAAAGTAGAAACAATTATTAAATATATATATATATATATAGCTTGGTCTATTCGATTTTTTATATAGTTGATTATGCTAATTGGGAGAGGAAATGGTATATATTTTATCTGGTGATTCTATAGACATGTTTTATGATATATATATATATATATATATATACACACACACACATATATATGTACACACGCATATAAGAAGTGGGGGTGATTTTGTTGTGCACGCCTGTGTGTACTTCTGGTTTTTATTTCTACTTAATTTTCACGCTAGAGATAATTAGAACAATATCAAATTCTCCATTTTGTTTTCTGTCGGTGTTAAGTCCAATTTTGGTTGGATATTGTATAGTAAACTCTTCAGTTACTGGATGTAAAAATGCCACCTTTAATTGGTCTACGTTTATCTCTTGGTGGTTATGAATGTTGTTATTGTGGTTCATGATGATGATGATGATGATGACATCATTGTTATTGTTGTCGTGTCTGTTTTCTGCAATGTTATTTAAGTCAATTTTCACATTTGCATAGGTCAGTGTAGTAGTAGTATTAATAATATTGTTATTATTAGTAGTAGTAATAGTAGTGATGGTGGTAGTGATGTTTGAAATAGTAACAGTAGTGGCTAGACAGTTGTTTTAAAGGGCGAGGACAGTTTAGTTATATTTCTTTTTATTATTGTTATTGTCGCTGTCTTTTCTCCTTTTTGTGTGCGATGCGTTGCATATCTTCTGATCCCAACAACATCACCACCAACTGTAGTAACAACCGGGGAACCATAACTATTGTTACAAACCTTTATCATGAGTCAACGCAAGAGCCTTTATATTGGTTACTCGATTTGACAGAAATAGAAACCAATGTTTTCTCTCAAATTAAGTCACTTGTCAAACCATTACAACGCCGAAATTCTCGTAAATTATATAGTTTAACTCTTCACAAAACATAGACTGAAAGTGCTCATATTTATATGATGACAACTCATTTAAAAAAAAATCCATCATATATTTCGGGTTAAAATCCATTCATCAAAAGATTAGTAGAAGAAAGTAGTTTGTAAATGTATATTTTGACTATCTTAAGCTATTTTGTTTTAAATGGCAGATTATAAACAACAAAAGTGTATACAGCTTCGAACTAGTTTCTATTAGTCTTTCGATGAAGGGAATTTATCCCGAAATATAAGGGCATACCAAAATATCTGTAAATATATTTGTGGTTTAATATTAATATTATAAACTGTATAATATTAGATATATACTGTTTGTATGCATTTTTCTCATAATCTTTCTCTAATATATATGTGTGTGTGCATGTGTGCATGTGCATGAAACTTTTATGTTGTTGGAAAGTTCTGTAGTGAAATGCCATTGTGCAGAACATGGATTTAGCATCCTGTTCAGTAGAGATCGTTTCCTGTTTGGCATCCTAATACAAACGGAAAGAAATAAAGTTTCCTCTAAACCCCTTCTGGCATCTTCATAGAGTGACATTTATCATGACAAGGAAATAAGGAAGATAAATAATGATTCGCTATATTAAAATAAAACATGTATTTGTATGTTAGTATATATATAGTATATATATATATATATATATATATATATATATATACATATATATACATACACACACACACACACATATATATATATATATATATATATATGTGCATATGTATGTGTATGTGTGTGTGTGTTTTCCTGTTTATATGTTTATGTGTGTATATGAAGGTGTAATGTAATGTTTAGTAAGAATATTGATTTTTCTATATAAGGATATTATGTTAACCTATGAATAAAACTCGCACCCTGGTGAGTTTTAAGAGTAGGAGTGACAGGTTAGACTACGGGCTGAAATCACCTGAGCTATCTGTCGCTGTCAATACCTATCACATTGATAATAATAAAGAAAAAACTTGAACAGAGCAAGTTCCGTATTTCCCATGTTATGAAACATGGTTTTGTTTCTTGTCAAAACCAAATCATATTTTCTTGATAGTTTCTTCTTGGCTTCCCGTAAAAGCAACCACGCTTATCTTATATATATATATATATATATAATAATAATAATAATAATAATAATAATAATAACAATAATAATAATAATAAGCGTGGTTGCTTTAATGGGAAGATGGAAAGTTTATATATATATAATAATAATAAGCGTGGTTGATTTAACGAGAAGATGGAAAGTTTATATATATATACACAGTATATATATGATGAAAACAAAAATATTATTGCTTGATGATGTTTGTTTTTGAAATGCGCATAATAAAATATATGGAACTCCTTTAACCATCTTTTGATCTCATATTATATATATATATATATATATATATATATATACATATATATATATATATTTCCTTTGTTACTCTAAATATAGTTTTTAAAGAATTCACTTTTCTTTAAACCCATCAACCAATGACCTCCACCCATCCCAATCCCCACCCTCTCCTACCACCAGAAAAGATATAAATACCACCATATTATCTGGACAGTCGGCTTCCTGATGATTTCTCCCGAATGAAACATTTCTAGTCCTAGAAGCCTTTTCTATATTAAATATATATATATATATATATATATAACCTGATTAGTTCTATCGTTCCTTTGGTATATATTGTGTGTTAGTTTCGCCTACCACAATGTTCGATTTGTCAAGCTATTTAAACGTATGTTATAACTCTGAGACCTATCTTATCGAGTGCTTTGCTAACTCATCATTTCATATAAGTAGGCCGAATTTACTTGCAAACCGCCAGAGATTCGATTTTACTGATTTCCAATTATATATATATATAAACTTTCCATCTTTCCACTCATTAAAGTTTGAGAAATATATTTTTGTTGTGTAACAGTGGGTAAACATGACAGTGCTCCATTGTCTGGTTCACTTCTCTACATTTCAAGACTTGTTCTCAGGTGACAGTCTTGCGGAGCCAGTAGATAGCTTTTCAGAAGAGCAGATTTCCCTGTTAGTTGTTGAAGGGTTTCCTTTGTCTAAGACGGGAATCTTGTCACCTCTCGAAATTTTGTTAGAATCTAGACATGGGTAAGAAAACTTCTAGACATAAGTGTTACTGATAGCAAAGATTTCCATGAGTTTTAGGAGGACAAACTCTTAACTCCCCGGGTTCATAACCTAGTTATGATTCTCGGTGGGAGCTATCTTGTGTCAAGTTGTATAGGGGTGGGTGTTTTCTCAGCAGAGGTTGATTAAATATCTGATGCATTTGTCTGAAATCAACATCATGAAAGGCAAACGGGGTCCATAATATAAAGTACCAGTCACGCACTGGGGTCGATTTAATCGACTTTCCCCTCCCCCAAAATTGCTGGCCTTGTGCCTATATAAGAAACCATTATGAATAAAGGAGGTGAATTGGCAGTATTGGTGCAGCGTTGAACACCATACTTTCTGGCATAGAGTTACGGAACTTTACGATCTGAATTCAAATTCAACCGAGGTTAACTTTGCCTTTCATCCTTACGGTGTAAATAAAGTAAAGTACCAGTAACCCACTGGAGTCAATTTAAATCGACTTCCCACTTCCCCTTCAAAATGCTGGCCTTGTACAAAATGTACAAAATTGTTGAAAGAATTATTATTATATAGAATCCGCTGAGGAGAAACAAAAAATTGCTGAGACTGGAGATAGAAAACGCATCACGTTCTGAAGTCTGCGATAGTAATTGTCGATTACAAAGTTTTATCGATTATTCCACCCACTGTGTTCTACATATTCCATAATAACTAGTTATTGTCAGTTAGTATATTAAAGATATTCTATGAAACCTTTTACCAACTTTAGTACACTTCTTATTAAATATCTTCACTCGCATAGCAAACATCTAAACTTACATTTCTTACTGACGAACACAAATGTAGACATTTTAAAGTCACATCTGTGTCTCCTGGGTTTGTCTAACACACCGTAATATATAATATTGTATAATTATCACAAAAACTTTGAAGTTCTCCAGACCTGAACTATTCTTACCAAATAATATGATTAGAAGTTTAAAGTCTGGAAATAAACGATGTTGTGTACAATATTATGAGAGGAATGGGTAACAGTCTCTAGCATTATCTTTCGAAAATATATAATTTTAAGGTTGCAGAAACTGATGGAAACTCGACTGAATTCTAAAAGATTTTTGTAATTAAATCAGTCTTTATTGTTGGTTTCTATTGTTTTCTAACGTTCGTGATTTCAAAGTTGCGGGTGGACGTTGACTTCAGACAGTTGCACTTTGTTAGTTGAATTTGGTAAATTACAGGTAGTGGTATAAACGATATAATCGATAATGAGGGTTATTGATTTATCAATTTAGATAGACAATATGTAAAGAAAAGTTAGTTCCTATATGTCTTGAACTTGAAACTTGGGAAACAAAGAACTAACACCACTAAAGCATTCAATCGCAGTACTATACAAGAAGAGCGGTGACCTTTCTATTCATAAAATTATAGTTCAAATTCGCTGTAGACAGATTCCATGTATAAAGGAAAACAGTTAATTTACATTTTCTCCAGTTCATCTATGAGTTCTAAATTCACCAGAACCTGGTTCACGAAACGCCTCTGATCACGTACAATTTTCCGAACATAAAACTTCTTTGCGGCATACGTTCTGGGTTCAGATTCCGCCGAGGTTAGCTTTGTCTTTCATTCTTATGGAATCGGTAAATTAAAGTACCAGTAATACACTGGGTCGATTTAATCGACTTTTCTTTCCTCCAAAAATAATTGACCTTGTAACTAAATCAGAACCCATTATTATTAGTAATAAGGGCGGTGGATTGGCAGTAACGGTAGAGACTCGGATGCTATGCTTTGCAGCATAGAGTTACACCCCTTTACGATCTCAGTTCAAATCCCGCCGAGGTTAACTTTGCCTTTCATCCTTACGGAGTTGATAAAATAAAACACCAGTAATGTACTGCGATAATTGCTGGCCTTGTGCCAAAAATAGAAACAATTATTATTAGTAGTAATAGTAGTAGCTGTTTTACTTCAGGCGGTGGATGAGCAGAATCGTTAGAGCTTCCGATAAATGAGTATATGTATTTGTTCCGACTGTTTGTTTTCTGAGTTCAAATGCTGTCGAGGTCACATTTGCCTTTCGTTGCTACCCGAGGTCTATAACATAAAGTGCCAGTTATAACTGGAGGTAATTTAATCAACTTTCCCTTCTTCTAAAATATACTCCCTGCTCATGATAGAAATCATAGTTGTTAGTTTTAGAGGTAGTTATCGATATAAATATTGTTAGTAGTAGTGGTAGGGTAATCGATTGGCAAAATGCTTAGATCGTTCGGCTTTTTACTTTCTGTGTTCAAATCCCACCGAGTTTATCTTTACCTTTCATCCCTCCCAGGTTGAGAAAATAAAGTACCAGTCACATAATCAATGTTCACCTCCAAACAAGTTGTTTGCCTTGTGGCTACACTAGAAATCAATATTGGGAGATGAAAGAGAAAATTGGTTTCCGATATAGCTTTCATCTTTCATATATATATATATATATATTTTTTTTTTAGTCACGATGCACTTTAGAACATGTAAAAATACTTTGGCGCACATTCGAAAATTTATGTTTACATATTAGCATAGCATAAAGTAGAAATATAGATAATTAAAAATACTGAAAAAAGTATTAGTATTTCCTTTTATTAATCAATAAATGAATCAAAGTTATCGATGAGAAACATGCTCTTGATGATTTTTGGCAATGTTTTCATTCTTAATTTAGTGCTTTGCCACTTAGACTGTCGTTATATAGCAACTTTATTACACATTTCAATTTGTATTTATCACGTTTTGAATTTGGATCCTTGTCTATCGCGCCACGCCGGATTACACCTGGCGGCACAGGTTTGTGAACCACTGGACTATACGACAGGTTCTAACGAAATATAGATGTCAATTTAGCTGAAAAAATTGTGAATTCGTGTCAAAGTTTAATACCACTTCAACCCACTATTCACTGTCTAGACAAAAGTGAATCACAGCAACTGATACATGTATGTTCGATGGCTATCCTGGGGGTAAACACCACTAATATCTCCTCTACTACGACCACCGCTACGAACACCACTAATATCTCCACTACTACGACCACCGCTAATAACACCACTAATATCTCCACTACTACGACCACCGCTAATAACAGTAATGGTTTCTGATTTATGCACAAGGCCAGAAATTCTGGGGGAGGGGAAAGTCGATTAACTCTCGACACCAGTGCATTACTGGTGCTTTATTTTGTCGACCCCGTAAGGATGAAAGGCAAAGTAAACCTCGGTGGGATTCGAAATCAGAACGTAAGGGGTCATAACTCTATGTTGCAAAGCATAGTGTCAGACACGCTACCGGTGTCTCTAACTTTGGAAATAGACTAGCAATGTTTTTTTGGGAAAAGGAACTACGATTATATCAATCCTAATACATAACTGGTACTTTATTTTATCGATCTAAAATTACTGAAAAGCAAATTTGACGTCAAGCTTGCCTACGCCTACGTACTTCTAGAAACTTTGTCGCAACTGTCTAATAACAAAATAATAAATGTTTATGTATTGACTGACTTTATGCACAATATTTAGTAGGTTCTTTAATTAGGTATAAATATTTTCACGACATCAATATAAAGAGGAAGATTTTATAGTTTGTCTGAAGCATCTAACTATTAGTGTTGGTTATCATTCTGGTACTTTATTAATAGAATCACACCTAGACAATTGAATTGAGTAAAGAGAAATATATGAGCCTCCGAAGAATATTCCTCTTTTTTTATGAGGTAGTTCTAGTTTTAATTATCTTCTGATTATGTCATCATCATCGTTAATATCTATTTTTATTAATATTATCATTATTATTAATTGGCAGTATCGGTAGAGGGTAGGGCGCCATGTTTTCAGCACAGAGTTACGGCCCTTTATTGCCTGAGTTCAAATCCCACCGAGGTTAACTTTGCCTTTCATCCTTACGGGGTCGATAAAATAAAGTACCAGTAATGCACTAGGATAATTGCTGGCCTTGTGCCAAAAGTAGTATTATTGTTATGGCAGAATCAGAGAACATGCTTATCGGCATAGCGTTACGTCCCTTTACCGTCTGATTTTAAATCCCACCGAGGTTAGTTTTGCCTTTCATCCTTACGTGGGTCGATAAAATAAAGTACCAGTAACGCACTGGGGTCGATTTAGTAGACTTTCTCCAACCTCAAAATTGCTGGCCTTGTGCCTATACTAGAAATCATTATTATTAGCATTATTACCACCATCATTATAATTATCATCATCATCACCATCACCATCATTATTATTAATTATACTAAAACTTCGCATTAGCTCTTTTCATTAATTCCAAATTAGTTCATTTCAATAATTTAATTACTTTATATTGAAGCGTCTGAATGTAAAGAAAAAGAAAGAAAGAAAGAATAATAGAAATAATTCGCTTCTTGCACAACAACTACAACCACCAACACCAACACCGCCACCACCACCACAACGAACCACCTCCACAAACCACCACCGCGAACCAGCACCACCAACTCTACATCGAACCACCACCACCACCAC
>OZ024749.1:42857184-42859684 GCA_964016885.1 Eledone cirrhosa
CCTATCGTCCTTTCGAGGTCGATAAAAAAAGTAGCAGTCTAGTACTGGGGTCGATTCATCCTCTATATCTCTTTCTCTTTTCTTTTCTCTCTCTCACTTTCTATTTTTCTCTGGAAAAAATCTGCTGTACTCAAACCTCGAGAGCGATGGGCTCCACCAAGCTTAAAATGCCTAAGAAACGCCGTATGTCAATACGGCGCACCTACAACTCTATCAGGAGTTACGGGACCATTTACACACACACACCCACACACCCACACCCACACCCACCCACACACACAAATAGTACTTTCAATTTAACATACATGGGAAGAACTAAGCTAAATCAAACAAATGACACAAACCACTCCTATGTTCAGCTTAGCAAATTGAAAAGAAGAAGAAAAAATTAACAAACAGTGAGAAAATGTATAATAAAATAAATCAAGGACAATAAAAATAGCAACAAGCTGAGAGAGAACAACAACAACAGCAACAAGTATAAGGATATAGTGAAACAAAGACAATAGAAGACCCTACTTCTAAAAATACTTATGACATAAGAAAATCAATGGAGTTTAGTTTCTTATAGCAGTTGGGTTTTCTTTTGCAGTATCGAGTTTCTTTTGTCTCTTCATTCTTCCTCTATCCCCTTTACTTTTGTGTGTATCTGTGTATATTTATACACATGTACACATCTTTACACGCACACACACACACACACACACACACACACACACACACACACACACACACACACACACACACATCTTTACACACATACACTCACACATATTCAGAATAATCAGGTGTTCAGTATACCTACATTAATTTGACGGGGTAAGTTGTCAGTCACCCCTTACCTTCATTGTAAAAGCACGCTGCTGAATTTCGAGAGATACAGAGTTCAATTCCCTGTAGCAGCTGCTGACCCCCTATTCCTTCATCCTTAGGTTTATTTTACCGCATTTTCTATAGTTAGTACTTTTGGGATTCCTACATTTTGAAATTTTCCAATCGCCCTACTCTTACGTAGATTAACACAAAAAAAAACAGATAAAAACAAACAAAAACCAAACAACACAGATATATATATACATAATTGTTTCTACATTTGGCACAAGGCCAGCAAATACCCAGTACATCACTGGTACTTAATTTTATCGATCCCGTAAGAATGAAAGGCAAAGTTAACCTCGGCGGGATTTGAACTCTATGCGTCAAAGCATGAGGTCCGACACTCTACCGATACTGATTGCCACTTCGAAGGAGGGATTCAATGAGTTGAAATCAGGATTATCGAAGAGGCGTTAAGGGCACACATATCTGTGGAATGCTCAATCTCTTACGTGTTAATTTCAGGAGTAAGTTGCTCCTTTTATCTAACAACTGGAAGATTCGTCACTGGAAGCGATACAGGTCCATCCCCCAAATCATTTCACATGCGAATGCAAATGGAATGACATAGTTATGTTTGCTACATGTCTCTGGCATGTTTAATGTGCAATCTGGATAGATGGATAGATGGATAGATGGATGAAACTGTTATTGCTATCTTAACATAACAACAAGCCCTTTGAGACTGTCAACTGATTCTCTATAAAACACAGCCATTCGCTAATAAAGTCATTAGCCAATATAATGCATAGAGAACGATTTCCTGTCAAAATTTCCCGTCGACATTTAGCATAAGCAACGAGAATTTCAAGAACATGTATTAAAACTCTCACTCAGTGAATGGCTGTATTTGCCAGGTCAAACGTAAGTAAACATATATATTATGTATAATATATTTTCCCATATATGTCATTTAGATGTCATTGTGTCCTAGATAATATACAAGCAAATGCTTTCCATTTAAATAGGATCAGCGAAGAAGTTCATAGGCTGCCCAAGATACTCTCATGGAATGACTAAATGAGTTTCATTTTTTAACATAGTCCTTGGAAAGAAACAAAGCAGTTATTAATAAGAGTTGAAATTAATGCATACAAGATTTCACAGTTCTTGCATCACCCCTTCATAGTCAGCCTATGAAGATTTCAGTTAACCCTCGTATTAACTGTTGCAGCTACACCTCTTTGGGTGAAAGACATAAACAGGAAGGGTATTCCAGGTGATCGACGTTCTGGACAGTATGGCCTTGATATAGCAGTTAGTGTAGGACATGTAGTTTAGATGTCAATATTGGTGATAAATGTTGGACAACATGCAAACAACAAAGCGCCACGACAATCCCTCGTATATTAAATTTGGGGTTGCGAAGGTCTAGAAACATTAACAGAAATGTGGATTTAGGAATGTCATTGTTCTTTGATGAATGCATTCATTCATGCATATGCACACCCATATTAACATACACACACATATGCATGCAGTCACACACACACATGCAAATACAGTCACACACACACACACACACACACACATGCATGCATGAATGTGTGTGTCAATGTGACACATACATTATAATATATACATGCACACGCCTAATTTCATACACATACACATATATATGTAT
>OZ024749.1:42869684-42887184 GCA_964016885.1 Eledone cirrhosa
TAGTCATGGCTGTGTAGTTAAGGTGTTCTTTGTGATTATTAGAGAGAGAGAGAGATAGGGAGTGTGTGTGTGAGAATGAGAGAATGAGAGAGCGAGAGAGAGAGAGAGTGTGTGTGTGTGTGTGAGTATCTATGTCTGTGTTTAAGTTTATTGTTTGTTTAAGTCTCGTAATAACCAGTTTGACAAAAAGAAAAACAAAAAACATTCATAAAATATGTACCAGACTTGAAGAAACAAAGTGCTGTCAGTGATGTGATTGACTAAATCCGTTTAAGATGGAGCCCCAGCATGGCCACAGTCGAATGACTGAAGCAGGAAAAATAATGTATAGGTCTTTACCCGTAATAAATCTCATGGCATGAAATACTTCAAGCACATCAACTACGTGAATGCTGCCACCCCTTATCACACACTGTACACACAAAAACTAATCAAAACTGTTCTATATCTAGATTTTAAGTTTCGCAGGTCGATGTGACCGACTAAATCTATACAAGGTGGTGCTACAGCATGGCCGACATCTAATGATTAAAACCAACGAAAGAATAAACGAATAACAGAATAAATAAACGAATACAGGCAGAATACACGACATAAATATCTGTAGAAACATCTTAGAAAGAACTGAGATATTACAGTGAATAACGGAAGTAAGACCGAAGTCTCCAACCTCAAAGCCAAGACTTATAATGAACTTTCGATAAAGGAATGAATATTCTCGAACAACAACAACAACAACAACAACGGCAACAACAACAACAACGTCTGCTTTCTTGATCTATCGAAACTTCAACACTATGGCTCCGTTGTCTGAGATAAAGAATACAGAATGTATTCCTTCTGTGTACATCAAGAAATCGTTTCAATCTTTTTCTCTATGCCAATGAAATAAGGTGATATGGTAAAAGAAATATTGTTTCCGTAGTGGTAGCAGTGATGTTCTCTTAAAGAGATAGAGAGGTGGACCAAGAAGAAGACAGTGAGATAAAGGGTGTTAGAGAGGGAGAGAGATAAAGAGTGATAGATAGAGAGGGAGATACATAGACAGAGAGAGATAAAGAGTGATAGATAGAGAGGGAGAGAGATAGACAGAGAGAGATAAAGAGTGATAGATAGAGAGAGAGAGAGATAAATAGTGATATATAGAGGGAGATACATAGACAGAGAGAGATAAAGAGTGATAGATAGAGAGGGAGAGAGATAAAGAGTGATAGATAGAGACGGAGATACATAGACAGAGAGAGAGAGTTAGATCGATAGAGACAAGTAGAGAGGACGTGAGAGTTAGGTAGAGAGAAAGAGAATGTTAGATAGAGATAAAGCGCAAGAAATCAGCGGAAGAGGTGGAGAGAGTATTAAGAAAGAGGATTGTTATCTTTCTAAATAAGTGTGTGTATATATACACACACACACACACACACACACACACACACACACACACACACACACACACACATGTATATATATATATATATATATATATATATATATATATATATATATTGAGTATATGTTGGTTGTATACCAACACTTCAGTATGCAGATTCGAGCACTCGACGAAGTGCGCAGGTTGGTTTGGTTACTCCGGAGTAATGTAAAATAAAATAAATAAATCAAATGTTTAAAATTTAGCTTCGTTTATTACTGGTATATATATTTCGGTGACAGCCATCTTTGGCTGCGACCTCTTCAGGCAGCCCGAATTAGTGTGGTAAGGACAAGTGCATGAGGTGTTGAGGTTGAGGTGTGTGTGAGTGTGAGTGTGAGTGTGAGTGTGTGTGTGTGTGTGTGTGTGTGTGTGCAGCGTTAAACCGAGACTGAATAAATGTGTTTATAAATATACACATGTCGAACATTCGTCTGTATGTTTATATACAAACATATATATATATATATATATATATATATATATATATATATATATATATATATATATATATATATATATATATATATATATATATATATATATATATATATATATATATATATATATATATATATATATATATATATATATATATATATATATATATATATATATATATATATATATATATATATATATATATATATATATATATATATATATGTGTGGAGGCGTGTGGCTGAGTGGTTAGAGAATTGGATTCGCAATCGTGAGGTTGTGAGTTCGATTCGCGGATGGGGCGATGCGTTATGTCCTTAGGCAAGCCACTTTATTTCACGTTGTTCCTTCTACCCTGGAGATGCGACCGATAGATAGTATTAGCAATTGGAATAACCAATGGAAACATTGTTTCCTCGGCCCGATTTGACGAAAGTCCATCGTTACTTTATACATATATATATATATATATACATATATGCATATATATATATACACATATATGTGTGTGTGTGTGTGTGTGTGTGTGTGAATATAAAAACAAATATCTATGTTACGCCATTCTATATTTTGAAAGTTTCGGTCGACTTATGCTGCAAAAAATACATTTTGATTAATTAATTAAGAAAATAATTAATCATTTTATTTACTGACCCATAATTCCATTTACTTAAACTAAAAATAATTATCATCTGGAGGAAATAATCAATACACGGTCATGGATTTTACGTTCGGATTACTGAGAGAAAAGCATCTGTTTATCAGATATTTCTTCTTGGTCTTATTCTTGTATTTTTCCTATTTCCTTTCCGACTTCCCCCTCCTCCCCTTCCTTCCCCTCCCCCCCCTCTTCCTCCCACGTCGTCGCCATTACCATAATCATATAATAAAAACATCATCTTAGTTGTTTCGTTTTATTCTCTTTAATGTTGTTTCAGTGTGGTTCAGTATATGTATATATATGTATATATATATGTATATATATATATATATATATATATATATATATATATATATATATATATATATATACATATATGGTAGAATGAAAAGATCACGTGACCTACTACTGGTCGAACGAACGCTCATTCCCCAGGATACAACATTTGGAGCACGTAATGCAATAGTAATATAAAATACACAGCACATGATTATATGGTCACGCGTGCTCACATACCACATACATATACATACATACATATATACATACATACATACATACATACATATATATATATATATATATATACATAGATACATACATGCATATACATAGATGCATACATACATATACATAGATGCATACATGCATATACATAGATGCATACATACATATACATAGATGCATACATGCATATACATAGATGCATACATACATATACATAGATGCATACATACATATACATAGATGCATACATACATATACATATATATATATATATATATACATGGGCAGCCATCATCTGTATATATATATATATATATATATATATATATACATGATGGCTGCCCCCTCGTTATCGAGTATGGCCATTGCACGATATACCATTATTAATAATTATTAATTAATTCTATCGTGCAATGCTTGTGCGTGAAGATTTTTTTTTAAAGTGAGGAAATACTGTGCACTGAGCCAATCCCACTCTCTGAGCGACAGTAGTTATAACCCGAAAAGAAGAAAAGATCAACATCATCGGTAACTACTGAGCCGCAGGTTTTATATCGGTGTTATCCCAGTTTCTTGAGTTTCCTTCTCCTAGATATACATACATACATACATACATGCATACATACATTCATACATACATACATACATACATACATACATGGTGGCTGCCAACTCGTTTTCGAGTACGGCCACTACTTTATATCCATGTAGGAGAACCCCTACCGATGCGCTGAACGAGTGTGACTTTTCAGTCCGGCCAGCGACTTGAAAACTCTGGTACAAACACTACACTCATGACAATTATTGACACATAGTGCTGGGCCCATGGTACCATGTGACGACAAGTGCAGAGAGATCTCCAGATATAAAGCAATGCCTGTGCCGTGAAGCTTTTATAGTGAGCAAAGGCACTGCACAAAGCCAGTCCCACTCTCTTAACCAAGATGATATTTACCAAAAAGAAGAACAAGTCAACATCATTGGATACCATCAGGGTTGCAGGTGTTATATCAGAGTTTTCCTTCTAGAATTCTGCCTTGACAAAGGCTAAGGGGTCATCTCTCCCGGTAATTTTGGATGGCCATTGACTCTTAAGAGTTCCTTTGACAGGTTTTGTTTTTCGTCCTGCAGGATGTCCAAAGTCACCCTCCTCACCAAGAAACCTTGGTGAGGTTGCCAGTTTAATCGCCAACGATCCGACCATGAGACAGGTTGTACTGGGATACATACATACATACATACATACATACATACATACATACATACATGCATACATACATACATTCAGTGCCGGAATTAGGACAAATGACACGCTGTACTAGTAAGGCCCTTTGCTATGTTACGTTATGAGGCCCCTTACTTGGCCCCTGAATGAGGTAGGCCCAGTAGCCCTACAAGAAGATGTGACCCCGCTGTCCGGCGGAGCCATGTGCTTTAGCACACCTAAGCACAACTGTAAAACTGGCACTGCACACACACATTCTCATATACAAAAACACATGCACCTTCAGATCCTCAGATGCAATAACATTCACGCACACACACACACACACACACACCCACACACACACACACACACCCACACACAAAATAAATGCTTGAAAGGTAAAATATAAATAAATTAACGTGCATAGTCATGGCTGTGTAGTTAAGGTGTTCTCTTTGTGATTATGAGAGAGAGAGAGAGAGTGAGAGAGAGAGAGAGGGAGAGAGATAGGGAGTGTGTGTGTGTGAGAATGAGAGAGAGAGAGAGAGAGAGAGAGAGAGAGATAGGGAGTGTGTGTGTGTGAGAATGAGAGAGAGAGAGAGAGAGAGAGAGAGAGAGAGAGTGTGTGTGTGAGTATCTATGTCTGTGTTTAAGTTTATTGTTTGTTTAAGTCTCGTAATAACCACAGCCTCGTAATAACACACACACACACACACACACACACACACCTCACACATTTACCCTGTTGGTGTCCAAATTCTAATGAAAAAATTGTTGGTTCTAGTAGAAACTCTCCATTGGTGAGATTGCATAAATTAAACCCAGTTGGAGGGAGACTGTAGTAGAAAAGACCAATGGAACAATGCAAGAACGAGGAACAACTTTTCTTCTATACATATATTGAAAATACAACAGTTACAGTTTAACAATTTTTAGTAAAAAAGTTTTCATATCTGCTTATATATATATGTGTGTGTGTGTGTGTATGTATGTATATACAGTGTATATTTATGTATATATATATATATATATATATATATATATATATATATATATATATATATATATGTGTGTGTGTATATATATATATGTGTGTGTATATATATTTGTATATATATAGGCGTATATATATGTGTATATATATATGTGTATATATATGTGTGTATCTATATATATATATTTGTGTGTGTGTGTGTGTGTGTGTGTGTGTGTGTGTGTGTGTGTGTGTGTGTGTGTGTGTGTGTGTGTTTAAATAAGGATAAGGAGGATTATAGAAGTATCCGAGAAATTTATATAATTTATAAAATAAACTTATTACAAGCAATAATAAAATAATAACCTGAAATGAAGTCACTCTTCATTTCAGGTTGGGCAGTATACACGTGCTTTTGCCTATGGTTTGTGTACGTCAACAACAATCAAACACGAAAGTCAGCACATTAGTTGTCACAGTCAATTTAAATCATGATGACATATGGGTGTTTTGGTGAAACAAGCACGAGTCTATGCAGACAATTAACAATGCACCACAAAAATGAATGACAGATGTAGTCACCTCATCAATAAGCCGAAACAAATAACTTAACTAAAAGTTGCAGAGAATAAAAGAGTAAAATGAAGGAGAACAATTTGAAAAAAATAACAGATAGCATTAAATAATTATAAAATCATCGTATTTAGACAAATAAACTCGGAAAATAACAATGTCAGTTAATTTTACACTATGTCATAAACAAAAGGCCTTACATAAGGCTTTATATCAATGCGTAGCTACACGGCAATCATCATATAACAACCGACATAGCATAGACTAGCGTTCTTACACACTAAATCAATAGTAACATAGCAAACACTATAATTCAATGTCATTCAAAATGACATGAATGTAACTGTAATAATAGGCCGAGTTAGATATTTTCAGTTAGGAAAACAAAATAATATAAAAAAATGTGACCCGGTGAATCTTTTACTCTTTGGAAAGCCTCTCCCCTTCTCTCTCTCTTAAATATAAATATAACATATATATGTCTATATATTAAATCTCTCTCTATCTCTATCTCTCTCTCTCTCTATATATATATATATATATATATATACTTTCTAAAGAGTGATGTGTATTTTAACATTGTATTTATAATATACTTGGAATATATATATGAATTCATGTTACAACCCAATATACATATATATATATATATATATACAGTAATAATAATAAATTTGAACACTAAAATCCAAAGAGGGCTCGATAAGGATAAATATATATCAAATATATAAGAACCATAGAGCAAATATTGTTTCAGAAGATCCCGTTAAGGGTGAAAGCAGCGATTCTTTGCTTAAACTTTAATCTGTTATTTTAATATATATATATACATACATAAACAAACGTCTTATTTAAGTTAATACATAACGTTTATATACAACAATATTTTCATATGAACATGCATATTGATGAACTTGTGTAGAGTACACGTATATATTATATATATATGTGTGTGTATATATGTGTGGTGTGTATACTTATATATTATTAAACATATGAACATAATATGTGTGTTTACCTTTCTCATACATAACATACATACATACAGACAGACATACATAACATACATACAGACATACAGCCAGACACATAAATGCGATCATTAGATAGTGTCATCTTTAAATGTGGCCTTTCAATTTCGCAAATGTCGGCCGCCATTTAACACAGAAAACTTGTTGTTTCCTGTGCTGTCTCCCGTGTCCTCCTAATCTGAGACACGCCATATTACATAACTGGCCCATCCCATCATCATCATCATTCTAACATATCATAGCTGCTTGTCAACTATTTCACCAGAGATTTATTGGAATGGCAAACTCATTAGAGCGCCGAACAAAATAATTTGCGGCCTTTGTTCCGACATTTTTCGTTGTGAGTTCAAATCCTTGAGGTCAGCTTTGCCTTTCACCCTTCCGGTGTTTATAAATAAAGTACCAGTTACGTTTTGGGGTCGATGTAATCGGCTTTCGCCTTACCATGAACTGTTGGCCTGATGCCTAAGTTAGATACCATTATTAGTATTACTAGGTTAACTTTGCCTTTCATCCTTACGGGGTCGATAAAATAAAGTACCAGTAATACACTGGGTATTTGCTGGCCTTGTGCCAAAAGTAGATACCATTATTAGTATTACTAGGTTAACTTTGCCTTTCATCCTTACGGGGTCGATAAAATAAAGTACCAGTAATACACTGGGATAATTGCTGGCCTTGTGCCAAAAGTAGAAACAATTATTAGTATTACTAGTAGTAGTAATTATAATAGCAGCATTAATAGTAATAGTAGTAATGGTAATAGTAACAATATACGTTGTATTACTATTAACGGTGTTACTAGTTTAACGCATTACTATTATTAGGGTCATTGTAGAGGGTCAGACGCCATGCTTTGCAGCATAGAGTTACGCCTCTTTACAGTATGAGTTCAAATCCCACCGAGGTCGACTTTTCTCTGCCCCAAAATTGGTGATCTTATGCCTATATAAGGCAACACTATTATTAGGGTCATTGGCAGAATGGTTTGAGTGTCGAACAAATGCTTAGCATTATTTGTTCTGGATCTTTACCTCGTGAGTTCAAATCCCACCGAGGTCAACTTTGGCCTTTATCCTTCCTGGGTCGATAAATAATCTACTGGGGGTTGATTTAGTAGAGATTTCCTTCCCTTCAAAACAGCTGGTTTTGTGCCTGAATTAGAAGCTTTGCAGCATTGAGTTACGCCTCTTTACGGTCTGAGTTCAAATCCTGCCGAGGTTAGCTTTGCCTTTCATCCTTACGGGGGTCGATAAAATAAAGTACCAGTAATGGACTGGGATAATTGCTGGCCTTGTGCCTGAATTAGAAACGAATATTCTTATTAGTTGTATTAGTAATATGGATTGACAGAATAGAAAATAGGATAAAGGGTTTGACAGTATCCGTTCTGATGATCTGTTGCGTTCTGATGATCTGTTGCGTTCTGATGATCTGTTGCGTTCTGATGATCTGTTGCGTTCAAAATCCACGAAGGTCAAATGTACTTTTTATCTTTCGAGGGTCGATAAAATAAATTTCCAATCTAGTACTGGGTCGATATAATCGACTTTTCCCTTCTACCAAATCTGCTGACTTTTTGTCTAAATCAGTAGTTTTATTATAATTGTAGTGGTTGTAGTAGCAATACTACTAGTAGTATAATTTGTAGCACCATCATATTCATTACTATTAGCAACTGCAGTAGTAGTAGTAGTAGTAGAATCTATAACATTAGTAGCAGTAGTAGTAGAATTAATATTACCATCATGCTTATTATCATTAGCAACAGTAGTAGTAGTAGTAGTAGTAGTAGTAGTAGTAGTAGTAGTAGAACTTATAACATTAGTAGTAGTAGTAGTATAATTAATAGTACCTTAATGCTCATTATCATTAGCAACAGTAGTAGTAGTAGTAGAATTTATAACATTAGTAGCAGTAGTAGTAGTACTAGTAGTAGATTTTATAACATTAGTAGCAGCACTATCATCGTAGTTATAAACAACATCATCATTGCCACCATGTTTCTTGTTATTTTTATTTTTGTTGTTGTCAATTTACATTTTTAGGTTACACCACCACCACTACCACCACAACAGAATCAACTCCAATTATAGCACCCTCCACAACCACCAATACCTCACACACCACTACGACTTCCACCGCTATCACTACCATCCACCATCACCACCATCACTAACCGACCAAACACTAAAAAGGCCGAAGCAATTACAATTTCACAGAATTTTAGCTTCGCTAACACGAAAGTAAAACAAATAAAACTAAAAATAAACTTTAAAAACAACTAAAAAAACTGAACAAAAAACAAACTAACAAAAGCACCATCAAATGAACAAAAATTAAAATAATTATGACAATAATAACATGGGTGAATAATATGTCTATAGCGTTTGGTTTTATTTAAATAACTCTTCACATGAACTCTTTACTATATTTCAAATCTATTATTCAAAGAGTAAAGTTAACTCTAGAAGGCAGAATTTGTTTTATATAATTCAGTAACACAACAGGAAACAAAACGAAGAAAGGAGAGGGCGAGAAACCGGGAGTAGAAAACCCCTATACTTTTGGCTAGATGGCATAGCCCTGTTGCTCCAGACAGATGAGATAGCGGGAGCCTTGTTGCGGAAAACTATAAAAACATAACCCTTGCATCCACCCAGGAGTGATGACTAGACTCCAAAGTCGCGGAGTAAAAAAGCAGTCAAGGGACAACCTAATTTCGTGAGGTTTAAAAGCAGTCTAGGGACTAGGGACCAAGAATAACTAAAGTATTAATAAAGACCAAGATAAAAAAGAAGCGGTCAGTCAAAGCCCGGTATCTGACCGGGCTTTGACTGACCGCTGTACAACAGTGACTTGGTTTTTGTGGCTGAAGTGGAGAAATTGTCGCAATATGTGACGTCCCAGATAAATGCTCTAATTACTTCAAACGAAAAATAAAGGGTTATTCTAGTCTGGGGAACCATCCTTTCCGCAGTCGAAGACAACCATTTCCAGTTATAACAGAAATTTCGTCCGTATGCTGAGATCTCAAAGTCAGAAGTGTTCAGAAAATCTTTAACAAACCTCTAATGTACTAATTTCTTTCAACAATAACATTTCGAAAACGATATATATATGTATTAATTTAACAATGAAAATAATAACAAAGTCGAGTTATTTTACCTATTCATATCATTGTTTTACGATCGTTTCGGAGGGTTGATCATATTGACATATTGTCTTATCTATAGCAGTTATATAACTGTATACTATCAGGCCTCATATATAGGTTCGATCAAACCGTCTTCTTCGGAAACAATATATATATGTGTATATATATATAGTAATTATATATATTTTTATTCATTTAATTCTTTAAGTTCAGTGAATTGTCAGAATTGATAGAGCATCGGACAAAATGAAAATACCTTGTGGTATTTTTACATTCTGGGTTCAAGTTCTGCCGAGATCAACCTTACATTTCTTCCTCGCAGCATCATGTCAGTAAGAGCTGAGCTCGATTTAAATGTCAGTAAGAGCTGAGCTCGATTTAAGTGTCAGTAAGAGCTGATCTCGATTTAAGTGTCAGTAAGAGCTGAGCTCGATTTAATCTTATTTTCTCTCCTTTCCTCAAAAATTTCTTAAATAAAAACCAATTACTTTACTTCCACTGAAACAGTTTTCTTAAACTTTTTTGTACCTTTAATTGTTACCGTTGTTGAATAGTTATTAGGATGTCGGTTTATATATCCTAAGTCTCTTTGAAGATGTGTGTTAAATTCATTATGCATTAAAATTTGCGAGAGAATTCATTTTTCTTATCTTAGTATGCAAATAAACGCATTCAAAGAAAAGTAAAAGTACAAAAAACTCTTCGCTTCAGCGTATGTTGTGACTAGTCAATTTTAGAATTAATTTTTAATGCAAATTTAAACTAATTATGAATGCATAGTAAGTTTTAAGAGGCTGTATCGATAAGTTACTATATAACTATAGATTCTGAAAATCTACTTTGAGGTTTTACAAAATATATTCATGTATTCATAACTATAAGTTCTTTAATATATGCTTACGATTATATGATTATATATCCCACAAACATTCTTTAAACAATTCTTGAAGAAGGGAAAGTCAGTACATATAACCTGCAGTTTTTCTATTTGGAGACTACTCAAAAACTCTTTGGCAGTATTTGTTCCAGAAACTACCAGTCTGAGGGAGACGGCATCTTGTAACTGATCATTAAAAAAACTACCAAGACTGGAGATACAATATATTGTCAACAGTATACTAATTATAGACAAGGTCCTTCAGTACATGGAGGCGACGAAAAGATTAAAAACAGACATTTAGCCATCCATGTTTACACAGTTTTTTATTTCATGTATACGTCTTTTGTCCTCCGTTGACCTTCCCCTTAATTTATCTCGCTTGTTGTTGTTTATTAACTGTAAGAGGTACTAGATACCGCTGCTAATCTTCTGTGGCTTACTAGCTCTACACTGACATCTAAATTGATTAAATAAGTAAATAAATAAAATAGCACCTTCGAGATTCAACTATTCCGCGGTTTAATGTCACCAACTAAACAGTGAGTGCTTTGGCAGATAGCACTCAATACTCTCTTGCAAATATTCCAGCCAGGTCTCTGGTTTTTAAGATAATATCCTTTCTCTCCTATTTCCATCAATCTCTTCTTTGCCCACTTATTCCTGAGAGGTTCGTGGGGACAGAGTTCTCAAACACTCATTCCAGCGGTCCTGTCCTGGAGACGGTTGCTTTTGACAGGCCCCACTGGAAGGAGTGTTTGAGGACTCTTCCCCCACTAAAAGCTCAGAAATAAGTGGGCTATGAGATGAAGAAGAAGGGATTGGTAGAAAGGTGAGAGAAAATCCAGGGACCTGGCTGTAATACTTGCAAGAAAGTCCTATCTGCCAAAGCACACACGGTCTAGTTGACGACGTTAAACCGGAGGTCTCATGGTTTGAATATTTTTTATCAGTCAAGAAGATTGAAATTACTTTATATTCTCTTCCTTTAGTTATCACATGACATGATTAGATTATTACATTATGAGAATTTTTAGTAAGTAGGTGAGAGGTCGATTTGAAAGGGCTGCTGATAAAACAATTGCAGCGATATAGCGATAACTGGAAATAGAATAGTGATTTGCTGACTGTAGTACTCTAATGTTTGTTTACAAATGTAACAAGTTTAGATTCATCCTTGATGAAGACCAAATTAAAACAAGATAATATAAAAGAGGTCAAGCTGTGAATTTCTTGTATGACGATTCCGTGGTTTATTTTCAGAACGTCTATGTTTACATTTAGTTCAATGTAGACATATAAGCTCTTCATATTGATCGCATGTAGTATTAAACTCGTATATATACATATATAATTTGTGTGTGTATTTGTACTTATGTATGCATACCAGTGGCGGATCATGGGGAGAGATGGCAGGGCTGTAATCTGGAACCTCAGGATATATTTAGGGTCCCAAATGCTTTTGCTACCATAGAATATACGCAAGAGCCACGATGAAATTTTCATTCAAGAGCCCCATGTAAGTTTTAAATGCCCCTAATGCGTGCATCCCTATACATGTGTATGTGTGTGTTTCTATATATATATATATATATATATATGTGTGTGTGTGTGTATGTGTGTATACATGTGTGTATGTATTATATGTATTATATGTATTATATTAGTGTATGCATGTGTGTATGTATTGTATGTATTATATTATTGGTCTAAATGATAAGGACTAGTTGCACCATGGTATGAAAATGTACCCCCCCCCCACACACACACGTACACACACACGTGTCTCTCGGATTACGAATGCGTGTACAGTAGATGACTTGCCAAAAACACATTTTAAAATCAATAAACTAACACAGACATATATTTCTTTATACATAAAGACAGACACACACACACACACTTATTGATACACACGTACCCAGACAGACGTATCTCCATACATACATACACACACATGAATCCATACCCAAGTAGACATTATCTCTACATAGAGCAATATACATGCAGACATTATATATCTCACTCCACAATATATATATATATACACACACACATATATATATACATATATATATACGTATATATCTTAACGAGACGCATTCCAATGCAACGATGAAATTATTACGAAATTTGAAAGGAATAAATTTATATATAGAATAGTTCAGATATTTCTGTTAATCATAAAGTGTTTTGAATTAATGTCTTTTAATGTTCATCAAAGAATTTCAAAATAAGTATTGAACATGTAGACGATTAAAAACAAAAAGAATATAAAACTAAGATAAAACGAAATAAAAATAATAATCACATTTTTTTTTACTTCTAAATTTAGAACTTTACCAAAAGACTCTCTCGTTCTCAAGAAATTGC
Source organism: Eledone cirrhosa (assembly GCA_964016885.1). Lineage (NCBI taxonomy): Eukaryota > Metazoa > Mollusca > Cephalopoda > Octopoda > Eledonidae > Eledone > Eledone cirrhosa. The sequence continues at coordinate 42,882,911 of OZ024749.1, forward strand.
ATTCATTCTTAATTATAAAATTGATGTCATTTGCAGAAAGGAAAAATACACTCTCGGTGGTAAAACAGTTCTTTTCAATCCTTTAATTTTCTAATGATGTTAGCACAGCAATCTGACCATCCCGATATCTATCTTAATCTGTAGCCTACCTAATAAATTATCTCACAGAAATTGTATATATTTATTGGTCTCTCTCTCTCTCTCTCTCTCTCTCTCTCTCTCTCTCTCTCTCTCTCTCTCTCTCTCTCTCTCTCTCTCTATTCCATGTCAGTAGTATTGGAAATGTTTTCCAAAGGAATTTACTTTGCACTAATAAAATTGAAATGGCGGTATTAGATACTGTGCTGTTACCATGCACTTAACCACCTGCAATTTATTATGTCACATCAAATGAAACCAATATCGATGCTGTTGCATGTTGCAATATATATATATATATATATATATATAGGAAAAGAGTTAGGACCCCGACGGCTGAGCTCCGGCTGTTTCGACAGCTAGATCCAAACAGTTTGGATCTAGCTGTCGAAACGGCCGGAGCTCAGTCATCGGTGTCCTGAATCTTTTCCTATTACCCACTCTACTACCCTAAGTACCGAGTACTCTGGTGCGTTATGGTCCACCTGGTTTCTTACCACACTTTATTTGTTTTATATATGTATATATATGTTTGTAATACATTCATTCCAACTAGAAGATCATGATGTAATAATAAAAAAAAATCACTCGATGTTATGCGTATCATCCATCATTGATGTAGTATCTCATGTTGGTACAGGAATGGAGTGAAATACGTCAATGAAAATACAAAAAGACTGGATTCCAATTAAATCCTTTAATATTGCACATAATACGTATATCTGTGACCGGCTTACGTCATCACTACAACGGACCGGTTAATGGCATAACTTCTTAAAGCATCACAGACGTTAACTGAAATCCAAATTACTATGTATGTGTGTATGTATGAGTGTATGAGAGTGCGTGTGTTTCAGTGAAGCTGTCTACACTTCTATTAATATATGTGTGTGTATATGTGTTTTCAATTTTGCAATTTTAGCACTAATCTATATCAACACATTAAGGGAAGAAACGCAGATTTGATCTGGACGGGATTTGAACTCAAATAATTGTTTATACTTTTGTCACAAGGCCAGCAATTATCCCAGTGTATTACTGGTGCTTTATTTTATCGACTCCGTAAGAATGAAAGGCAGAGTTAACCTCAGCGGGATTTGAACTCAGACAGTAAAGGGACGTAACTATGCTGGAAAGCATGGCGTCTGACGCTCTACCGATACTGCCAAAGGATGTAAGGATAAAACCTTATGAATTATCGAAGAAATAGGGCTGTAACTCTTTGCTGCAAAGCATGGTGGGATTTGAACTCAAATAAGGCCAATCATTTCCTTCAACACACTGTGGAGTTTGCGCCAATTCGGCGCCACTAATATTAGGATTAAATGTGAAGTAAGAACCATAGATTGTTTGAAGATGTTTGAAATAGAAGCAACATAAATAATTTCTGGAGTGAGTGTAGCAAAATCCCTCATTAATCCTTAAATAGGAAAGCATTTGCGTTCCAACTCAAAAGATTAATTGCTAGAATCTAAATTTACACAACATCTAGATCTCTGCTAAAGACATATCAGATATAATTCAGAATATACGATCTCTGTAATGTTAGTTATATATCAACTGAGGTTTTGAGAATATCCTACATTACTTACAATCTATTTCTCCTCATTTCCACACACACACACACACACACACACACACACACACACACACACACACACACACACACACACACACACACACACACACACACACACACACACATATATATACATATACATGTATGTATATATCTAATTAGGCATGTGGCTTAACTATATATATACACACACTACTATATACATGTATCTATACATGTACATATATATACTCTTTCTCTGTCGGACACACACACACATATGTATATATAGTATACATACATATACAGTCACATGTACATACATATTTATACAGAAGATAAAAAAGAAAAATATTTTCCTTAATTCTTTACAAGCAGAAACTTTGCTTGCTTAACGAACGACCTTACACACACGCAAACACCCCCCCCTATATATATATATGTGTGTGTGTCTGTGTTTGTATATATATTTTATATATACACATGTGCATAATATATATATGTGTATAATATATAAAAGGTAATATAAGCTTAGGCACTTAAGATTTCAAAAGAGATTAGAAATTCCGATCTATTTCTGTTTAAATCAATCCCATAATTTTAAAGACAGCTTCCAAAAAATTAGACAACAACAACAATAACAACAACAAAAACAACAACAGAGAACAAAACCAAATTCTTTTGTTATTTTGTTATTTATAAAACCAAAAAGTAAATTACAGTATTTTGAACATAAATGAAAGCGAAAATAAAACAGCTACTGTACATTCTCTATTGAAATTTTATTACTATTATTATTATTATTATTATTATTATTACTATTATTATCATTATCATTATTGTTGTTGTTAATAATAATAATATTATTATTATTATTATTATTATTATTATTATTATTATTTGCTCTTTCTTCTCTTACAGGCAAACATGAAAGGATTTTCAGGAAGCCATGAATATGTAGCTTATATATTATTTCGTTGTAATGAATTATATTGGTTTCTTTTCTTCGATTCTCTCTTTTCTGTATTATCTGGAGAATTTCACACACACACAGACAGACAGAATTGGAAAAACTTTGCAATGGAACTTAATTTTAGATCAACATATTTATAATCCATTTTATAAAGAATAAACGAATAAAACATGACAATAATTATAATAATAAAATCAATATTTATTTTATTACCGTTATTATTATTATTATTATTATTATTACTATTATTGTTATAATTATCATTATCAATGAAACAGTCGTAAGAGCGTCGGACAAAATGTCTTGCGGCGTTTGTTTCAGTTCGTTATATTCTGAGCTTAAATTTTTATGGCCAGCATCACAATATTTAGAGCAGCTAATTTCATTAGGATGTCAGATTAAACATCTCGTGGTATTTGATCCGGCCCTCTGCCTTCTATGTTCAAATCTTACATGCGATTAACTCTTTCCCTTCATTCATTCGGGACCAAATATCCAGGCTGGAGGATTAGAACTGTTAGAGAAATATCTCCTTCGGCACGTTGCATTTTAAACTGCATGGTCCTTTGCCTTTCCTATGGACAACATCGAACTGGGTGGGCTGGAGACAGGGACTTGCATGTTTGGCTGATTGTCGATCTCCCCACAAAATCCCTGCTTAAGCTTGTGCTTGGGGAGATAACTTTTAGGGTCAGATGCATGGTATCACGCGACATCCCCAAATTGGTAGACCTCTGAATAGAATCATCGTCGAAATTTCAATTCCCATCATTTTCATGAGCTCAAAGCACAAAAGTCATACATACGCACACATAGGTTACTCTCCTGCAGCTACAGATATATATATATATGCGTAGCTGGGTCATCATCTTTCCATACCACGGCCCTTAGCAGCTAATGAAGTCACAGGGGTGCCCCGGGACATCGTGGACATTTAACCCGGGCGATTTCTTTCAGAGAGAGAGAGAGAGAGAGAGACCAACATGGGAAAGTGAAAGCGAGAAAGAAGGATGATAGGGGACGAACAACCAAAGTATTGGCCGGGCACTTATCGATCCCAAAACGATGAAAGGTAAAACCAACCTCGGTGGAGTTTTAAACCCGAATGATAGGCAGCTAGAAGGAATAACTCAAAGCATTCTATTGGACCTTTTAACGATGGCCCTCACATCACCTTGTGCCTATTCTATAAATCAAAGTAAAGCGAAGAGACCGTTCTGTACTTAGAAAGGGTTAATATATGGTATAACGCTGTCCTAGAAATTATCCTAATTCTAGATATTTTGATCTATATATCTTCTTTAACGAGACATATTTAATCGTAGCCATGTTTTTAAAAGAAAAGAACTGAATCAAATATAAAAATAACACGCGGTTTATTTTAATGTCAACCGCAACGTCCGCCAGACAGATTGTAAATCACTAAGTTGCTCATGTTTTTAAATCATTATTGGATCTCACACTAGAATAACATATTTGGATTAGTGTTGAAATGGCGAGAGAGAGAGATGGAAACAGAGAGAGATGGAAAGAGAGAAAGAGAAAGAGAGAGAAAGAAAGAAAGAAAGAAAGAAAGAGAGAGAGAGAAAAGGGGAAAGAAAGAGA
>OZ024749.1:42892184-42899684 GCA_964016885.1 Eledone cirrhosa
CGATATTCGTTTCGGTTCTCTGATCTCTGAGTTCAAATCCAGCCGACGTCAACTTTGCCTTTCATCCATTCCAGGACGATAAAAAAATTACCAGTGAAGTACTGGGGCTGATTCTTCCTCAATATCTCTTTCTCACTTCCATTCTCTCACTCGCTATCCTTCTCTAGAAAAAAAAAAAATCTGCTGTATTCTGACCTAGAGGGTAGATGGGCGCTGCCATGTTTAAAAAGATTCCCTAGAAATGCTGCATGTCAATATGGCGCCCTTACGACTCACTCACGAGTTACGGTAAAGAGAGGAACTATGTGTAAACCTATGCAAGTCCTTCCTCCAGCTCTCTTTCAATGTGTGTGTGTGTGTGTGTGCGTGTGTATGTGCGTGTGTATGTGCAGTGTACGTATATTTGTGACAGTGTTAGTATTAATTTCTAACATAGGTAACAAAATCAACAAATTTGGAGTCAGTGGTAGGGCAAAATTAATTAAATCAATCCCATGTACTTGACTTGTAATCCATGTTATTGACATCGGAAAGAAGAAAGACAAAAGTGATCTCGGCCGGACAATAATTCAGAATATAAATAGCCAGACCAAATACCCAAAATGCGACACTCTACGAATTCCGCCAAACACCCACACTTTGGCAGTTTTAAGTATTAACACTTTCTTTTAATGACAGGTGTTTTTTTATACTCTTTTACTATATGTCCACTTTAAATTAATTCAACAAATACAGAACGATAAGCTGAGTGTAATAAGAACAAGAGTTGTTATGATCAACTAAAAACCTTGATGTTGTTCAACCATTATTTAAATTAACCTTAGATTAACCTAAAATAATTAACGGAGTTAATTATTTAATTAATATTTGAATAATTAGCTAGTGGACACAGAGGTGGCAAGATAATGAATCTAGTAGTCTCATTGAAATTTAGGACAATTATCGTTGTTCTAACCTCAGGTCGACCGAAGCTTTGTCAATAAAATTAGTTAGACCGAAATTGGGTAGAAGATCAGCGCATAGGTTGTACCTGTAATTGAAGGGTACAGGTATATCACAGTATCATACTGATTACGTTAATAATTGTTTCTAGTATAGGCACCAGGTCAGCAATTATCCCAGTGTATTACTGGTACTTTATTTTATCGACCCCGTAAGAATGAAAAGCAAAGTTAACCTCGGCGGGATTTGAACTCAGAATGGCAAGGGCCGTAACTCTTTGCTGCAAAGCATGACGCCAGATCCTCTACGGATACTGCCATCCACCGCCCTGATTACGTTAATAATGGTTTCTAGTATAAGCACAAGGCCAACAATTTCGACAGAAGGAAAAGTCGATTAAATCGACTCCAGTGTATTACTGGTACTTTATTTCATTGACCCTGTAAGGAGGAAAGGCAAAGCAACGTCGACGGGATTTGAAATCAGAACGTAGATGGCCATGACCCTGACTATGCCACGAAGCATGGTGTCCGACGCTCTACCGATACTGTCAATCTACCGCCCTAATAATTATGATGATGATGTTGATAATACTGATAATGGTTGTTTCTTTTTGGACACGGAGGCCAGCGATTTTGGGGTGAGGGGGAAAGTTGATTAAATCGAACTTAGCGCATTACTGGTACTTTACTATATTGACTCCGTAAGGATGAAAGGCAAAGCAAACCTCGGCGAGATATAAGCTCAGAACTTAAAGGGACGTAACTAGATGCTGCAAATGTTGTCCGATGTTGCCGGATGCTCTACCGATACTGCCAATCCACCTTATTACGTTAACAATATAAGTGTCTGAGACATTGTCAGCCACTTTCCACATTATATTACGCTTATTAAGCAAGGAAAATAAACTAAGTTGAAGCACACAAGTGGAATACTCAGCCACTTAGACGTGAAATTAATAACACAGGCGTTCTTTTGATCGAAAATCTCAATACTTAATGTCGAAACCGACGGAGGATCTCATCAAATAATTGTTTCTATTTTTGGCACAAGGCCAGCATTATCCCAGTACATTACTGGTACTTTATTTCATCGACCCTGTAAGGATGAAAGGCAAAGATAACCTCGGTGGGACTTGAACTCAGAATGGCAAGGGTATGGTGTCCGACCCTCTACCGATACTGCCAATTCACCATCAAATAATTAAGATAAATAATTTTTTTCAGGTTTATCGACCTGGTTTATCATCTAGCTATACGTATATATATATATATATATATATATATATATATATATATATATATATATATATATATATATTCTGTTGAAAATCGCTGACTATATATCTTATCTATATTTGTTAAGAGTGTAATGAGTACAAGTCACTCAGATGTTTTATGCCGTTCATGTTCAAACATGCTGTGTATATAGACTACACAATACATATGACATGTTGCTATAGTCAATAGTCACGAGTAATACTACACCCATATTGTCATACTGTTATTTATATATATATATATGTGGACAGAAAAATCTAAGAGATGAATGGATGCTAAAACAAAGGAAAGCTATAGTAATGAGATCTATTTATCCGACTCTCTATCTCTCTCTCCCTCTCCCTCATATATAAGATGAATAGGAGTGAATAAAATCACTCGCTTTTTACCAAATCCGATAAAGCTCAATGTATTAATTGGTTATCGAAGAAGCATGATCATTTTAATTCAAGTGAAAAACCAGTTTATCAATTGAATACACACACACACACACACACACACATATATATATATATATATATATATATATATATATATATATATATATATATATATATTAGGTAATTCCGTAGAAAAATCAAAGGAAAGAAGAGTGCTCTATGTATAATACAGAGCTATTTAATTCGAAAGGGAACAACACAATATATAACTACTCCATTACCAAAGGTTTCAGGACCCTAGACAATATTAATGCATGTCTAGGGTCCCTGAAACCTTTGGTAATGGAGTAGTTATATATTGTGTTGTTCACTTTCTAATCTATCTATCTATTTCGGGGTATGTGTTACCCATATGAAATGTCTCCCCTTATTGGGGAAAATCGACTCATTTTTAAATTACATTTGTGATAATATTTTACACGTTTTTATTGTATGTAAACTTCCCCCTTTGGATTTGTGCCCTTCTTTTGTGCCCCTGTGGCTAATAAAGAAACATATCTATCTATCTATCTATCTATCTAGATATATATATATATATATATATATATATATATATATAGCAAACGTTTCAGGATGAAGGTAATGTTATATTTATATATAGATGTAAGAAAATCTCAGGAGAGCTGGACAGCGGAGGGTCCCTAGAGAAGAAACCAATCTCTAGCAAGTGTTTCAGCCCTTAACGTATTACGCTCTAAGGGGACCGGGTCGTATCCAGCTCATGACTCCTGGGTGCCCTTCTGCTGACAAGATCTAGCTGGAACTCCTCCTCCTTTGCTTTCAACCTTATATCAAAACGGTTTCTTGAGTTTGGAAATACAACGTTGGTAGACATGGTAGAGGTGAGACCTCAACAGCATATATCAGCACGTGTAAAAAATATATTTAACAAAGGAAAATGAAAACTTGATGGGTGAGATGATTGCCGATGAAATATCAAGAGAATAAGTATGATTAAATGTGGAAACATATACCAACATAGATACACAAACACACACATAGCTCGTTATTGAGAAAGAGGGGATGAGGACGGGGAAATGGAATTAATAAATAATTAATTATAATAGAAGTATGGTGCTCAATAAATGATCTGTGTTTGTTGCCAAAAAAATTGGAAATACTCCATACTAGAAACAGTTTCATCATAGTAAAATACGCATTGATGACCTAGGTTTCTCTGAGAACTGCAACTGTTTTATGACTGCGACATAATACCATATATATATATGTATATATATATATATATACAATATTATATAATATAATATATATATTTCATTTTTGGCGTCAGTATATTCAGCTATAACATCTTAATTTATTATCCTGCTCGTGTAATTAACGTGTACCTGGCTGAGCATTCCACACATATAAGTATATCCTTAACGTAATTCTCAGGTAGATTAACCGTGACATTATGTGACAAAGCTGTAATCAAGTATAGTCCAGGTTTATGGGAACCAAAGAAAATGGTAAATTTCCGACGGTGTTTAAGGCCATATTCATTCAAGAAATAAACCAGGAAAAACATAGGAAAAAAATTAAAAATTCTCATTAAACCCATTAAAAACAAAATTGCATTACACTTGTCTTCAAGATGGGTGTAATAATAAAAAATTCCAAGAAAGGACGTTATCTACAGTGCGTAGTTTTGTCCGGAAGATTACATAAGAGTGGTTTCCACTAAAAGAAAAAAAAAGGCGAGGTGTTGGTTTTATTCAGTCCGACAAACTATATTAATTCTCGCCATAAAAACTAGGAGCAAACTCTTCTATAAGCTACTATACAGTATTAACTAAGCAAATTTGACAACAATTCATTATTTCACTCGAGGTTGGGCGGTGGATTGGCAGTATCGGTAGAGGGTCGGACGCCATGCTTTCCAGCATAGTTACGTCCCTTTACGATCTGAGTTCAAATCCCGCCGAGGTTGACCTTGCCTTTCATCCTTACGGGGTCGATAAAATAAAGTACCAGTAATGCACTGGATAATTGCTGGCCTTGTGCCTAAAGTAGAAACAATTATTTCACTCGAGGTTATGATAAAAGTCATTGATTCATGTTGCTATATACTTTAGAACCAGACGTCTTAAACCACTCAACTTTTCTTTTGGTTTATTCAAGCAGATCAATGTAATTCACAGTGATATTAACAATTGATCACTTACCCAAGTAGTGTGATCGAAACCGCAACAGTGTAGCTTTGAAGCACTCGTCTTAAATTATATAGTGATATTCAATAGCTTCTTTTCATCTATTTCTGTAGAACAGTATATTTCACATTAATTGTTTTTACTTTTGGCACAAGGCCAGCAATTATCCCAGTGCATTACTGGTACTTTATTTTATCGACCTCGAAAAGATGAAAGGCAAAGTTGACCTCGGCGGGATTTGAACTCCGAGCGCAGGATGGTATACCGTAAAGCGTTCTATCCGACGTTCTAACGATTCTGCTAATTCGCCGCATTCGCAATTACCAATTGTTCGTTTGATGTTTATTAATTTCTTCACCTTTTACTGTTTGTTCTTATCAGCGACATCTATGTGTAAACTTCCATTGACTTATCTGTATTTTATATATTATATCACATTAGATTATATTATGTTGCAATATATAATGTATTACATGGTGTTATATGTTTGTATGCTACATATCGGCAGCTAGAAGAAAGAAAAAAAAAACAGTTTTCCCATTGGAATATAAAATATAAAGAAAATATAAAATAGTTGTAACAGTTCGATTTTTGTGTTGATATTTTTTTCTTCATGCTTATAAATCTATAAATTTGATATATATATAAATTAATAAATATGCTTTCGCACAGAGAGACAGTCACATGTCTACGAGGAACACACGCATACACATTCCTGTGTGTGAAACAAATGGAACGACACCGATTTTAAATACGAAATATACCATTGGTTTGATAATCTGAACTACCTCGTTGAATTATAGTGTAAATGATTAAATATTCCCATAGGCGCTGACAATACACAACCTTAAACAGGTAGATTATCTATTGATTCCAAAAAGAGTGGAAAGAACTGAAAGAAATAACACTTGCCATTTAAGTTGACGTTCTTTTTTAATGGCATGGTATGGACTCATAACGTTGGAGGAAGTCGTAGGGCCATCATATTAAACATACAGTGCTTCTTAGGACATTTTCTTAAACCGAGCAGAGCCCAGCCCCTCCTCAGGCATAAGTACAGATATCTTCCAGAGAAGGATAGAGAGTGAGAGAAAGGAAATGAGAAAGAGACATAGAGGAAGAATCAACCTCCAGTACAGGATTGGTACTTTTTTTTATCGACTAATAGGCGGCGAATTGGAAGAGTCAATAGAGTGCTTTGCCGTATTCGTTCCAGCGCTCTGCTCTCTCAGTTCAAAACCTGCCGAGGTCAACATTTGCCTTTCATTTTTTTAAAATAGAGAAACAAAAATACGACATATTTTCCCAAGATGCCATGCACTGTAATCGAACAACCTCACATACACATACATAAATATATACCACATATCCACATAGATGCACACCCGCACATACTTAGGACATGCATTACCAGGAAAATTAGATCATTATACAGCATATTACAACTCTCTCTTCATATCTAAACAAAATTTGTCTAGAGTCGGAAGCAATAATCAATGAAAAATAAATAAATAACTTTTTCTAAAAAGCAACAAAACACAGCAATATTTTAAACGTCTTTTTTCCCCCATTATTTCTTTTACATTTTCGATGTATTCAATTTGAAATCTCTTAGGCACGACCTTCGCTCATAATGATTTTTATAAAAAAGAAAAAAACATAGCCTATAGGTCTTACATTGTGACGTAGGGAAATAGTTGATTTTATTGACATCAATATTTATCTATTACCTATTTTAGCAAGATGTAATGCTATCTGGCAGAGCCGTTAGAATGTCGAACAGAATAATTTGTGGTATTCGTCCCGGTTTTCTACGTTCTGAGTTCAAATCACACTGAGGTCAACTTTTGTATTGGAAGTTTCGAGTTACGTCAACACTAAGCTGGGATTTGAGTCAACAAAATCATGGTTTCTGATTCAGGCACAAAGCTAACAATTTGTAGGGTGGGGCGAAGTCAATTAAATCGACCCCAGTGCGTTACTGGTATTTTATTTTATCGACCCCCATAAGGATGAAAGGCAAAGCTAACCTCGGCGAGATTTGAATTCAGAACGTAAAGGACCGACCGTAACTCTGTGCCGCAAAGAATGTTTTCAATAAAATAATGGTTTTTGATTTAGACACAAGGACACAAATTCTGAGGGAGGGGAAAGTCGATTAAATCGACCCTAATGCATTACTGGTATTTTATTTTATCGACCTCGTACGGATATAAATCATAACTCGCCTCGGCGAGATTTGAACTCAGAACGTAAAGGGTCGTAACTCCATGCCGCAAAGCATGTTGCCAATAAAATAATGGTTTCTTATATAGGCACAAGGCCAACATTTTTTGGGTAGGGGAAAGTCGATTAATTTAACCCCCAGTGTGTCACTGGTACTTTATTTTAACGACCCCGTAAGGTTGAAAGGCAAATTTAACCTCGGCGGAATTTGTACTCAGATCATAAAGGGCCGTAACTCTATGCCGCAAAGCATATTGCCAATAAAATAATGTAAATAATTGGATTACTTTGTAGAATACGGCATTAAAATCAATCAAATCTGGGCTTTGTCAGATACACATTGAATACTTTATGAAATAATTGAACTTCCATCGGTTTACTAGTCGTGCCATTTGTCTTTTAACGAGAGAAAAGGTGAAGGCCATTGACCCAATTCTACGTTCAATCATGTCAACTAATTCA
>OZ024749.1:42907184-42909684 GCA_964016885.1 Eledone cirrhosa
CATTCTCTTTTACATTTGGATGTAAAGTTTAAATTAGAATACATTCGCCGTCCTACATCTCCTCTCTATTAATGTCCATGGATGTGTCTGTTCACTAAGCGGCAATTATTTTCTCTTGCTATTTTGTTGTCGTTTTTCATTCAATAAAAAAAAATCTCACATTTAAGAAAGAACAAAAAAAATGACAAATGGTTCCATGTAAAAATAACTATATATCTCATCTTATTGTCTTTTTCTTGTCCAAAACCAGTCAACACATTTTACATTTGAACGCAAAAAGAAAATTAATTTCTGCTGAAGAACCTCCCCAAATAAAGGTTTCTAAATTAAGAAGAGACCAACGAATTGGCGGAAATGGAAACTTTGAATTGATCTACCTTCAGTATTTGATTAATACTTTATTTTATTAACTCCGGAATGAAGAAAGGTAAATTTGTTCAGGGGTGTGATTTCAACTCGGAACGCAAAGACAGAAAGGGACAGTCCCTTAACTTCCGATGGAACCATAAGGTCGCCGTCCTGACTTATGGCGTATCTTAGGCATTTTATACCTGGCACTATATACAGCCGAGAAGAAGAAGAAGAAGAAGAAGAAGAAGAAGAAGAAGAAGAAGAAGAAGAAGAAGAAGAAGAAGAAGAAGAAGAAGAAAAAGAAGAAGAAAAAAAGAAGAAGAAGAAGAAGAAGAAGAAGAAGAAGAAGAAGAAGAAGAAGAAGAAGAAGAATCGCCTTCACTACAGAATTGGTACTACTTTGTTTATAGACCGTGAAAGGATGAAATGAAAATGCAAAGTTAACCTCAGCAAGATTTGAAGCTAGGGCGCAGTTTTAATCCCCGATTCGACCAATTCGCAGCATATAGTACTTGAAGAGCCAGAATAAATACCGCTAAGTATTCTATCCGTCGCTCCAACGATTCTGTCAACCCACCGAACTAGAAAATTCACAAATAACAGAAATAGCTTGCATTTTTTTCTTACAGTATACGTTATTTATCAGTCTAGTTAAGTTATCGAAGGAAGCCTTCTCATATCTCTTACATCAGTTCGTGTATATATCATTTATTATATGATTGTACGTAATATATGTCTTATTTTATGATGAGCATCAGAAAAATGTCATTGTTGAGTGAACGTATAGTCTTCAAGACTGGTGATGAATCATTGTTACGTTGGAATAAAGAGCGAATCTTAAGAGTTATTACAAACAATAGATTATTTCTACAATAAGCCGTAAAAGCCATGGATATCGACAGAATATTTCAGCTATGATGATAAATGTCTCGACATATTACGATAATGGAGTGACATTGTACCCGAAACCTGGCTGTGGTTAAAGCATGTTTATATGGCATCACAAATATATCTCTAGCCTCGATAAAACACACACTCTCTCTCTCTCTATATATATAATGGGGAGGGTTATATAACAACAATTTTCTATTATTCTGTCAATGTAACCATCTTTATCGTAATAATCGCATCTGTCTAGCATGTTATTATATATAAGCAGCGAAGGGCGGTGGATTGGCAGTATCTTTAGAGAGTCAAACACCATGCTTTGCAGCATAGAGTTGCAGTCCTTTACAGTCTGAGTTCAAATCCCGCCGAAATTAACTTTGCCTTTCATCCTTACGGGCTCGATAAAATAAAGTACCAGTAACGCACTGGGGTCGATTTAATCGCCCCCCCCCCCCATAAAAAAATTACTGGCCTTGTGCCTATAGTAGAAATCATTATATATAGGCGGCAAAGTGAGAGAAACATTAAAACGTCGGATACAATGGTTTGCAGCATTTGTTGCAGATGAGAAATGTACCAGTTTAATACTGGGATTGATTCTTCCACTATATTTCTTTCTCATTCCACCTCTCTAAAGAAAATCGGCTTCAATTTTAATAATCTAAACGAAATGTAATTTTCAAGAGATTTATTATATTTCGCCAAATGTCTCACGTTTGAAATGATTTGCAACTTATGCAAAGTCCACAGTATTATATTTTATATCTGAAAAATAGAAAAAAACCTACTTCCTCTAGCAGTAAACGGATCTAATCAATAGAATTATCTAATAGCCTGGTCAAATAACACAGTGGGCCAACAGTGGGCTAAAATTTACTGGTGATATGAAAAGGACCTGCATAAAATCATTGAGACATACATTGGTTAGGTTTAGCCTTGAGTTCAAATGTAGGTGGAGGCAGAATTGCCTTCAATTAAAGTGATTTAATTTAGAAGATCTTCCAGCAACAGGTTTTCAACATTGTCCAAACAACAGAAAATAGTATAACCGATCCACCATCACAACTAATTACTCCCAACCTCACCAAAAAAATGACAATCTCCAACAACACCACAATTACCAGCAAAACACAAAACAGCTACAACAACAACTAAAATAAACAACCCCCGCTCATATATGAGCCATAGGCTCTCCTTAGAAAAGAGAGAAAATATTTTTTTGCTCTGTGCCTTGTCAATTGGTATAATTAGCAGTTGTATA
>OZ024749.1:42929684-42939684 GCA_964016885.1 Eledone cirrhosa
TAGCACAACAGTATGAAATACACGACTACATTAAACACAAACACAAAGATATGGTCCGAACTCCCACTGTCATCGCCTCCATCTCTTTCGCCCTCCCCATCTCTGTGTATGGGGGTGCAAATGGGGTCCCACATGCTGGCCGCCCCACAGCCCCGGCGGACAGAATGGAGAAGGGGAATATCTAATATACGAGGTTCGGCTGAAAAGTTCATAGCCTGATCAAGACACTCTCATGGAATTACCAAATATGGTTTATTTTTTCAACATAGTCTCTGGAAAGAAACAATGCAGTTATAGATTAAAAAGAGTTGAAATTAATGCATGCAAGATTTCACAGCTCTAGCATCACTCCTTCATAGTGATCCTATGAACGTTTCAGCCGACCATCGTCTATAGATATTGTATGTGTGGGCCCGTCACTCCTCATTGAGTCGTATGGGTGACGTTTTCGGATATTTTAAAACTTGCGACGTCCATCTTTCTTCGGGCATGAAGGGAGATATTTTTCTTCAAGAGAAGAAGCGACAAAGGGGATGTGAGAAAGAGATTGATGATATTGAGCCAGTACTTAACTGGTCCTTTATTTTATCGACTCCAAAAGGATGAAATGCAAAGCTGAAGCCTTGGGAATATTTTATATATATATATATAGTTTCAGAAGATCCCGTAATAGGGTGAAAGCAGAAATTCTTTGCTTAAACTTTAATCTGTACTGTAATAAATATTTGCTCTACGGGTTTATACAGCATAAATATACAATCCTTATCGAGCCCTCTTCAGATTTTGGTCTTCGTAATTATTATTACTATATATATATATATATATGTGTGTGTGTGCGTGTGTATATATAATATATAATTGTTTCTATTTTAGGCACAGGGCCAGCAATTACCCAGTGCATTATTGGTACTTTATTTTATCGACCCCGTAAGGATGAAAGGCAAAGTCAACCTCGGCGGGATTTGAACTCAGATCGTAAAGGGACGTAACTATGCTGGAAAGCATGACGTCCGACCCTCTACCGATACTGCCAATCCACCGCCCATCATAATATATAATGTATAGAGGTACCGATCTATCCATTCTCTTGTGCGGAGCAATTTCTAAAAATCGATATTACTGGCAACATACTTTGCTATCTATATATACTAACCAATTAACCTAACTCTTTTTGTGCCTATGTATAACTCTCACTCTCTCTTTCTCTCCGTATATATATATATATATATATATATATATATATATATATACTTCACTGTCATCCCTTTACCCTCCTATTATATTATCTACAGATCTGTGTCACATATTTTGTTCACAGAACGAATAAATGAGATCCATTTATTCATAAACCCTGGGTATGTATGTTTATCGATTCAAACAAATACGTTTGAGTATGAAATCATATATGTATATATATATATATATATATTAGTAAGCGGGTGGTCATGTAAATTTTCATGTATGTATGTGTATATTATATATACATTTGCATGTCTAAAATATGAATATCCTCTTATTCCATGAACATTACGTTGTGGATACGCTGATCTGTGAGATGCTCAATAATTTACACTCAATAATTTACACTCAATAATTTACACTCAATAATTTACACCAACCTACTTCGTTGGTCGAACAAATAGAAAACTCGCTGCCAAAAACCGACGGAGGTTCATTTCTAACATACAATTTTGTGCATCAATTTCTTTTCTCGTTTATTACAACATCTTAAGATTGAAAATATGAGCAGCTAATATCCAAACTTTCCCTTGGAAAACATCCGTGGCCTGGAGACCGGAGACTGGTATGAATGGCCGACTGTTTTGTCTTCCACAAACAAACCTTGCCCAGGCTTGGGCCTTAGAGGGAAACTTTCTAGATGCACAGCCATGGTCATTCGTGACCGATTAGGGGTCCTTAAGAAAGAATATACAGCTTTTATATTCAAGGAAGACTGTTTTGGTTACTTTGAAGGGTTCTGGCAACATAAACATCCATCATCTTCTGCTAAGAAGATGAAAGCCAGTCATCTGATATTTACATTGCTAGAACTTTCCAAAGACATACTTTCTAAATATCATCACTTCATTTACTTCATGTATAGAGATGTCTGACCAAGTGGTTATGATCTTGTGACCACAATAATAAGACTTCGGTTTCGTATCCCAGATGAACTGCGCATCATCTCCTTGAGCAAAACACTTCACCCAACATAAAAGCTCAATTCAGCTGAAAAATATATATAGCTACATATGTAGACCTGTGTCTGTTTGTGAGAAAAACAACCTCGTGCTAAAGGTCACATTTAGGAAAACAAACAAACAAACAAAAAAAAAACAACAACTTACCATCACTAAACTATACTAGTGTCAATGTCAATGTCAAGGATGATGATGACAATGATGATGATGATGATTATAATCACTTTGGTAGTGATAATGATGATGATGATGGTGGTGGTGATGGTGAAGAAGAATTGGATGATATTTTTGGCACTGCTGCTTCAAATGATGATGATGATGATGATGATGATGATGGCTGATGATGATAAAGAGGAAGAGAAAGAGGAGAAGAGTGATGATAGTGCGGTGGTGTAGAAGAGGAGGAAATGGATGAGGATATTGATGACACTGCTGCTTCAGGTGATGACGGTGACGATAGGAAATAAATGCGGTAATTAGGACAACGACAGCGTTCATGACAATATGATGACAAAATGATGACATTGTCGATTGCCATAAAGATGATTATGATGATGATGGTGATGATAAAAATGAAGAGGGGTTTCGACAAACCCGGTTCTGTGTTGTTAGAAGGAAAAATCTTTCCTTCCACACCCATCATTATCAACATTATCACCATACATCCCTTTAAGTTAGAAGCAAAGTCCTCTCCCACACCTCAACATTATCAATATTATCATCATTATCAACATTATCACCATACATCCCTTTAAGTTAGAAGCAAAGTCCTCTCCCACACCTCAACATTATCAATATTATCAATATTATCAAAATTATCAACATTATCACCTTACAGCCGTTTAAGTTAGAAGCAAAGTCCTCTCCCACACCTCAACATAATCAATATTATCAACATTATCAACATTATCACCATACAGCCCTTTAAGTTAGAAGCAAAGTCCTCTCCCACACCCCAACATTATCAATATTATCAATATTATCAAAATTATCAACATTATCACCTTACAGCCCTTTAAGTTAGAAGCAAAGTCCCCTCCCACACCTCAACATTATCAATATTATCAAAATTATCAACATTATCACCTTACAGCCCTTTAAGTTAGAAGCAAAGTCCCCTCCCACACCTCAACATTATCAATATTATCAAAATTATCAACATTATCACCTTACAGCCCTTTAAGTTAGAAGCAAAGTCCCCTCCCACACCTCAACATTATCAATATTATCAAAAGTATCAACATTATCACCTTACAGCCCTTTAAGTTAGAAGCAAAGTCCTCTCCCACACCTCAACATTATCAATATTATCAAAAGTATCAACATTATCACCTTACAGCCCTTTAAGTTAGAAGCAAAGTCCTCTCCCACACCTCAACATTATCAACATTATCAATATTATCAACATTATCACCATACATCCCTTTAAGTTAGAAGCAAAGTCCTCTCCCACACCTCAACATTATCAATATTATCAATATTATCAACATTATCAACATTATCACCATACATCCCTTTAAGTTAGAAGCAAAGTCCTCTCCCACACCTCAACATAATCAATATTATCAAAATTATCAACATTATCACCTTACAGCCCTTTAAGTTAGAAGCAAAGTTATCTATCGCCCCCCATCATTATCAACATAATCAACATTATCATCATAAAACCCATCACCATCAACACCATCTCTGTCATCATTCGTGTGTGCGTGTGCGTGCGTGCGTGCGTGCGTGCGTGCGTGCGTGCGTGTGTGTGTGTGTGTGTGCGTGTGTGTGTGCATGTGTGCGTGCGTGTGTGTGTGTGTGTGTGTGTGTGTGTGTGTGTGTGTGTGTGTGTGTGTGTGTGTGTGTGTGTGTGTGTGTGTGTGTGTGTGTGTGTGTGTGTGTGTGTGTGTGTGTGTGTGTGTGTGTCTGTGTGTGTGTTTATAGATTAGACAGAACGGAGAACATTGCCCATGGTTCTTTTCAGAGCCTCCGAGACCGAGACTGGTGGTGGTGGTGGTGGTGGTGGTGGGTGAGGGAGGAGGGTGGTATCCCCAACCTAGAAACGTGGCCCGAATGGTTGCAGCTGAGTGGATTTCACTAAATACACCCAGGGACCAAGTGGTGGTGCCGGTAATGTTAAACCTAGTGACGTATTATGTCTACCACTCATGCATGTGTTCGGGTGCATGAGTGTCTGTAATTGTGTGCATGCGCGTGAGTGTGCCTGCGCGCGTGTGTGTGCATGCGTGTGTGTGTGTGTGTGCATGCGTGTGCGTGTGTTTCTCCGTATGTGCTTGAACAGAGGGAATTCCCTTGTGCTGCCGTGGTTGTAAATGTGTGTGCAGAGCAAAGGAGAGATAGGTAGAGAGAGAGAGAGCAAGAGAGCGGAGAGAGAGGAGGAGAGAAAGAGAGAGAGAGAAGGTGAAAGAGAGAGAGGGGGGGGGGCAAGAGAGAAGGTGAAAGAGAGAAGAGGGGGGGGGGGACAAGAGAGAAAGTGAAAGAGAGAGGAGGGGGGGGGCAAGAGAGATGAGAAAGAATGGCTTATGGACAGGAATATATCTTCTAGATGTCGAGTGTATTTTCATTAAATTTCGTTAATTTTTCAAGTTCAAATTCACCCAATTGTCCTACAATGCAGAGGCAAACGGTGGTGGCCCTTACTAACAATCTATTTTAATCATTAAGACAGCTTAACAATCCGAGAATTTGAAGGATTTACGGTCCGAGAGTACATTTCCTACAGCATAACAATCTCAACATAACAACAACAACAATATAAACGCCAAGAACAACTACCACAACACCAATAACAATATTGCCATCTACATAAGGATCATGAACAGAAGAAACAACAACAAGTGCCAAGGCCAAGGCCAACTGTAAAGATTAACAACAGCAACAAAGACATCATCAACAACAGGAATGTAAACATCAACAACTAAAAACATAAACACCGAAAACTAACAACAGAAACATTAGCAACAATATAAACATTAACTAACAACAACACCATGAGTATCATCACATCATTAGTATAACAACAACAACGACAACAACATTATGACAAAGTCATAACAACAACAACAGCATCATCAATAACATCACATCATTAGTATAACAACACCAACAGCACTAAGTCAAAGTCATACCACATGGTTAGTATAACAACAACAACAACACCAACATTATGACAAAGTCACAACAACAACAACATCATCAATAACATCACATCATTAGTATAACAACACCAACGGCACTAAGTCAAAGTCATACCACATCGTTAGTATAACAACAACAACACCAACATTATGACAAAGTCATAACAAAAACAACACCATCAATAACATAACATCATTAGTATAACAAAACAATTTAGGCACAAGACGAACAAATTTGACGACAGGTGAAAGTAGATTAAAACGACCCCCCGTGTATTACTGGTACTTTATTTTGTCGATCTCAGTAATGCTGAAAGGCAAAGCAAACCTCGGCGTGATTTAAATTCATTACGCAAAGGGACGTAACTATATACCACAAAATGTTGTCCGATGCTCAAACGATTACTGTCAACCCACAATTCAACAACGAATAAGGGTTTCTGATTTAGGCACGAGGGCAACAATTTTGGGGGTAAAGCAAAGTCGATTAAGTCAACACCAGTGCATTACTGGTACTTTATTTTAGCGACCAGCGTAAGGATGAAAAGCAAAGTTAACCTCGGAAGATTTGAACCAAGTACGCAAAGGGACGTAACTATATACCACAAAGACAATCTACATCCCTACAATTCAACAACAACTAATAACAACTATAACAACAACAGAACAACAACAACAACAACAACAACACAATTACATGAAAACAGTTTTAACAACACCAACAACAACAACAACATCAACAACAACATCAACAACAACAGTATCACCATGGAACCAATAGGGGTATCTCGGCGTAGTTGGTCGACCTTAGCAACCACATCTCCTTCACACACTACCGTCTTAATTATGGAAGGGTCACATTGGATAATGTAGTCCTAGATACACTATGTCTGAAAAAAAGAGAGAGAAAAAATACGGGATTGTGACGGTAAAAATTTGCTTTTGATCACAGATCTGCACAGTCAGTGCTGACCCTAGGAGACAACAACAACGACATCAATAACAGCTTTGATCTCATGGGTTTAGGAAGAGCCTGCAAAGGTCATGGGTAGGGGTCCGTCCTCCTTGTCTTGTAAATAATTGTTTCTACTTTAGGCACAAGGCCAGCAATTACCTAGTACATTACTGGCACTTTATTTTATCGACCCCGCATGGATGAAAGGCAAAGTTAACCTCGGAGGGATTTGAACTCAGATCATAAAGGGACGAAACTATGCTGGAAAGCATGTTCGACCCTCTACCGATACTGGAATTCTAATTCAGGCACAAGACCAGCAATTTGTGGGCAGGGGAAATCGATTGTATCGACCAAAGGTCTTCAATGGTACTTTATTTTATCGACCTCGGAAGGGTGAAAGTCCAAGTTGACCTCGGCGTGATGTGAGCTCAGAACGTAAAGAGTTAGAACAAATACTGCTAAGCATTTGTCCAACATTAATGACTGTTAACCCCCGGCCTTGGCCTTACAAATAATCTTTCGCTCTTTTCGCAGAAAGCCAGCAATTTGATGGGAAAGGGAAAGGGAAATTTGATTAAATCAACCCCAGTGTGTTACAGGTACTTTATTGTATCGACCCGGTAAGGATGAAAGGGAAAGCTAACCGCTGCAGGATTTGAACTCAGAACGTAAAAGTCTCGTAATTATGTACCACAAAGCTTATTGCCCAACGATCTACCGATATTGCCAATCCATCGACCTTGGTCTTGCATATAATGGTTTCTGATTTAGGCACAAGGTCAACAAGTTTTGGGGAGGGGAAAGTCGATTAAATCGACCCCAGTGCGTGATTGGTACTTTATTTTAATGACCCCGTAAGGATGAAAGGCAAATTTAACCTCGGCGAGATTTGAACTCAGATCATATAGGGCCGTAACTCTATGCCTCAAAACATGGTGTCCGACGCTTTACCGTTTACTGCCAATCCACCGCCCTTGGTCTTGCAAATAATTGTTTCTATTTTTTGGCACAAGGCCAGCAAATACCCAGTGCATTACTGGTACTTTATTTTATCGACCCCGTAAGGATGAAAGGCAAAGTTAACCTCGGCGGGATTTGAACTCAGAATGGCAAGGGCCGTAACTCTACGTGTCAAAGCGTGGCGTCCGACCCTGGTCTTGCAAATAATGAAAATAAATATATCTTCAAGTATCTTCTGGCATTGGAACAAACTCCGTCTACCCAAAGAAGGGAGAAGACACGCCTGCAGTGAATATTCTAGGTAGGTCTGCTGGGAAAATTAACAGATGCTACTGCCAGATATATGGCAACAGAAGAGATTCCAAGTACACAGTCTTCAGTTTACATGCGATAATGATGATGATTATGATAGTGATGGTGATGATAGAGATGATGGTGATGGAAATGATTATCATCATTATCATTATTATTATTATTATTATTGATATTATTATTATTATCCTTATTAATGTGGTTGTTGCTATTTTAATAGTTTCTCAATTTTGGCACAGTACCACGGTTTTGTTTTCGGTGTCTGTGACGGAAGGGGGCGGCGAATTGACAGAGATATTGTAGCGTCAGGTACAACGTCTTGCGGGGTTTTTCCCGGCTTATATACGTTCGTCCAACTCGTATATATATATATATATATATATATATATATATATATATATATATCGTACTGCCTCTCTGTTCTGTCCCTGTTCAATTTTTCATTATATATATATATATATATATATATATATATATATATATATATATATATATATATATATATATATAGTAATACTAAATGTGAAGACTAAAAACCGAAGAGGGCTCGATAAGAATTATATATATATAAAATATATATAAACCCGTAGAGCAAATATTTATTATAAGAACACCCTTAACAGGATCTTCTGAAGATCCTGTTAAGGGTAAAAGCAGCGATTCTTTGCTTAAACTTTAATCTGATCTTATAATTTATATATATATATATATATATATATATATATAAAATAAAGGTCTAGCAAATATTCTATTTGCTACACCTTGATTTTATATGTTCTGGCTTGTTAATTTATTAACCCGCCATAGAACGACATTGGCATACGGTTGGTTAATACTTGTTTCCCTATATGTATTTTTTACACGTAGTAATTCATACTTTATTATATATAAATATATATATATATATATATATATATGGGGACGCATTCACTCTCGCTCATACACAAACACACACACATGTATATATATATATATATATATATATACACTCATTACCCTTCACTCTCACAGTGTTAATAAATACTGGATCTATTAAGTACGTTACAGATGTTCGATATATGGAAATGTAAGATATTCAGTAAACTATTGTAAAAGTAATATTAAGTATTATTAATAATTGTTTCTACTTTAGGCACAAGGCCAGCAATTGCCAAGTACATTACTGGTACTTTATTTTATCGACCCCGTAAGGATGAAATGCAAAGTTAACCTCGGCGGGATTTGAACTCAAACCGTGAAGAGACGTAACTATTCTAGAAAGCATGGCGTCCGACCCTCTACCGATACTGCCAATTCACCGGCCTTAAGTATTATTAATAATATTAAGTATTATTCCACGAACACATGGGAGCTTAACGTAATCCTCACAGGGAAACAAAGTAATAGTGATGTTTGAAGTACAAATTTGGCCCAACTGACGGGATTCCACACAGTTTCCGTCAACAAATTGCCACTGACAAGGACTAGGTCCACACAAATATATGGGTTAATGACACGTGTAGCTCAGGGCTTCCAGATTACGAAGACAGTTTCTTAATTATACGGCCATGCTGCTTGTTCCCACATTTGTATACACATACTTATATATGATATGTAGCTATACATATATACACCCGTATGTCTATGTGTGTATACACCCACCCACTCTTGCATACATACAGAAGTTTGTATGTATGTATGTATGTATGTATGTATGTATGTATGTATGTATGTAACAGGTCACCACTTGGTGCTACTGGTAACATGTATCCCAGTACAACCTGTCTCATGGTCGGGTCGTTGGCGACTAAACTGGCAACCCCACTAAGGTTTCTTGGTGAGGAGGGTGACTTTGGACATCCTGCAGGACTAAAAACAAAACCTGTCAAAGGGCAAAGGAGCTCTTAAGAGTCAATGGCCATCCAAAATCACTGGGAGAGATGACCCCTTAGCCTTTGTCAAGGCAGAATTCTAGGAGAAGGAAAACTCTGATATAACACCTGCAACCCTGATGGTATCCAATGATGTTGACTTGTTCTTCTTTTTGGTAAATATCATCTTGGTTAAGAGAGTGGGACTGGCTTTGTGCAGTGCCTTTGCTCACTATAAAAGCTTCACGGCACAGGCATTGCTTTATATCTGGAGATCTCTCTGCACTTGCCGTCACATGGTACCATGGGCCCAGCACTATGTGTCAATAATTGTCACAAGTGTAGTGTTTGTACCAGAGTTTTCAAGTCGCTGACTGGACTAAAAAGTCACACTCGTTCAGCGCATCGGTAGGGGTTCTCCTACATGGATATAAAGTAGTGGCCGTACTCGAAAACGAGTTGGCAGCCACCATGTAACATGTATCCCAGTACAACCTGTCTTATGGTCGGGTCGTTGGCGACTAAACTGGCAACCCCACCAAGGTTTCTTGGTGAGGAGGGTGACTTTGGACATCC
>OZ024749.1:42959684-42962184 GCA_964016885.1 Eledone cirrhosa
CAGCAGCAGCAGTAGTAGCAGTAGTAGTAATATACACAACAGTAGTAGTAGTAGTAGTAGTATTAGTATACACAACAGCAGCAGTAGTAGTAGTAGTAGTAGTATTAGTATACACAACAGCAGCAGCAGTAGTAGCAGTAGTAGTAATATACACAACAGTAGTAGTAGTAGTAGTAGTAGTATTAGTATACACAACAGCAGCAGCAGTAGTAGCAGTAGTAGTAATATACACAACAGCAGCACTAGCAGTAGTATTAGTATACACAACAGCAGCAGCAGTAGTAGCAGTAGTAGTAATATACACAACAGTAGTAGTAGCAGTAGTAGTAATATACACAACAGCAGCACTAGCAGTAGTATTAGTATACACAACAGCAGCAGCAGTAGTAGCAGTAGTAGTAATATACACAACAGCAGCACTAGCAGTAGTATTAGTATACACAACAGCAGCAGCAGTAGTAGCAGTAGTAGTAATATACACAACAGTAGTAGTAGTAGTAGTATATACAACTAAAGCAACTCTAGTAGTAGTAGCCCTAGAAACACCAATAGTTGCTGTATTAGTGTTAGTAGTGCTAATTACAACACCAACATTACAAGTAGTAGTAGTAGTAGTAGTGTTACTATAGTAGTAGTAGCGGCAGCTGTAGTAGCGGCAGTAGTAGTAGTGGTAGTAGTAATAGTAGTAGTAGTAGTAATAGTAGTAGTAGTAGTAGTACTAGTTGAAGTAGTATTAGTAGTAGTAGTAGTAGTAATAGTAGTAGTAGTAGTAGTAGTATTAGTAGTAGTAGTAGTAGTTGAAGTAGTAGTAGTATTAGTAGTAGTAGTAGTAGTTGAAGTAGTAGTAGTAGTAGTAGTAGTAGTAGTAGTAGTAGCAGCAGTGATTATGATTGTTGTTCATGGAAAAAAAGTTGTAGTTTTTGTTGTTGTAGATGTTGTTGCTGTTTAGCCCTAGGCCAACCACACTCTAGCAGACCTATGATCAAAACCATTCAGTCACGTGATCAAATCCTATGTAGGGGGCGACTAAGTCTCCACCATGAAAATATGGAACGCCGTTTCTGAGAGGTAATTGAGAGAGATTTGGTTGCTATTTCTAACAAAGCCAGTAGCGGGGGTGGCGGGGTAATTATAGTGATAGCAGTAGAGGTGATGGTGGTGGTGGTGGTGGTAGTAGCAGAGTACTAGTTGTATTACTAGTAGTAGTAATAGGTGAGGGTGGTGGTGTGGTGGTGGTGGTGGTAGTACTAGTTGTATTACTAGTAGTAGTAATAAGTGAGGATGGTGGTGGTGGTGGTGGTGGCGGTAGTACTAGTTATATTACTAGTAGTAGTAATAAGTGAGGATGGTGGTGGTGGTGGTGGTGGCGGTAGTAGCAGTAGTACTAGTTGTATTACTAGCAGTAGTAATAGGTGAGGGTGATGTGGTGGTGGTAGTAGCAGTAGTACTAGTTGTATTACTAGCAGTAGTAATAGGTGAGGGTGGTGGTGGTGGTAGCAGTAGTAATAGCAGCGGTGGTGGGGTGGTCATGGCAGTAGTAACAGTAGTACTAGTAGTATTGCTAGTAATAGTAATAGGTGAGGGTGATGATGATGATGATGATGGTGGTGACAGTAATAACAGCAGCAGCAGCAGTGGTGCTGGGGTGGTTATGACAGTAGTAGCAGTAGTACTAGTTGTAGTAATAGGTGAGGGTGGTGGTGGTAGTGTTGTTGTTGCTGCTGGTGGTGGTGGTGGTGGGGGTGGGGGTGGTATGTCGCTGCTGCTTTTGTTCTAGTTTTAGACATTGTTGTTACTGTTGTTATTGTTGCTGTTGTTGTTGTTGTTGTTGTAGGTGTTGTTAGTGGCATTGTTACTGTTGTTGTTACTGTTGTTATTGTTGTTGTTATTGTTGTTGTTACTGTTGTTATTGTTGTTATTGTTACTATTATTGTTGTTATTGTTGTTGTTATTGTTGTTGTTATTGTTGTTGTCGTTATTGTTGTTGAGGTTGGTGGTGGTGTTATTGTTTCATTATTGTTGCTGTTATTGTTATTGTTGTTGTTATTGTTGTTGTAATTGTTGTTGTTATTGTTGTTGTTATTGTTGTTGTTATTGTTGTTGTTATTGTTGTTGTTATTGTTGTTGTTATTGTTGTTATTGTTGTTGTTATTGTTGTTGTTATTGTTGTTGTCGTTATTGTTGTTGAGGTTGGTGGTGGTGTTATTGTTTCATTATTGTTGCTGTTATTGTTATTGTTGTTGTTATTGTTCAAATCCCTTCGAGGTGAGCTTTGCCTTTCAGCCTTACATGATCGATGAAACCTCATAACAGTAATGCACTGGGGTCAAGTTAATTGACTCCCCTCCCCCAAATTGTTGAAACCAGCATAACCATCATTAATTCATTTTTTAATTTACTGTTACCAGTGGGGTAGATTATTGACGTCCCCGAGGGTGGCCGAAATACAGAAATCCCAGAGACCCGATCAGGGTTTAACACGGTCCAGGTTCCTATCCAG
>OZ024749.1:42967184-42987184 GCA_964016885.1 Eledone cirrhosa
TGTGAGTTCAATTCTCAGACCGGGTGATGTGTTGTTTCCTTGAGCAAGACACTTTATTTCACATTGCTCCAGTTTACTCAGCTGTAGAAATGAGATGATAGGACTGGGGTCCATATCATTCCACTGCAAAGTGGTCATGGAGGTGCCACGGCAAAAAAGCACCCAGCACTCACTGTAAATGAGGTTGGTGTTAGGAAGGGCATCCAGCTGTAGAAATCAAGCCAGAATCAATTCCCGTCCCGCCCTTGCAAGCAGGGAAACAGCGGACGTAAAATGAAATGATGATATATATATATACAAATATATATATATATATGTAGAGGTTATATTTAATTTGTTGGAATACAACAAGCAAAATATGTTTATAACTGATATAAAGCACTCAACAAATATATCCAGAATGGTTGCATTTTTTAAGGGTATGTCAATATTTATTTATAAAACTAACCTATATTATATTTTATCTGAAAGCGCACCATAGTTTGCTCTGGTGGCCGTTGAAATATGTATAATGAAATAAATATGGTTTTCATAAATATAGTTTCCATTTGTTAATATATTGTATATATATATATATATATATATATATATATAAATATATATAAATATATGATATATATATATATATAAATATATGATATATATATATAAATATATATATAAATATATGATATATATATATAAATATATGATATATATATAAATATGATATATATAAATATATGATATATATATATATATATATGATATACATATATGATATATATATATATGATATATATATATATATGATATATATATATGATATATGATATATATATATGATATATATATATATGATATATATATATGATATATATATATATATGATATATATATATATGATATATATATATGATATACATATATGATATATATATATGATATATATATATATATGATATATATATATATATATAAATATATATATGATATATACATATGATATATATATATATGATATATATATATATATATAAATATATATATGATATATACATATGATATATATATATATGATATATATATATATATAAATATATATATGATATATACATATATATATATGATATATATATATATGATATATATATATATATATAAATATATATATGATATATACATATATATGATATATATATATATGATATATATATATATACATATATATATGATATATACATATATAAATATGATATATATATATATGATATATATATATATATAAATATATATATGATATATACATATATATATGATATATATATATGATATATACATATATATGATTTATATATATATATATATATGATTTATATATATATATATATATATGATTTATATATATATATATATATATGATTTATATATATATATATATATGATTTATATATATATATATATATATATATGATTTATATATATATATATATATATATATATATATATATATGATTTATATATATATATATATATATGATTTATATATATATATATATATGATTTATATATATATATATATGATTTATATATATATATATATATGATTTATATATATATATATATATGATTTATATATATATATATATATATGATTTATATATATATATATATATGATTTTTATATATATATATATATGATTTTTATATATATATATATATGATTTATATATATATATATATATATGATTTTTATATGTATATATATATATATATATATATATATATATATATATATATATATATAAATATAAATATATATATATATATATATATAAATATATATATATATATATATATGTATGTATATGTGTATCAGTTTTTGTATGTTTGCATATTTGCGTGCGGGTGTATCAGTTTGTGCGTGTATATATATGTGTGTATATGTGTATAGGTGCGCGAGTGTGTGTGTGTATGTGTGTACATGTATATCAGCGTGTGTGTATGTCTATGTATGTTGGTGTGTGCATGTGGACGTTAGTGTATGTTTGTGCTAGAGTTAGAAAGAGTGATATTTGTGACCGAGTATGTATGTGTGTACGTATTTATGGGTGTCTATGTGAGTGTGTGTGTGTGTGTGTTTGTGTATCTGTTCATATGTATGCGTGCGTGTACGTATGATTATGTGTGTTAGTGTATGTATGTGTGTGTGTTTGTGTATCTGTTCATATGTATGCGTGCGTGTACGTATGATTATGTGTGTTGGTGTATGTATGTGTGTGTGTTTGTGTATCTGTTCATATGTATGCGTGCGTGTACGTATGATTATGTGTGTTGGTGTATGTATGTGAGTGTGTGCTAGAGTTAGAGAGAGAGAGAGAGGCCTAGAGAGATTGTATGTGTGTGCGACTCTCATAGTTGAGATTTTGTTATCTGCAGGATTATAGGCGTGTGCGTGTGTGTTAGCTCTCTAATGTGTATATAGTTATGTGTGTGTGTGTTCCTGTGTGTGTGTGAGAGAGAGAGAGAGAGAGAGAGAGAGGGACAGAGTGAGAGAGAAAAATAAAGAGAGAGATATATAGATATAAATAGAGAGAGAGATAGAGAGAGATAGGGAGAGAGAGACTGTGAGAGAGAGAGAGAGAGAAAGAAAGATATATATAGAGAGAGAGAAAGAGAGAAAGAGAGAGAGAGAGAGAGAGACAATGAGAGAGAAAGAGAGAAAGAAAGAAAGAAAGAGAGAGACAGTGAGAGAAAGAAAGAGAGAGACAGTGAGAGAGAAAGCGAGAGAGATAGAGAGAGAGAGAGAGGGAGATAGATAGATAGAGAGAGAGAGAGGGAGAGACATAGATAGATAGATATGTTTCTTTTTATTTGCCACCAGGGCATCAAAAAGTGGGACAAGTACAATGGGGGGAATTTACATGAAAAGGCGAGTAAAGAAAATAAATAACAAATATAAAATTAACAATAAACTTAACAACAAGTCCTCAATAGGGAGGGGGCGTTGGGGTGAGGGGGGTGGGGGGGGGGGGGGGGGTGCAGCCCTTTCTCCATAGATAGATAGATAGATAGATATATATAGAGAGAAAAGGTGGTGCTGGCTTTCCCTGTCTCTAAGAGAAAGAGGGAGTAGTCGTGGCTGGATCGCTTTCTATCATAGGACAGCTGAGACGTGGTTGACCGAGGGTTAAATAACCATAAAAACAACTTGTAGATAAGGAATTGTGCATAATTCCATGTAAATGCATGTGTACAGGTGTTTATATATATGTATGTCTGTGTGTGTGTGTGTGTGCGTGCGTGTGTGTGTATGTGTATGTGTGTGTGTGTATGTGTGTGTGAGTGCGTGCATTTGTGTGTTTGTTTGGAGTCTGGGTATTTGTGTTAGTGTATGTATGTATGTATGTATGTATGTATGTATGTATGTGTGTGTGTGTGTATTTATGTGCATGTGTGTATGCGTGTGTGGGTGTCATGTGTCTGTGTGCATGTTTGTCCACGTATGTATGTGTGTGTATACGTGTGTCGGCTCTGTTAGTATGTGTGTGTGTGACTGTGTTACACACATCTTAGAGACTGCGTGACTGCATTCGTGTGCATGTGTGTGTCTGTCAGAATTCTGTGTGTGTGTATGTGTTTGTAATATGTGTGTGTCTGTGTGTGCGCCTGTTATATATGGTGTATCTGTGTGTGTGTTTGTGCGATATCTGTGTGTGTGTGTGTGTGTTTGTGTAAATACCTGTTTCTTTTGGCATGTGACTGTATGGTGTACCTGTGTATGTGTATGTATGTGCATTTGTGTGTATATTTGTGTAATGTGTCTATGTACGCTTGGGTGTGTCATGTGTGTGTGTTTATAATTTGTATCTGTGTAATGTGACTGTGTGTGTGTGTGTGTGTGTGTCTGTATGTAATTATTTGGAGAACAAAATAATTCAATCGATTCGAGATTTGGGTAAAATAATACCATCACCACCACCACCACCATCACCACCATCACCACCACCACCACCATCACCACCACCACCATCACCACCCCCACCATCAACATCACCATCACCACCACCACCATCACCACCCCCACCATCAACATCACCATCACCACCATCACCACCACCATCACCGTCACCACCACCACCATCACCGTCACCACCACCACCACCACCACCATCACCGTCACCACCATCACCGTCACCACCACCACCATCACCGTCACCACCACCACCACCACCACCATCACCGTCACCACCACCACCATCACCGTCACCACCACCACCATCACCGTCACCACCACCACCACCACCGTCACCACCACCACCACCACCCCCACCATCAACATCACCATCACCACCATCACCACCACCATCACCGTCACCACCACCACCACCACCACCACCATCACCGTCACCACCACCACCACCATCACCGTCACCACCACCACCACCACCACCACCATCACCACCACCACCACCACCGTCACCACCACCACCATCACCGTCACCACCACCACCACCACCGTCACCACCACCACCACCACCACCACCATCACCACCCCCACCATCAACATCACCATCACCACCATCACCACCACCACTACCACCACCATCACCATCACCGTCACCATTATCGTCACCACCGCCATCACCAACACCACAGCTAATCCACCCCGACGTCACACTACCATCACCACAATAACAACAGTCACCACCACCACCACCACCACCACAATAACAACAGCCACCACCATCACCACCACCACCAACACCACCAACACCACCATCACTGGCAGCACCATCACCACCATCAACACAACCACCACCACACCATCACAACCGCAACAACCACCACCACCACCACCACCACCACCACCGATACCGCCGATACCGCCGCCGCCAGCACCAGCACCACCGCCATCACAACCACCATCAACACAACCATCACCACTGCCGCCGCCACCACCGCCATCACAACCACAACAACCACCATCACCACCACCACCACCACCGCTGCCGCCACCACCACTATTATAAGTCAGTAGTTAACATATACGAGACGCATTGTAAATCGCCTCATATCTGCCTGCCTGCCTGCCTGTCTGTGTGTCTGTGTGTATGTGTGTCTGTCTGTCTGTCTGTCTAATTTATTACCACCCCCTCTTTTTATCACTCATTTTATCCCTCTCTCTTCCCCCTCTCTCTCTGACTACCTGTCTCTCTCTATTTATATCTATCTATCTATCTATCTATCTGGGTCTTTTTGTCATTTTATACCTTTCCTTTTCTTTTTATTACTGTATATCTCTCTGTCTGTCCATGTGTGTGTGTGTGTGTGTGCGTGTGTGTGTGTGTGTGTGTGTGTGTGTGTGTGTGTGTGTGTGCGTGTGTGTGTGTGTGTGTATGTGTGTGTGTGTTATGTTTGTGTCTCTCTCTGTGTGTTTAGTTTATGTCTCTGTGTATGTGTGTGTGTCTCTGTGTATGTGTGTGTGTGTGTGTGTGTGTATATGTCTGTATGTTTTGTTTGTGTCTCTGTGTATGTGTGTGTCAATGTGTGTGGTTGCCCATATGTCTATACAGCACACTTTTTCTACCTACCTGTCGTAGAATTTATCTATTTGCGGCTCTCAGTTTCACACACACACACACACACACGTACACATGCAGACACAAACACACACATACTTAGACACACGCGTACACACATGTATTGATATATGTAAGATAATTTCTCTCTCTCTCTCATAAAGCGATGAAATACCAATGAAGGTTGGAAAATCACTGATGAAGGACTATTTTTATCATATATAACCCATGTGCAACCACGCAATATTCATTCTTCTCATGTTTATATATATATATATATATATATATATATATAGAGAGAGAGAGAGAGAGAGAGAGAGATAAATGCGTGTGTGTGTGTACGTGGACTGTCGGGGGTTTCCGTAGACTAGATAATGGAAGGAGAACGCTTTATGTAATCTTCTGAGCTGATATATTATTAATGTTACTCAACACAGTTGCTTGCTACCTAAGGTTTCAAAGGTGCACCATGTCAACACATATGTATGTAAAGTAATACAAGCTGTAAATGATACATCATCGTAACGTCATGTTTCATGTCTCAATAAACATTCAACAGCTACATTGTTTCGTAGGGAAAATGTACATAATTTTGAAATGAATTTTAAATGAGAGCTCAAAGCTTTGATGACATAAAAGAGTTAGTTCCCCTTAATTTTACCTCGAAATCTAGAAAATTAAATAAATAAATTAAATAAATAAATAATCTAATGAATTAGAGTTACAAAAATATAAAAGCAGAAATAATGTGGAAAGCATTGGAAACAAAATATATTTAAGAAAACATGGTTAAATATAACATTGATGAGTACAAACATGTGTGTGTATTTATGAGTCTGTGTACACGTGTGTGTGCGTGTATGTATGAGTCTGTACATGTGTGTAGAGGTGTATGTGTGTGTGTGTATGAGTGTTTGTGTATGACTGTGTGTGTGTATGTGTGTGTGTATGTGTGTGTATGTGTGTGTGTGTGTGGGGTGTATGTGTGTGTGAGTGTGTGAGAGTGTGTGTTAATATTGCTGTTTGAAGGAATGTCTAGATTGGTCTCCTACGATACGTCTTCTAGCGAAAAACTTAGAGTTGATTCTAAGAGAGGAATCGAGGCAGAGAGGGAGATACACACACACATAAACACGTACAGACTCCCCCCATATATATATATATATATAAAATAAAGTTAAATAAAAAGTCAAATGTTTAAAATTTAGCTTCGTTTATTACTGATATATATATTTCAGTGACAGCCATCTTTGGCTGTGACCTCTTCAGGCAGTTTGAATTAGTGTGGTATAGACAAGTACATATGTTGTTGAGGTGTATAATTTTGTCAATACTCTGATATGTCCAGTTCCTGGTTGGGTTGTTATTTCACTGAGGAACTGGAATCATATATCTATATAATTAGGGAGTGTATATATTCCAGAGTCAGGCCAGATCGATATAGATCGAACCTTGAGCTAACCAATAGCGAAACGCGCGTCACCAATCAACAAAACGTAATGAAGACTTAGCAAATCGTCCTTGTATTATTATTATTATTATTATATATATACATATATATATATATATACATATATATAGATATATATATATATATATATATACATATATATACATATATATATATATATATATACATATATATACATATATATATATATATATACATATATATACATATATATATATATATATATACATATATATATATATATACATATATATATATATATATGAGAGAGAGAGAGAGAGAGAGAGAATGAGAGATAGAGAGAGAGAGAGAGAGAGAGAGAGAGAGACTTAAGTGGTAGATTTAATATCATTTATTCAATGTCTCGTATGATATATACATGTATAATAGACAAGCCAATATTTGAAATAAAATTTCCTCTGGTAAATACTTTACAACATAAGTTTCCCAGTCGTGACGTTATCGTTATGACCACAATACCAATTTCTGAAACTTTACTTTAAACAAGACAACGTATTATATATTTAGTAAAAGCAAAATCCATACAGACTAACATATAATTATACTTTGTATACAGGGAGGAAAAATAATATGATGACGGATGTCTAGCAAATAACCAGCTTTACACCGGATGTGTAGGCATCAAGAAAATTTAATCGTTCTTATTCGTTTCCAATCTCTATTATGTCTTCTGGGAATTAGACGCTTTTATGACTAAACGTCTGGTGTAGAGCGGATAAACACACACACACACACTCACATATATATATATATATATACACATACATACATATATATGCATATATATATACATACATATATATACACATACATATACATATATATACATACATATATATACATATACAAACATATATATACATATACATACATATATATACATATACATAGATATATATATATACTTACATATATAGATACATATATACTTACATATATAGATACATATATATACATATACATACATATATATACATATATATACATATACATACATATATATACATATATATATATATACATACATATATATACACATACATATATATATATATACATACATATACATACATATATATACACATACATATATATATATATACATACATATATATATATACATACATATATATATATACATACATATATATATATATACATACATACATATATATACATACATATATATACATACATATATATACACACATATATATACACATACATACATATATATACACATATATACATATATATACACATACATACATATATATACATACATACATATATGAACGATTAAATGAAAGCTGGCGAGAGCTTCAATATAGAAAAGAATCGTCTGTACTCCACCAACATGCTAAAATAGAACATAAGGGCAAATTAGAGAACATAGAAATAAAAATAAAATCTACACACAGAAAAGACGCAACGTTTAGACAAATCACAGAGGCAATAAACGTAAAGGAACTCCAACCAAAATTAAATAGAAAACATGAATGGAATAGCAACATCATAACTTACAATTAATGACATAATGAAAACACACACACATAGAACAAACAACCAACCAGTAACATGTAAATAAACAAATAAATAAACAAATAAAAACACACACAGACACCCGGATGTAACACATGCGCAAACTAAGCACACAACACACACAAAACAAGATGGCGTAGAACAGAAAAAAGGAGAGACACAAAACAAAGAAAAGAATCCCAGTCACTGAAGAGGTCACAGAATATGTGTCGAAAGAGCTTTGACAATATATGAATAACCGTCCGGTTGTGGAACCAACCAACCAAAAAGAAATTTATAAATGTTTAAATTTATAATTTAATTTATAATAAATTGGAGTGAAAGCAACTGATTCGTGTGTTTCTTATTGGCAACATGACCCTCCCAAAGTATAACAATATCGGTTTCAACACACGTTTTCAGATAAAGAATCTTGATAAACAAATTCAGAAACGAAATATATATATATATATATATATATATATATATATATATATATATATATATATGTATGTATATATATATATATATATATATATATGTATATATATATGTATATATATCCCAAATTAAATTAAGGTGACGTGCGCCATATTCACTGCAGAATAAGCTCAAAGATTCCAATTAATAGTTCCGAGCATTTTATATCAACTAGAAATTGATTGACACATATATATATATAAAATAAACACATGAAACAATCTCATGGAATAATTTGTAAAGTGTGTAAGCACACATAGCTAGGTAGGTAACTAATTAAAGTTTAACTAGAACTTCAAATATAGATACCTTTTAAAATGATTAATCTCCTTTGTATATATTTCTTTAAATAAAAAATATATTTCACCAATTAATCTGCAAATCACAGCGGCCAAATCCCGGATGGTCAACAAAGGAGAAGATCTAACCATCCGTGTTTACACAGTAAATGCAAATCTGTGAATGACTCGAACCATGTGTTGCATCTTATAAAATATACAGACATCGCACTGCGTCATCCCAGTGGCGTGAATAGGATTATCGACAGCTAGATATAGCAGCCGAGTTCATTCAACTGAATTAGCTCTACAGTATATATATCCAAAATTAAATTAAGGATTTGGCCGCTGTGATTTGCAGATTAATTGGTGAAATATATTTTTTATTTAAAGAAATATATACAAAGGAGATTAATCATTTTAAAAAGGTATCTATATTTGAAGTTCTAGTTAAACTTTAATTAGTTACCTACCTAGCTATGTGTGCTTACATACTTTACAAATTATTCCATGAGATTGTTTCATGTGTTTATTTTATATATATATGTGTGTCAATCTATTTCTAGTTGATATATGTATATATATATATATATATATATATATATATATATATACATACCGGGTGTCCCCCAAAATGTATAAATGTATACACACTTCAACAGCATTGTAATCAAAGTGTGTATACATTTTTGGTGGACACACACACACACACACACACATATATATATATATATACGAATATCTGGGTGAACGAACGAACTTATATAAGTACATTTTCATATTAAATGAATAGAGAGAAAAAAAAAGCTACACACATATATAAATGTCGCTGAATCGATATGTAGTGGCCGGATGTATGGTCTTAGCATTTACAACAGATCCAACATTTGACCTCGACCGGATTTAATCCCAGCCTAAACGATCAAAAAGTACTTTAGCTGATTGATGATCAGTAGGCGTTCATAAATGATTGGTTATAACGTTCGCTAACCTTCTCTACATATCTATCCGAGGTGAGAGAGTACGAAAAATACTACAACACATTTGTAAAGTGCTGAAAACGAAAGTAAAAGTAATGATATAATTCTTTCTTTCAACCATTGGCACAAGTCCAGTAATTTAGGAGAAAGGGAAATTCTATTATAGCGTTTCCATTATTTAACTGGTCCTGGATTAGCAGTATCGGTAGAGGCTCGAAAGCCATGCTTTGCAGCGTAGAGTTACTGCCCTTTATGTTCTGAGTTCAAATCCCACCGAGGTTAACTTTACCTTTCATCCTTACGGGCTCAATAAAATAAAGTACCAGTCATGCACTGGGATAATTGCCGGCCTTGTGCCAAAAGTAGAAATAATTATTTAACTGGTCCAGGGTGGCCGATTGGCAGTATCGGTAGAGGGTCGGACACCATGGTTTGCAGGATAGAGTTACGGCCCTTTATGATCTGAGTTCAAATCCCGCCGAGGTTAACTTTGCCTTTCATCCTCACGGGGTCGGTAAAATAATGTACCAGTCAGACACTGGTGCCTATATAAGAAACTATTATTAAACGATAGCTTACATCAACTTATTTTCAAACTCTCTCTCTCTCTATATATATATATCTATATCTATATATATATATATATATATATATATACACATACATATCGCTTTCCCCCACACACTCTGTTTCTATCTCCCCTTCCTCCGTCTCTCTCTTTCATACATATACATTTTCTCTAAATCTCCATCTCTTACGGGTTCGATAAAATAAAGTACCAGTCACGCACTGGGGTTGATTTGATCGACTTTCCCTTCCCCCCCAAAATTGCTGGCCTTGTGCGTATATAAAAAAACATTATTTAATTGGTCTTTTATTTTACCGACACCGGAATGATGAACGGTATAACTTTAATTTTCTACATTGGGTGGAATATTTTATCTGTTATCTGGCTTAAGACAGCCAGATGTTAGTTGAGTTCGTTTTGCTGCACACTTTTGCGTTTGATCTGAGATTATCTTCCTTCTGCTATGTTCGTATTTTCGCCATGTTTATTTTCACGTATTGTAATAGAAAGGTGAAGATCAATCTTCAGTTTCATCCAAAACTTCCCATACCATGTTTAAGCAAGGAATAAAACCACAAAGTATATAATTTAGGTTTCACAGGCTTCTTTACATTACAGTAGCTGAGAGCATATTTTCAAGAATCTTCAATAATTCAAAATGGTGGAGCAGGAATTTTTCAAATTTGAGCCGACTTTGCTCAAAGTTGAACAAAAGTAGTTCAATATATATTCTGGTAAAATATATATTTGTGCAACGTCAATTACAATTTGGTAATAAATATATAAAGCCAGTCTCGTAGATTTTATACGATATTGGAAATTGGTTATGTTTGCGTGAAATGTCTGGATTAGAGTAGAATATTTGCAAACAGTTTGGTGGCCATCTTTTGTATTTCAGATATCAGATGTATATCTGATTTTTACCAGTATTTATTAATATTGGCATTCTGAGACAAGTAACTATGCTGCATTTGGTGCCATCGTGTTTCAGGTTAAATTATAGTATTAAAAATGTATTCGCATTTCCTTGCTTTTCGTACTGTTGATGTTTAGCCAGACTTACGCTATGGTGGAGCTAGCCTGAGTAGGGAATACTCGGAGTTCAATAAACAAGACCGACAAAATATACTGTACTGGGCAACGAAGAAAAGCCAAGCAACTGGTGGAGCAAGGCACTGGGCCTAGGTGTGACACGTGTGCAGAAGAACTCGCGGAGTAGAGAATGATAGAGAGCGAGAGAGAGAAAGAGAGACAGTGAGAGAGACTGGGAGAGTGATAGAGAGAGAAAGTATCAGAGAGAAAGAGAGAGAGAGAGAGAGATAGTGAGTACCAGAGAGAGACAGAGTATTATATATATATATATATATATATATATATATATATATATATATACTTGTCCCAATAGCTTTATTTAGCTATTGCTCGCACCAACCGGAGGTGTATGATTTTTAAAGCGATGAAATACCAATGAAGGTTGGAAAATCACTGACGAAGGACTATTTTTATCATATGTAACCCATGTGCAACCACGCAGTATTCTTTCTTCTCATGTTTTATATATATATATATATATATATATATATATATAGAGAGAGAGAGAGCGAGAGAGAGAGAAGCAAAACCAGTAACAACACAGTAACCACGAATTCACGAATCTAACTAGGATGAAATAGGAATCGAGAAGGAACGGCTCTGCGTAAATTAAACAAAAAACTGATTAAGATTAAAGGATTTGAGGCTGCAGTAATTTCCTTGTATATAAATCTATTTCATTTGCCTTTGATGTGTATAAATATATGTTGTTTATCATAAATTAATAATTGAAACTGAAAGAACGACATTTAAAGTTTTCCCAGAGGATGAAATAACTGAGAAAACAAATATATATTCAGACATTGAAAGTACTGCAGCTGTGAATATCTTCACCCGTATCGTTATTTTTCTTCCAATGAAAAACTAACAGATTCACTAAAATATCATTAATGCATTGTTATTTGCTATCAGATCCTGAAACTTTGGTGTTGAGAACACAGAAAAGTGAAAGCTGATTATAAAGGAAATACTAAAGTGGCAAGCTGTTAAAAAATGCTAAAAAGTAGGTTTGTAAAAAAACTCACTCTAATGAATGTTATAAGCTTTGGGTCACGAACACATGAGTTGATTGTGAGGTATAAAGAGTAAAGAGCAATATAGCATCGTATTATTTTGGGATATAAACTCACCCTTCTTTACTCAAATTATTTCCAACGTAAAGTATGTATTAGAAGGAATAAAGAAAGTAACCACCTCTGTTGTTACAACGACGTTTTCTTTTGTAAATAGTAGTTACATTGCGTTTTCCTTAAAATCGGCATTCAGCAGTCACTCTGTTGATGGTAGTTAAACCGGATAAATGTAATTTGCAGGCGTGATTTTCGCCAAAGATATCGTGTTATGAATTGTATTGCTCAGAATACGATTTAGAAAATATTTGGATGGATATAGGCAAAACGTCAAGGAGATATTTCCTAAAGTTACAGAACCATACATAAAACATGAAATAGGCATAACTTTCCCTTACTAAAATTACATCATACATCCCACTGTGTATTGGAATAATTACATCTAACCAACACGACTACGGTGCCGACATGAAAAATATACCGTACACAAGGTGAGAAAATCGCTACGATAACATAGTAATTTTCCAATCACGAACCGTCTGTCTGTGAAATGATGATTACAAGCTAATGTTATCGATATAATATCAAAGACTTCTTTGTGATTGTATTTGCTGACGAGGGCCTGAGAATTGACCAAATACAGTAAAGGGAAACCAATGGAATGTCTTATGCAGTTTTATTTAATTTCCTTCCAATAATCCAGCGATCAGCAGGACAATATCCAAAGAGTATATTACTCCACAGTGGAACAATTCTCTCTTACTTTCTCTTTATCTGTCCATCTATCAATCTATCTATCTATCTACCTACCTTTCTCTCTCTCTCTCTACCAATCTATCTACCTATCTATCTAACTCTCTCTCTCCCTCTCTCTCTCTATATATATATGCACACATGTATATATACATGGAGAAATTGATGGATTTTTAGACATACATACGTATGTATGTGTGTGTGTATATATATACATATATATATATATATTTGTGTGTGTGTGTACGTAAGTGTGTGTGTGTGTACGTGTGTGTATAAGGTATTAACGTTCCCTCTGTAGTATCGGCTCTTGTTGCATTTAATTGTGCTCGTACATAATTTTTGATTGAGAAAGCTTTATTTATGTTACATCTAGGTAATCAACTAACAAACAACCATCATTAAACACATACTATATATATATATATATATATATATATATATATATATACATACACATATATACATACACATATATACACATACATACATACACATATACATACATATATACATAACATACACATATATATATATATACATACATAACATACACACATATATATATATATATACATACATAACATACACACATATATATATATATATATACATACATAACATACACATATATATATATATATATACATACATAACATACACACATATATATATATGTATACAAACATATATATATGTACATACATACATACACATATATATACATACATATACATACACATATACATACATATATACATATATATATACACATATATATACATATATATATACATATATATACATATATATATATATATATATATATATATATATATACATTGCAGCTCCACCTACCTGGTACACTTACCATGAACAATTTCGATATTCAATTATAGAACTGGAGATTCTCATGTGGCCAACATGTCAAGATCGTAAGAATGAGATATGCAAATACAACACTTCCCACGTAATTTACCGAGATTCCACCATGGCGTGACTTCCCTCCGTTGAAACCTTAATCCATAAAGATCTGCCTTAATCAAGTTAACTACCTACCTACCTATCTATCTACTAGCATACACACATAGGTACATACATATATACATAGGTACATGCATATATACATATATACACGCATGCATAAATACATATATACATGCCTACATATATATATACATGCATGTATGGATACATACATACATACATACATACATACATATATACATGCCTACATACATATATACATGCATGTATGGATACATACATACATACATACATAAATACATATATACATGCCTACATATATATATATACATGCCTACATACATATATACATGCATGTATGGATACATACATACATACATACATATATACATGCCTACATACATATATACATGCATGTATGGATACATACATACATAAATACATATATACATGCCTACATACATATATACATGCATGTATGGATACATACATACATACATAAATACATATATACATGCCTACATATATATATACATGCATGTATGGATACATACATACATACATAAATACATATATACATGCCTACATACATATATACATGCATGTATGGATACATACATACATACATACATATATACATGCCTACATACATATATACATGCATGTATGGATACATACATACATACATACATAAATACATATATACATGCCTACATATATATATACATGCCTACATACATATATACATGCATGTATGGATACATACATACATAAATACATATATACATGCCTACATACATATATACATGCATGTATGGATACATACGTACATACATAAATACATATATACATGCCTACATACATATATACATGCATGTATGGATACATACATACATAAATACATACCTGCATACATATATATGTATATATATATATATATACAAACATACATGCATATAATCATACATACATGAATAGAAATATATATATATATATATATATATATATATATATATATATATATATATATATATATACAACATACACGCATATAAAACATACATATATGCATGCTTCCATACATGCATGCAACCATCCCTATATGCATATTGCATACATATATCAATACGTAAATATATTCATACATACATACATGAATATATACATAAATATGTGCATATAAACATGCATATATACATGCATACGTACATAAATATGTGCGTATAAACAAGCATATATACATACATACGTACATACATACGTACACACATACATATGTGCGTATACACATGCGTATATGCATGCATGCGTACATAAATATGTGCATATATACATGCGTATATACATGCATACGTAGATAAATATGTGCATATATACATACGTATATACATGTATACGTACATAAATATGTGTATATATACATGCGTATATATATGCATACGTGCATAAATATGTGCGTATATTCATGCGTATATACATGCATGCATACATAAATAATTCGTACACACACACACACACACACACACACACACACGCACACACACACACAGATACACGCATACACATACACACATGCAACCGGGTATAATATTTGATCAATGTTTGCTAGTCTTAGTAAACAGTGGTAGTATATATTTAACATAACATTTTTCCATTATCTAGAAATCTTGAATCCAATTTCCTATATTGGATTAAGAAAATGTAAATACATTTCCTCCATCTCGTATCTCTCATCGGTAGTTTAACTGAGGATGGTTTAGTGAGCTGAGGATAGTTTTATTAGCTGAGGATCGGTTATTGAGCCGTCGATGGTGAACTTAGGTGAGAATGGTTTAGTGTGCTGAGAATGGTTTAGTTAGCTGTGGATGGTTTAGTTAGCTGAGAATGGGTTAGTGAGCTGAGGATGGTTTAGTGAGCTGATGATGGTTTAGTGAGCTGAGGATGGTTTAGTGAGCTGAGGATGGTTTCGTGAGCTGAGGATGGTTTAGGTAGCTGAGGATGGTTTAGGTAGCTGAGGTTGGTTTAGTGAGCTGAGGATCGGTTAGTGAGCTGTCGATGGTGAACTTAGGAGAAGATGGTTTAGTTAGCTGAGGATGACTTAGCTGAAAATAGTTTAGTTACCTGAGGATGGTTTAGTTAACTGAGGATGAATTAGTTAGCTGAGAATGACTTAGTTAGCTGAGGATGGTTTAGTTAGTTGAGGATCGGTTAGTGAGCCGTCGATGATGAACTTAGCTGAGGATGGTTTAGTTAGTTGTCAATGGTGTACTTAGCTGAGGATGGTTTAGTGACCTGAGGACCGTTTAGTTAACTGGGGATGGTGGAATGTGGAATCAGAATATATATAGTGTAATGTTGGAGACGTGTATATAGACTCCCACATATGACTGGTACTTTATTTTATCAAGCATTGAAGAACAAATAATGAATCTGAACAGAAAATCTATAGTGAATTTATAAGTCAATAGAAAATACGGTATAACTTCCCTTCGGAGATATTCTACACATTTGTTATTGTTGCAACAAGTATATCTCAGCCATTTCTACCAAACAAAATAGATTATTTACGAAATTGTAGAAATCTTTCATAAAATGTAACACTTGGCTATTTCTTACGGGGCCCTGGGAATTGAGTCAACAAGAGCCTTTATTAATACGGAAGAAGAAGACGACAACGAAGAAAGGGGAGAAGAAGACGAAGAAGAAGAAGAAATAATAAGAAAAAGGAGAAAAAGAAGACGAATAATAATAATAATAATAACAATAATAATAATAAGAAGAAGACGTAGAAGAAGAAGAAGAAGAAGAAGAAGAAGAAAAGAAGAAAAGAAGAAAAGAAGAAGAAAAGAAGAAAAGAAGAAAAGAAGAAAAGAAGAAGAAGAAGAAGAAGAAGCTGCTGCTGCTATTTCTACCAAAACCCAACTCATTACATACGGAATGGAGATTATATTTTCGAAGGTTAATGTAAAATGGAAATTGGAGTTATTTTGTTTTTATTTGTTTCGTTTCGCCGAAATATGAATTGAAT
The DNA here is from genome assembly GCA_964016885.1 of Eledone cirrhosa. NCBI lineage: Eukaryota > Metazoa > Mollusca > Cephalopoda > Octopoda > Eledonidae > Eledone > Eledone cirrhosa. The sequence goes on from OZ024749.1 coordinate 42,984,995, forward strand.
TTGTAAATGTCTACGATTACTATAGTTAATCAAAGAGTAAAAGGGGTTTTTAAGCTATAATAGACAATTAGAATATTAAGTAGGGGTTGTTCTACTGATTAAATTTAGATCGGAATTATTTCAGTTCATGGACACACACACACACACACGCGGACGGAAATAAACCAATAAATATGTCCGCGTGTGTGTGTGTGTGTGTGTGTGTGTGTGTGTGTGTATATACATTTATATATATGTTTATATATATATATATATATATATATATATATATATATATATATATATATGTTTATATTATATTATATATATAAATATATATATTGGTGTATGTGTATACATACATGCATATATAAACACAGAAACATACATAATAGACAGTCACACACACATATACATATATATTTATATATATGAATATATATATATACATTTGTATGCCCCGAAGCATACTTTACTTTACTTTACTTTAGTGTATATTTGTTTTCCTTTTGCAATAACGATTATGTGCTAAGGTTCCTATTAACTTCGGTAATGACTCTATCCAACTTGTCAATTTAATTTAAACTCTTTCCAATTTTAGCTGTACAGTTCTCACAATGAAATTACTATTGAAACTATAGCTAAAAAGATTGACAAACCTTTAAACGATTCCCGATGTTAGTTCGTTGATATTATTACAGATTCGTTGAGGCATCGGATTAAATGCTGCGGTGTTTTCTTTACTTTGCTGTCCCCTATTCTGTGACTTCGAAATCCCACTGAAGCCAACTAAACATTTAACCCTTTAGCATTTACATTACTCGATATTTATACGATTGTATTTTTATGGTAATGGCTTTATCTTATTTATTTATTTCACAAGATATTTTGATATTATTTATTTTCAGGACAATACCTTAATATCAGCATGAGCGGCCGGTTACGACCAGTTTGAACAGAAAGAGGTGAGAGAATTCTAGCTAGATACGGCTGGTTTAAATGATAAAGGGTTAATCGTTTCAGGACTGGGTAAATAAAGGACCAGTCTACAGACCAACATGTTGGGGGACATTGTTAAAATGTCAGAGAGGATACTCTGCTTATCTATCACGACTGTGCGATCTGAGTTCCAATGGCGCCTTCTTTCAGGACGTGCAAAAGGTAGATAATATCAGTAATAGAAATGCCTATAGAAACATAGTTACTTTGGGGCAATCTGATAATCAGCCCCTTTTAAAGAATTATTTTTTTCATTCCCTTTCTATATTACGAGCTTTCGAAGATTTATATGACTTTGGTCTTACATTATACTGTTTGGAAAATTATTTTCTGCTAATATCTAATGTCAAAGGATATGGATGTGTATTTTATATCTATATTATATACTCTCACAACGATCACTGATTTTATGAATTCATCAGGAATATTAACTTCGGAATTTTAATCTTATCTTTTACAAATATTTTTCTTTCTGAAGTTCCAACGGAAATTTGAAATATTTATTACAATATTTTTTCCAGCATTATGTTCACTTACAATTTTAAGGATACTAAACTGATCTTTTTAGGCTTAACTCCAGATGTAAGTTATTGATTTCTTAGCTAGCAGTATACATACTTCCTTTTTTTAAATATATATATTTCCTAGTTCCAACAATAGCTGCTCGTCAATATTCGAAAATGTTTCATATAGATTTGTCTTGAGATGAAATAAAAATGGATGAGCAGACGAATTGCAGAAATGGTATGAAGAAGATTGATAGCACAAAGAAATACAAGACAGGGTAGATTATAGAGAGAACACTAACAAACAATTTGTGCATGAAAAAAAGTTATACATCACATTCGTGAGTTAGTTTTTGGCACATAGGCGAATGTGATTCCTAATCTATGCAATCTATTGTGTGTGTGTGTGTGTGTGTGTGTGTGTGTGTGTGTGTGTGTGTGTGTGTGTGTGTGTGTGTTTGTGTGTGTGTGTGTTTGTGTGTTTGTGTGTGTGTGTCGGTGTGTGTGTAAGTGTGTAAGTGTAGCAGAAGCTACATCTAGCGTCGTCCCAGATATGTGAACTCTGATCGACTGTCAGTCACCCCTTAGCATTGTTGATGGCGAGTGGTAATAACTAAAATACCTACTGGTCCTGAATTGGAAGCCTATTTTTTTTTTTTTTTTTTACTATACTAAAAGTACATCGTTAAACGTGTGTCCAGAGTTA
>OZ024749.1:42992184-43007184 GCA_964016885.1 Eledone cirrhosa
TAAAACAATTAAAAATAGAATACAGGCGAATGCAGTAAGAAAAACGTTTGCTTGTATTATTTAATTCATTGACTTTGCCTTTCATCCTTACGGGGTCGATAAAATAAAGTACCAGTGATACACTGGATAATTGCTGGCCTTGTGCCTAAAGTAGAAACAATTATTTAATTCATATAATATACCTCATTAGCTGAGTATATTCTTTACCTGTATTGACTGACAAAGATTACTAGATATTTATATCGTTTAATGAATGCCAGGGAACAGAAATATTGAACCATCGACGGATGTAGTGAACCAAGAAATGTTTAATTAATTATGATCAATTAAACATAGAATGTTTAATGGTCGAGGTGTCTAGTTCTTGGCAATTAAACCTGGCTCACCCACCAGACACTTCTTTGGCGAGATGTTATGTGGGACCCCTACAGCACAAAAGCCGGTTCCTCATCACTCAATGGCCTTCCACCCCAACTATGGGTTATATAGCCTCGCCAACCCGCAACTGGCCGAACGTGGTGAGTACGGCTGTACGGCTGACGTGACCAAAACCAAACAGAAAGTGGTAAAGGTCAACCAGAGATGGATTCCTCCAACAGATGTAAGAAGGCACTAGATTGAATTGGATTGTATTGGAAAACATGAAATGGGTGTAATTCATACAGGAGTGAGTAAGATTGTGGTAGAATGTGGAAAAATCTGGTGTTTTTGTTTTGGTTATATAAGACTTCCTTAGCGAAGTATTGAAATATCTTTTACTGAGAAATACAACCGAATTTGTTCAGCGGAACACAAAAATATTGCATTGCTTCTAGTGGAGGAGTATTGCCGACTAAAACAAGTAAATATATTCCTGGTATCTATTATGTAGTTGTTAGAGGTTTAACCTATGGAAGGCAAAGTAAACTTTTCTCCAATACAAAGTATATAAAGAGCAGGTTAAACACTGTAAGCAAGTCAATACAATGATCACCTTCATTCTTTTGGTCACCACACACACACACACAGACAAACACACAAACTTTCATGAATCAAAGAATAAATGGATCTCTCTCTAATCCAAGTTATTATCCCTGGATAGGTTTCTATTCAATATTTACCATTTTAGTTCAAATAAGAATCTTCCTTTAATGAGATAACTAACGGATAATTAATTTGGTCTTAGATTCGTAGCGTGTGGCAATTTAAAAGAAAATTAGCTACTTAATTGTTTCATTAAGCATGCAGACACTTCTGCTAACTTTCACACGCAAGGAAACTGATTGTAAAAATCTTAATTGCAGCATGGGTGTATTTAATCAATATTTAGACAGATTCCTTTCTGGTATTCTATTTCTACATCTCACCCACGGTAAACATCTAGTCAATAGTAAGACACTACTCTTGACTCGACTCAACTAATACGTCAGGCATTCTATATATTAACTGACGTCATAATTTAAAGGCAGAAAGAATTACACCTTTATTTTGGCGAGAGCTCAGTTTCACATATAACATGACGGTGTAAAACAGAAGTTCCTTGTGAAAAAACAAAACAAAAAAAATGTATATATATGCATGTATATATATATATGTATGTATATATATGTATGTATGTATATATATATGTATGCATATATATGTATGTATATATATATATGCATATATATGTACATATATATATATGTATATACATACATATATACATACATATATATACATACATATATATACACATACATATATATACATACATATATATATATATACATACATATATATATACATACATATATATATACATACATATACACACATATACACACACATACAGAAAGAAGCAACAATTAATGTCGAGAAAGAATTTGCCCTATATTGATTATTACAATTATTATTATTATTTTCATTATCGCCATCACTATCATCATCATCATCATCACCATTATCTCATTCATGATGATGATGATGATGATGATGATGATACCATCACGATCATCATCCTCATCATCATCATCACGATGACGATCATCATCATAATCACCATCACCACCATCATCATCACTACCATCGTCACCATCACCACCTCCGTCATCATCATCACTATCATCATCATCACCTTCACCATCACTATACTATCATCATAATCATCACGATCACTATCATTATCACCACCACCACCACTATCATCATCTTCATCATCACCACCACTACCACCATCATCACTACCACGATCACCATCACCACCACCGCCATCACCACCACCACCACCACTAAACCACAATCACTACCACCACCACCACCACCATCACCACTAGCACCACCACCACCACCACCTACATAACTACCACCATCATCATCACCACCACCACCATCACCACCGCCATCACCACCACCGCCACCACCACCACTACAACCACCACCTACATAACTACCACCATCATCATCACCACCACCACCACAACCACCACCTACACCACCACCACCACCACCACCCCCATCACCACCATCACCATCACCATCATCACCACCACCACCATCATCATCACCACCATCATCACCATCACCATCACCACCTACACCACCACCACCACCACAACACCACCACCACCACCACCACCATCCTTCACCACCACCACCAACACCACCAACACCATCACCATCCCCACAGGTTTTTCAGCAGAAGTGAATGAGAAATATCTTTCTAATGGTATATAGTGACGACATTCCTATAATTCATTAGATTCGATCAACAGAAGAAATCAATAGAATGCAAAAACGGATCCACATGATTGATACCAATATAAAAATGGATACATTTGATTGATCACAAAAGCAGTTCTATAATTTATCAGGGTTATTGTTTTAAATTTGGGGGGTGGATGGATGTCTTCCTCTTCTTCTTGTCAGCCACATACACCTCCTTTTTTAACTGCTGCTGATGCTAGTGCTGTTGCTGCTACTACTACTGCTGCTAATACTACTACTACTAATACTGCTACTACTACTACTACTGCTATTAATACTGCTACTACTACTACTACTGCTATTAATACTACTACTACTGCTGCTGCCACTACTACTACTATTACTGCTGCTGCTACTGCTACTACTATTACTGCTGCTGCTACTACTACTGCTACTACTAACACTGCTGCTGCTACTACTACTGCTACTACTAACACTGCTGCTGCAACTACTACTGCTACTACTAACACTGCTGCTGCTGCTACTACTACTACTATTGCTGCTATAATACTACTATTACTGCTGCTGCTTCTACTACTATTACTGCTGCTGCTGCTTCTACTACTACTACTGCTACTACTGCTACTACTACTACTACTGCTACTACTGCTACTACTGCTACTACTACACTAGATCATATGTCTTCATATGAAATGTTTCGTCTCTTAAAACAAAGATGGCAGCATATTCCCACCTTGTTTACACCCTTCTCTTCCTATTTTTACTCAAATCTCTTTGGATGCCCCTCAGCAACTGCTTGCTTGATTACCGAGCCTCAGTTCGAAGTGAATATCTAAATCACCTGTTCTGTTTAACAGAAACAATCTATTCTATTTATTAACGTTTAACATCATCGTTCTTGGTCTTAATCTCTTTATCTAAGCAAATGATTAAAAGATCAACACACACACATGCATATATATAAATATATTTATTTGTATATATATGAATGTGTGTCTGTATGCATATACATATGTATAAGTGTATATGTGCATATATATATATATATTTATTTGTATATATATGAATGTGTCTCTGTATGCATGTGTCTCTGTATGCATATAAATATGTATAAGTGTATATGTGCATAGATATATATATATTTATTTGTATATATATGAATGTGTGTCTGTATGCATATAAATATGTATAAGTGTATATGTGCATATATATATATATATATTTATATATATTTATTCATACGTATGCATGTATGTATATTTGTATGTATGTATGTTTGTATCTATATATGTATCTATATATACATGTATGTATGTACGTATGTGTGTATGCATGTATGTATGTATGTACGTACGTGTGTGTATGCATGTATGTATGTACGTATGTGTGTATGCATGTATGTATGTACGTACGTGTGTGTATGCATGTATGTATGTTTGTTTGTATCTATATATGTATGTATATATGCATGTTTGTACGTATGTGTGTGATGCATGTAAGTATGTACGTACATATGTGTGTATGCATGTATGTATGTACATACGTAAGTGTGTATGTATATATGTATGTATGTAAAACATATAAGAAACAACAACAACAACAAAAATTAGAACAATAATACAACAGAACCAAACGAGGAACAATTTGGAAAATAATGATGTTGTTGTTGTTGTTGGTAGAGTTGATGGTGATGATGGCGGTGGTTATTATAATAGAAGTGTTGTTGGGGGCGTTGGTAATAATGAGGTTGATGATGATGAATTTGGTGTTGCTGGTGGTGGTGGTGGTGGTTACAGTGGTGGAGGTGGTGGTAGTGGTGTTAGCGGTACTGTTCACAATGATGATGATGATAATGATGAAGACGATAATGACGTTGACGATGACGATGACGATGATAATGGCGATGATAATGATGATGAAAATAATGGCGATGATGATAACAATTGTTTCTACTTTTGGCACAAGACCAGTGATTATCTCAGTGTATTACTGGTACTTTATTTTATCGACCCCGTAAGGATGAAAGGCAAAGTTAACCTCGGCGGGATTTGAACTCAGACCATAAAGGGGCTTAACTCTATGCTGCAAAAGCATGGCGTCCGACCTTCTACCGATACTGCCGATGACGATAATAATTGTTTCTACTTTTGGCACAAGACCAGTGATTATCTCAGTGTATTACTGGTACATTATTTTATCGACCCCTTAAGGATGAAAGGCAAAGTCAACCTCGGCGGGATTTGAACTCAGATCGTAAAGGGACGTAACTATGCTGGAAAGCATGGCGTCCGACCCTCTACCGATACTGCCAATCCACCGCCCTTGCCCTTGATGATAATAATCATGATGAGGATGATGATGATGGCCATAATTTGAAATTGCAAGCTGTGCATTGTCCGTATGAGTGAGAGAGAGATGAGAAGACTTTGTATTGTTTCTATTTAAGTAGAGAGGAGCTAATGAGACAACGGATTAACATATATAATTACTATTTCTACTTTTGGCACAAGGCCAGCAATTATCCCAGTGCGTGACTCATACTTCATTTGAATTCAGATCTTAAAGGGCCGTAACTCCTTGCTGTAAAGCATGGCGTCCGACCCTCTACCGATACTGCCAATCCATCGTCCAGAGTTTCTCCTTTTGTTACAAGGCCAGCAATTATCCCAGTGCGTGACTCATACTTCATTTGAATTCAGACCTTAAAGGGCCGTAACTCCTTGCTGTAAAGCATGGCGTCCGACCCTCTACCGATACTGCCAATCCATCGTCCAGAGTTTCTCCTTTTGTTACAAGGCCAGCGATTACCCCAGTGCAATACTGGTACTTTATTTTATCGACCCCGTCAGGATGAACGGGCACAGTTAACCTCAGTGTCGGTGGATTTGAGCTCAGAACACAAAGGGCCGTAACTCTATGGCTGCAAATCATGGTGTCTGAGACGCTCTACCGATACAGCCAATTCACCGCCCTTAACATATATATCAACATGATAACATGCTCAGCTATAAATACTTTCTTTGCCTTACCTACATGATCAGTTTAATTCCAATAAGTTAACCAATCCAGATATACTACACATTATCGATTATACGACAGTTTTTATGCTGGGGGAGTTGTACGGAAGGGTAAATGATGAGAGAGAAAAAAAGCGAATCTTATATATATATATATGTATATATATATATGTATACATAACTATTTCTACTATTGGCACAAGGCCAGCAATTATCCAGTACATTACTGGTACTTTATTTTATCGACCCCGTAAGGATGAAAGGCAAAGTTAACATAACGCAACCATGTATCATATGGTTGTATATATATATATATATATATATATATATATATATATATATATATATATACACAGAGAGCTAAACGGGGGGGGGGGGGGGTAGAATCCTAACAGCAAGCCCGATTCTTTGAAATTCGTGGAGATATAGGAATTCTATCACATACCCCTACACATCCATATATATATATATATATGTGTGTGTGTATATTCTTTTGGGTGTGTATTTGTGTGAAAGTGAAATTGCGTATGCCGTCCGTAATTCTTCTCCGTTCTCCTTATATTATATTTCTTCTGAATGGGTATTTCATTCTATCTTTGTCAGTCAGTTTTAAGCGAAAATATTCCAAGATAATTTCTTATATATACAGTATATATATATATAGCTGTGTGTGTGTATAATCAAAGACACAGAGAAAAAAAATGGAAAAGAAAGACAGACCGTGTGGGAAATATATGTCTATTAATTGCTATAAATTACTATACATAATCTTTTCTTTCTAAAGGGAATATTTTTCTGATGAATACACCGTAATAAAATAGGGAGAAAGAGAAAAAGTGAGTGCACGTGTGTGTATGTGTGTGGAAGAGTGAAACCGAAAGAGAGGGAGAGAGTGATAGACAAAAGAAGTGTAGGGGAGATAAATTATGTGTAGGAAGGGGATGATAAAAAGAAATAGAGCGAGAAAAAGACAGAAGGATTGTGGAGAAGGGATGGTGGAATGTCAGAGACTTACAGAGATAAAGGTAGCAAAAGTGAAATAGAGACAATTATGTCATACTTTTATCTCATTTTCCTTTAATTCGTACTTATTTCTTTAAACATTTTATTTTAATCATCTCCCTCTTTTTTTTGATATTTTGATTCTTTTTTGAAAGATTGTGTTGTTTTAGGTTGATTTCATGTAAAACATTCACAATTTATTGGCAAATAGAAATAGTCTCGTCAGCAATTTAAATTGTTGTATGAATGTATTGCCTGTATGTATATATGTATTAATACACACACATATATATATATACACACACGGGTCGTCAAGTATGAAATTTGTAGAAATTCGTAGAAAAAACAAATTCCTACAAATTTCATACCTGACGACCCAATATATATGTATGTGTGTATGTGTGTGTGTGGAGGCTTCATGTGAGTTCAATCTCTGCCTGCCCCAATTGGTACGTTGTTTCCTTCAGCAAGACACTTTATTGTGGCCTTATGCCAGCGCTCTGATGATTTTCCAACTCTTTCTACTTTATTAAAGGAAATGAAATCTCTCTCAACAGTGCACAACTGTATGTTGCTGAGACTAACTCTCGTTTCCCCATACCAAGGTGATATGGAGACTTCCTCTTTCGTTTTCAGTAACCACACAGCCTCGCCTCTTTACATATATATATATATATATATAAAAGGTAAACAGAAATAACACAATCGGTACAGTATATGGAAGGAATATATAAGCTTAACGCTTGAAATAGCAGGAAAAAGGTCTTAATATTTCGGACACTAGTTCTTCATCAGAAGAAAGAATGAGAAATAGGATAGATTGAAGAGATGGGCGAGGTGGAACTGGAAAAAATGTATTTTTAGATAAACATAACAGGAGAGAGAGAGAGTGAGAGAGAGAGAGAGAGCGAGAGAGAGAGAGAGATCTGAAAATGCGAGAGTTCCAAACCGAGAAAGTAATTGTAAAAACAGTCTATCGATGTTGTTTCAGAGATACTGGGTTCGATTCGTCGTACGTTATTTTCTTTTATTTTCCCTCTCTAGGGGCAGTTTCTCCAATGTTCTCATCCATCATCTGTAGGAATCAGCGATTTTAAATTCCTTTTCTGTTTTTGGAAAACCGTCGTTTTAAAACACACACACACACACACACACACACACACACACACACACACACACACACACACACACACACACACACACACACACACACACACACACACACACACACACACACACACACACACACACACACACACACACACATATATATATATATGTATATGTATATGCATCAATTGCATATATATCGATATATTTATCTGTGTGTCTGTGTTACTTTGTTTTGATATAGAATAACCTGGAAAATTTAGACTATTCATACGAATGGATGGAGAGGGATAATGGTAGGTGTCATGGCTGAGGGATGTATATACATACATATATGCATATATATTTACATATATATATATTTACACACTCACACACACACACACACACATATATATATATATATATTTACAGACATATATATATATATATTTGCACACACACACACACATATATATATATATATATATTTACACACTCACACACACACACATATATATATATATATATTTACAGACATATATATATATATATATTTGCACACACACACACACATATATATATATATATTTACAGACATATATATATATATATATATTTGCACACACACACACATATATATATTTACACACACATATATATATAATATATATATATATATATAAAGGGAGATAAAGAGAGATAGTTATAATGTCAAAATATTACGGTGGTGGTATGTAAAAAAAAAAAAAGGTGGAGAACAGAGAGGTGTAGGTAGAGGAGATGAAGCATAAGAATAGAAATATAGAGAGAGTGAGGGAGAGATAATGATGGAGGGGGAGATGAGGAGGAAAGTGTGGCAGGGGGAGGGGGGAGTATTTACATGTGATAGAATGATAGTCCTGAAAATAGAATGAAAAATGGATTTAGCATCAATAACTACGTGATGGATCTATGAAAAATGTTTTATCGATCAGGCAATGGAGGGGGCGAGGGGAGGGTTTTTGTTGTTGCTTTATATTTATGCGTATCTTTCATTTTTTTTTTTAAAGTTAGGGCGGGTGATAAATATTGGTGGAGCATTGATGTTTGCGAGGAAATGAACTCTATAACAATATTAATATTAATAATAATAATAATAATTGTTTCTACTTTAGGCACAAGGCCAGCAATTACCCAGTACATTACTGGTACTTTATTTTAATAATAATAATAGGTACTATCTCAAAAAGTTTCCAGGGACGGGTTAAAGAAAATTGGCCCCGCCACGCCTTTTGGAACGCTTCAAAAGGCATGCTTGCTGGGAACAGCAAGAACCCTCCGATAGGTCCTGAATATCTGAGGCTGCAGGTAGTGGCTTGATATTCATTTCAACAAACTTTCCAGTTAACTAATATCAATGACTGAGACTCAAAGAACAATAATAATAATAATAATAATAATAATAATAATAATTGTTTGTACTTTTGGCACAAGGCCAGCAATTATACCGGTGTATTACTGGTACTTTATCTTTTCGAATCCTTAAGCATGAATAGCAAAGTCAACCCCGGCGGGATTTGAATTCAGAACGGAAAGTGCTGTAACTCTATGTTGCAAATCATGGCGTCCAACCCTCTACCGATACTGCCAATCCACTGCCCTATTAATAATAATTATTATTTCTACTTTAGGCACAAGGCCAGCAATTACCCAGTACGTTACTGGTACTTTATTTTATCGACCCCGTAAGGATGAAAGGCAAAGTTAACCTCGGCAGGATTTGAACTCAGATCGTGAGGGGATGTAACTATGCTGGAAAGCATGTCCGACCCCCTACCGATACTGCTAATTCATCGCCCTATTAATAATAATAATAATGGTTTCTCATATAGGCACAAGGCCCACAATTTTTGGGGCGGGGAAAGTCGATATAAATCAACTCCAGTGTGTTACTAGTACTTTATTCTATATCATATGCAGAAGGAAATTATAATTACCCACCATTTATCTTGCAATATTTGGTTTCTCTTAATCACAGGAATTTAATACTGAAGGAAACCAGTATAGAAATCCCTTGCAAATAATGGTTTTCATGAAATAAATTTGAATATTTTAGGCTTAATTACAATAAAGAGACACATTAAAGAATGATGTATTGATATAATTAACTGTATTTCACTGTCAATATTCCGACTGACAAAATTATTACTTCTTTATAGAGTAGTAGAGAAACATTTAACAACAACATTTATTTAAACTAACATATTCCACGCTACTTGGATAGAATATTTTATGGTATTTGTTCCGACTTTCTGCTCTCTGAGTTCAAATCCCGCCGAGGTCAACTTTGCCTTTCGTCCTTTCGAAGTCGATAAAAAAGTACCAGTCTAGTACTGGGGATAGATTCTTACTCTACATCTCTTTCTCATTCCCTCTCTCTTTCATTTTCTATCTTTCCCTGGAAGAAATCTGCTGTACACATGACCAGAAAGGTTTGGGCGCCGCCAGGCTTAGAATGCCCCCAAAACGCTGTATATCAATACAGCGTTCTTACGACTCTATCAGGAATTACGGTACCATACATACATGTATACCTACATACACTCCACGTTACGTGATTTCCCGAAATATAAGTTCTGAAATAACAATAAGAAATCGCCAAAATGTTGTACATTATTCTACACCCAGCATTAATCATAGACACAGTTGTAACTGCCTTAATACAAATTATTTTAAGAAAAATATCTTGCTACATCTATCATATGTTCAACTTGCTTTTTAATTTTACAAGCAGGCTGTTTCATTTTTTTAACAACTAGAACACTCGCCCTCAGAACCGACATACGTCAATACACACACAACACTTTACATGTACTCGCACTTACGTATGTTTTTCTGTGCGTAACTATCTGAGTATCAATGTGTGTATGTACATATATCTTTATCTATTTATGTATCTATCTGTCTACCTATGTTTATATCTACCTGTGTACCTATGTGTATATGTATTTGTGTATCGACCTGTGTACCTATGTTTATATCTACCTGTGTATCTATATCTTCGTGTGCTCCTATACCTATATCTATTTGTGTACCTATCTGTGTTCCTATGTTTATATCTACCTATGTATCTATGTGGGTACCTATATCTTCATGTGTACCTGTATCTATATCTATTTATGTAACATACTTGTAAGTAAACGTCTTCACACTTCTAGGTTTTACTTATGGAAAGCAAAAAAAGATAAAAAAAAACACTTTAGCTCTTACAAAATAAAATCTATTTAGAAGATTAAAGTTTCAGTCGATTGCAATCATTTTAAAACTGTGAATTTAAAAAATAGAATCACTCTACCACATTTTAAACACTCGAAAAATTCCAAAATCGTAAAGAAAAAAAACCTCGTGAAAAAATTGACAAAATAAATTTGAAAAATTTGAAAAGGAAAAACAGAAAATGATTGGAAAAAAAAAAAATTTCTATAAAAAAAAAAAGAAAACCTGCTAGGATTATGGTCATGATAATCATGATCATGACATTACTACTACTACTACTACTACTACTACTACTACTACTACTACTACTACTACTACTACTACTATATACTGCTAGTGATGATGATGAGAGAGGAAGGACAGAATAATAATAATAATGATGATAATAATTGTTTCTACTTTTGGCACAAGGCCAGCAATTACCTCAGTGCATTACTGGTACTTTATTTTATCGACCCCGTAAGGATGAAAGGCAAAGTTAACCTCGGCGGGATTTGAACTCAGTTCATAAAGGGCCGTGATCTTTATGAATAATGATGATGAAAATGTCATCACCACTGACATAACAGCAACAACAGTAATAATAATTTCTCATAGCCGTATGGAACTCATGCGATTGTTGTCTGATTTTGAGAAGAAAAAATATTTGAACGATGAAATGGAAAATAATAAATTGAATTAGAACCTCAAACCGCCGTAGTTTTTTTTACATGTTTGACGATTGCAAAAGCAATTATTACAAACAACAAACGTATTAAGAGAACTCTTTCTCAGACACGTGCACCCATATATACACATCCATATAAATATGCAGCCATATATATATATATATATATATATATATATATATATATAGACATAGATTTCTATAAACGTAGCTAAAATAATATTTTAAAGTAATTTTTAACAAGTTTTTCGAATGATGGCTTCAAATATATTATATTTGAAAACAATGTTTGTATGTTTCGAGGTATGTTTAATTTCGGAGAAATCTTATGCAAATATATATATATATATATATATATATATATATATATATATACAGACATTAAATATGTATGAATGCATTATAAGTGATGTTACATTTGTATATTGTATATATATTTTATTTAATGTATATTAGATGACATTTACATACAGATACTCACACACATTTATATCCTATATATATATATATAGAGAGAGAGATAGCGAGAGAGTGAGTGAGAGAGAGAATGAGAGAGAGAGAGAGAGAGACAGACAGACAGAAAAAGAGACGGAGTGAAGGAGAGAGAGAGATGTGGGTAAGTGTGTGTTCACATATACGTTTTCAAAGGTATGTCTAAATATGTCGTTCTGTTTGACATTTTAAGTATAATATACAAACAACTACGCAACTGAAAAATTATTCCAGAAAACAAAGAATTCAAACGTTTCTAGTGATAAAGCTATCACATTAATGATATTGAATGATTTACTTTCTTCTCCAAACATTCTGAAACTACTGTATCAATAAATGTTTAAATATAGTAAAAATAGTAAACTTTCAACAGAATCAAAAGAAATATATGTTGATATAAAGAGTAACGCTCTTGAGATAATTGTAAACCATTTGAAATCGTAGAAAAAACCATTAATACAAACCTGAATGATATAAAGCCAACAAATAATATGTTTACAAAATTCTTATATATAATTTTATACACACAAATGCATTATATATGCTGTGTGCTTCCATTACGTATACCATCTGTAACAGGCGTCTTCAATTTGCAGGTCATGACATGAGAGAGCAAAGAATCTGCTTACTGAACATTTAGGGAGCCCCCTAATGTGAAACCCGAACGCGGAAGACCTGTTAAGGCATTAAAGAGTGACAGAATCATTGAGGGAGATGTAGGATTATCTGTTGAAGAACTAAGCCAGTTAACTTAGGATCGTGTGAGATGGAAAGGTTTTATTATGTCACCACAAAATACGGGTGGTAGACTGGAAGAATCGGTAGAGCGTCGGACAATATGCTTTATGACAGCATTACGGCCCTTTACGAGTTGATTTCAAATTCTGCCGAGGTTAATTTTGCCTTTCATTCTTACGGGGTTGATAAAATAAAGTACCAGTAATGCACTGGAGGTTGTTTAATCGACATTTTCCTTCCCCCAAATCGTTGGCCTTGTGCCTAAATCTGAAACCATTATGTCACCACAAAGTAGTTAATAAATGTAGTAGTAGTAGTAGTAGTAGTAGTAGTTGTTGTTGTAGTAGTAGTGGTAGTGTATCTAATTTATAAATGGAGACAGAGAGAGAGAGAGAGTTATAAATAAAGAATTGGTTCCCAGCATTGATCTGGTACTTTATTTAATGACGACCAACGGATGAAAGTCAAAATCGACTTCGGCGCGATTCAACCTCAGCGGACAGAGAACC
Organism: Eledone cirrhosa; assembly: GCA_964016885.1. Classification (NCBI taxonomy): domain Eukaryota; kingdom Metazoa; phylum Mollusca; class Cephalopoda; order Octopoda; family Eledonidae; genus Eledone; species Eledone cirrhosa. The sequence continues at coordinate 43,005,642 of OZ024749.1, forward strand.
GAAACCAATACCGCAAGGCATTTTATTCAACAAACAACTCCATTAATTCAGCGCCCCTTTCTTTAGTCTGGTATAATTCTGAACTATAAAATTGTGAATAGAAGCCATTGATGACAGGCACTTTGTTATGTTTATATAGAAAAGAGCAGAAGAATGGACCAGCTGTTAAGTTTCCCAAAAGAAGATCACTTTAAAAGAAAAAAAATATCAAAAAGAAACAGTAAAAAACTATAGAATTTTAAGTCAATTCCAATTCAATAAATATTTTAATCAATAACAAATAACAAAAGAATCAACATACAAATAGGCAAACAAACAATCTATTTAACGATGATATTAACATGACAAAAAAACACAATAAATGGGTAAATAAAAGAATATACACTTGACATTATATTTTATTCGTAAAATGTACACGTGCACGTATATATATTAATACACATATATATATAAATGCACACACACACATATATATATATATATATAAATACACACACATATATAAATGCACACACACACACACAGATATATATATATATAAATACACACACATATATAAATGCACACACACACACATATATATATATATATAAATACACACACATATATAAATGCACACACACACACACAGATATATATATATATAAATACACACACATATATAAATGCACACACACACACAGATATATATATATATATAAATACACACACATATATAAATGCGCACACACACACAGATATATATATATATAAATACACACACACACATATATTTATATATATACAGTATATATATATAAATACATATATATATATATATATATATATATATATATATATATAAATAAATACATATATATTTATATATATATATATATATATATTTATATATATATATATATAAATAAATACATATATATTTATATATATATTTATATATTTATCTATATATAAATAAATACATATATATTTATATATATATATATATATATTTATATATATATAAATAAATACATATATATTTATATATATATATATATATAAATAAATACATATATATTTATATATATATATATATATAAATAAATACATATATATTTATATATATATATATATATAAATAAATACATATATATTTATATATAAATAAATACATACATATTTATATATATATATATATATATATATATATATATATATATATATATATATATATATATATATATATATATATATATATAAATACATATAAAAATATAAATACATATATATATATAAATTCAGATGAGCAGAACAAACAAACATTAAACAATCCTTTAAATAAATAAAAAAATGATTTAAATATGTACTTGTTCTTAATGCTATTACCGGCGGTTTCGCTTCACAAAAGATTAGAAAATCAGAGAATTTCTAACGGAAAAGTAAAGTTCATCGGATAGCTATTTCCACTCTATAGGACTAGGTCCCAGCCTGCAAATATATTGCCAATTACCAGCTCGTATGAGTTATGACCGTTAAAGTGACCCACACGTGAACTAGCCGC
>OZ024749.1:43014684-43017184 GCA_964016885.1 Eledone cirrhosa
GAAGGTATTCTTAGAGGAATTGCTCACAGAATATAAATGAAACACCGTAAATGCCTATGTTTTATTCAGCAGTATGTTTTTTTATTTTAACGCAAATATTTTCGAAATGAATATAACAGTGGGTTGTGAATGATATGATATGTCAGTTAACAAATTAAAATCATATATATATATATATATATATATATATATATATATATAAGTACACACGCACACACACACATATATATATATATAGTACACACATATATATATGTTCATACATATATATATATATATATGTATATATACACACACGCACGCACACACATACATATATATACACACGCACACACACACAGATATATATATACACACGCAAACACACACAGATATATATATATACATACGTATATATATATATACATATACATACATCTATATAGATATATGTGTATATATATACATACACATATATACATATATGTATATATATATACATACATCTATATACATATATGTATATATATATACATACATCTATATACATATATGTATATATATATACATACATCTATATATATATGTATATATACATACATCTATATATATATGTATATATACATACATCTATATATATATGTATATATATATACATACATCTATATATATATATATATATATACATACATCTATATATATATATATATATATACATACATCTATATATATATATATATATATATACATACATCTATATATATATATATATATATATATACATACATCTATATATATATATATATATATATATATACATACATCTATATATATATATATATATATATATATACATACATCTATATATATATATATATATATACATACAGCTATATACATATATATATATACATACAGCTATATACATACATACATCTATATACATACATATATATATATATATATATATATATATATATACATACATCTATATACATACATACATCTATATACATGCATACATCTATATACATATATATATATAGAGAGAGAGAGATATATATATATATACATCTATATATACATACATACATCTATATACATATACACATATATATACATATACACGTATATATATATATACATATATACACACATATATACATATACATCCATATATATACATGTTTGTGGTAAATATCAAAACGCTGGAGTGATATTGTTGGCGACATGTATGGCCCTCGTATAGAGAACAGATGAGTCGTAGATATTGGAAATCTGGAAACTTGAACGTCAGGTGATTTATGCATTGAGATAATAAATAAGAAAGATAATAGAAGCAGAAGCTATAAGCCCTTCATCGGGAGAAAGGTGGTAAGGAAAAGGATCCGAGAGGGTGTGAGGTGGGGGAGTGGGGGGGGGGGAGGAGTGGAGGAAAGGCATGAAAAAGGGGGGGGGAATAAAAATGAAATATATATATATATATGTATATAGGAAAAGGTATGACCCCCGACGGCAGAGCTCAAGCCGTCTTGACGGCTATTTCTGGACTAAATTCGTCGAAACGGCTTGAGCTCTGCCGTCGGGGTCATACCTTTTCCTATTTCTCACTCTACTACCCTAAGTATTAAGTACTCTGGTGCGTTATGGTCCATCTGGTTCCTTACCACAATTCCTTTGTTATATATATATATATATATATATATATATATGCCCCTCCCCCTTTCGGTAGGTTGTCTACGTATATATATATATATAGTAATAATAATAAATTTGAAGAATAAAATCCAAAGAGGGCTCAATAGGGATAAATAATTAATATATATATATATATATTAATTATTTATCCCTATCGAGCCCTCTTTGGATTTTAGTCTTCACATTTAGGTAGTAACTACCATGACTGAATCTTAACCATCTACTATGTCATGCATCATCTTGTTTTATCTGATGAGGACGTACTGTTGAAGTTAGCTCAGTACCTCTGAAATATGTATAATAAAATATACTTGATCACACGAATGTCTATTTTTGTTAATATTTTGAATTAATATATATATATATAACGAAGGAAATGTGGTAACGAACCAGGTGGACCATAACGCATCAAAGTATTCAATACTTAGGGTAGTAGAGTCGGTAATAGGAACAAGTAAGACACCGACGGCTGAGCTCAAGCCGTTTCGACGGCTAATTCTGTACTGAATTAGCCGTCGAAACGGCTTGAGCTCAGCCGTCAGGGTCTTACTTGTTCCTATATATATATATATATATATATATATATATATATATATATATATATATGTATAGATGGATAGAGAGAGAGAAAGAAAGAGAGACAGGAGGGACATATTTCCGTGTACTTTAGGTATGATCGAGCATGCATTCCCGAAGATATGTATGCAAGTGTGTGTATTTTTGAGCTGCTATCACGAAATGTTTCTCCCATTATACGAAGAAATGTGTTTTGTTTCATTTAACAGGAAAAAACAGAATGGCGTATAACACCGTGAATCACAAC
>OZ024749.1:43027184-43029684 GCA_964016885.1 Eledone cirrhosa
AGATATCTGTAAATAGACGTCATGGTTTCTGGTTTTGGCCCAAGGCCAGCAATTTTTTTTTTGTTTTTTTTTTTGGGGGGGGGGGATGGGAAAGGAGATTAAATCGACACCAGTGCATTACTGGTACTTTATTTTATCGACCCACAAGGATGAAAGACAAAGCTAACCTCAGCGGGATTTGAACTCAGAAAATAATCATTGTACGTTTGTATCAGTCATACTCACACGCCCCACCTCTCTGTCTGTCTGTCTGTCTGTCTGTCTGTCTGTCTGTCTGTCTGTCTGTCTGTCTGTATGTATGTATGTATGCAGGCAACTCTCGGATGCTACTGGTAACATGTAACCCAGTACAACCTGTCTCATGGTCGGGTCATCGGCGACTAAACCGGCAACCCCACCAAGCTTGCTTGGTGAGGAGGGGGATATTGTGACACCCTGCGGGATGAAATACAACACCTGGCGAATGGCGGAGGAACTCAGCAGAGTCAACGGCCATCCAAATAGTACTTTTTTTTTTTTTTTTCCACCTGGGAGTGAAAGGACTCCAGTTGTTGTCACAACACCTTTCTAAGAGAGGGAAACTCTGAAAAAAACCTGCGGCTTCGGAAACATCCGATGATGTTGACCAGTTCGCCTTTTCGGATAGTGTTTTCGATGCTCAGAGAGTGGGATTGGTCGAGTGCAAGGCCTTTCCCCCACTTAAACAACCTTCAAAGCACAGCCATTGCTTGTTCAGGATATTTTACAGGTTCATGTGGCTGACTGTAGCTTAAAGGTGTACCATTTTCTGTAATGTGACAGGCGATTGCAATACTCTTAGCAGAGTTTGCAGCCATCATGTATGGATGTATCTATATTCTGGTTTCATTATTTCACCAAAAGTACCGAGGTTGACTTTGCCTTTCATCCTTACGGGGTCGATAAAATAAAGTACCAGTAATGCACTGCGTAATTGCTGGCCTTGTGCCTAAAGTAGAAACAATTATTTCATCAAAAGTAGAAATAATTATTTCATAAATTTTCACTATTTAAGAGAGAGAGAGAGAGAGAGAGAGAGAGAGAGAGAGAGAGAGAGAGAGAGAGAGAGAGAGAGAGAGAGAGAGAGAGATTCTAACATAGAAACAATACACTTTCATTGAAATTTAGCCATCAGTGCAGATTTCTCATTAGTTCAGCATAACTGTTATATATATTTTTTTTACTAATCTTTAGCATCGTATTGATATGAGGGCGGTAGATTGCCAGCATCAATGGAGCGTCGGACAATATGCTTTATGACATAGGGTTACGCCCCTTTACGATCTGAGTTCAATTCGCGCCGAGGTTAGCTTTGCCTTCATCCTTACGGCGTATAGGGGTGGGTAGCTTTCTCAGCAGAGGTTGATGGGTCTTTTAGATATCTGATGCATTTGTCTGAAATCAATATCATGAAAGGCAAGCGGGTTCGATAAAATAAATCCCCAGTAATGCACTGAGGTCGATTTAATCGAATATCATCTTCCCCTAAATTGCTGGCCTTCTGCCTATAGTAGAAACAATTACATTGATATCTGCTGGGCAACTCATTTCCACCGTGCAAGGCTTCTTTTCTCTTTCCTATATCACCATATCTGCTCTGTTATGTTTGAATATTATGTTGATGTTTACTAGAATATTCCACCAGTACTCTTTCATATTGGTGTCATCCATCTTGTCCATGTCATACTTATTTATTGCATTAGATGTTGGTGTATACATAAGCGCTTATCTATGTGTCTTTGTTTATTTGTATGTATATGTGTATATTTTTGTATAAGTTTGTGTCGATGTATATGATTGTGTAAATGTAAGACCGTGTATTTGCGTCTGCATGTGCATATGTATATGATCTACCTCGGTCTGTATGTTCGTATTTCAGTTTGCGTGCTTGAATGCGTCTGTGTGTTATTTATATGTGAATCTCTACCTCTTTTTGTATGATGTGTCTATGTAAGTGATTATACAAGTGTGTATTTGTGCCTGTGGCCGTGTGCATGCGTTTGTGTCAGCGCGAGTGCTTTTGCGTGTGTAAATATGTGTGTGTTTGCGTCCTTGTTTGTGTGCATGTGTATTTGTATAAGGAGACAAATATACAACATTAACGCTAGTCTTTTGCCGGCACTCTGTTGCCAGTTCTGTGAGAAACTGTTGGCTGGGAATCCTAACATAGCTAATATACAGTACATTAATAATAAAAAAAAAGACCTACGTAACTAGACATAAAACTTTCACATCCATATGTGAGGGAAAAATCTAATCATGACAATATTTCCGGATCCGGAAGCTTTGTAGGATACTAATGTATGTTCTTGTCGCAGTCACTTACTGCAACGACATAAAACCTAAGCTTATATCTATGTGTACGTCTCTCACCCCCCCCCTCTCTCTCTCCATCTCTCTTTTTGTCCCCCACCCCCTCTCTCTCTCTCACTATCAGACTTCATTTCTACCTTTCTCTCATACTGACAATTTTGCTGTCTTA
>OZ024749.1:43042184-43047184 GCA_964016885.1 Eledone cirrhosa
TGTCTGTGTCTGTGCCTGTGTGTGTATGTGTGCATGTGTGTGTGTGTGTGTGTGTGTGTGTATCTGCTTACGTCTGTGTCATTATGTGAGTATATAACTTCGTGTGTGTCTTTGTTTTTCGATGTGTATTTCTGTCTGTGTGTGTGGCTCTGTTTATGTGTGTGTCTGTTTGTATGACTGCTTGCGTATTCGTATACGGAGCCAAATATATACCACAATGCATTTTAAAAGAAATATAAGTAATATAGAACAGCATCAAATGGATTTACTAAGAATTCCCTTGATTGAAGCAACGAGTTAACTAAAACCTCTTTCCCTACCATAACTTCATTTGTGCATGCAAATTTTTGACTCTTTTACTCTTCCGTATTTTATCTCATTTTATCTTTATCTAGTATGCTAACACTTTTCAGTGATGATGTTAATGCACATTTGAGCTCTGATTATGTAGTTCTGAATCTAATTTTATGCAGAAAATTTATATTTTGTGTCAATTGCTACATGTAGTTTTATGGTAAATGATGGTTAAAAGAAATCATTCATAAAATAGCCATTACAAATGCTTCTCAGGCTAAGAGAATATCAAACACTAGGTCATAACATGTACTCCAAAGATTTGTGTATTTCTATATTTCCCTTAAAATAAACCATGACAATTTTGTATTCGAAATTATGCCGTCGGTTCAATTAGTTTTGTTTTGAATCGTTTCTGCTTCACATCTGACAAGTGGATATTATCCCCGAAATATCATGTCAACATATACTGGATAAAGCATTACTTTATTTTGTTTTATTTGTCATACATTGCCCTTTATATATTTCTACTGCATTGTACTGACTTTTGAAAACGTATCGGTCTTTTATTTATATTTATAATTTTACTTTTGTTCACCCATTTCTCTCCCCCATCTACTATTTTCCTTTTATATTCATTTCAGTTTAGAGGATATATATATTTTCTGCTAATCCTAACGTGCTGTACCAGATAAAGCCACATTCTGAGAAACGTGAAATAGTGAAAAATAGTGAAAAAGATAAAATATTGTACTATGACTCATCATATCAAAAATAAAATAAACATGTTATTGTATTTCTGTAGATATTTACATCGATCTGTATAGTATTAAGATGTTATAAAGATTTGAATTACCGAAGTCTTTTTCAGATACTTACAGCTAAATCTTTGCAGGGTATTAAGAGATAATTCTTATCTTTTCTGACATTTCCATTCACCTATTTGATAGTTTGCACATTTTCACTTTGTGATATCGACTCATGTTTCTGGCCTTCTTGTTATTATTTTTATGTATACGCAGTATATACTTTGCTTTAACACTACGTTTTATTTACCTCTATAATATATATATATATTTATATGTATATCGGATCGTCATGTATGAAATTTGTAGAAATTTCTAAAAGAAAAGCAAATTTTTAAAAATTTCATACTTGATGACCTGATATATATATCAATGATATTAAATAAATGTAAACTATATTTATAAAACCATATTTATTCTATTATATATATTTCAAGGGTACCAAAACTTTGGTACGCACTCATCAGATAAAATACAAAGTTTGTTTTATAAATATTGACATATCCAGGAATGAGACCTTAACGGTTCCAGTTTTATTTGTCGAGTGCTTCGAATCTGTTATAAATATATATATTTGTTGAATTAACTACAAATTAAATATCTCTTTGCTTATATATATATATATATATATATATATATATATATATATATATATATAAATTAATAAAAACAATGAATAAAAACAAAGACACAGTTCCTTATATTTAAAAATTCATCATTTTACGATCGTTTCTAGGATATATATATATGTGTGTTGGTATGCATATGATATAGATCTATGTACACATTTTACAAACTATCAGAGGGAATATACATACCTTCACATATATATGCTGTTTTCAGAAATAATTTTTACATAGATCTATATGATATACATACCAACACACACATATATATACTAGAAACGATCGCAAAATGCTGAATTTTTTAATATAAGGAACTGTTTCTTTGTTTTTATTCATTATTTTTATTAATTTATCTTGACTCTGTTTTCCTGTGATTTTCATCGAAAATATTTGGAATACATCTTTTCTTTTCATGATATTTGGATTACATTGAGAGTTCATACGGATTGGACACTACCGTATATTTTGGTAGATGTATCTACATACTATATATATATATATATATATATATATGTGTGTGTGTGTGTGTGTGTGTGTGTGTGTGTGTGTGCGTACAGGTAGGTTTGTGTACGTGTTTGTACAGGTAGGTTTTTGTATTTGCGGGAGCGAGACTATGTGATTGATTGCATAATAATAGGGCGAGAGAGAGAAACATTCAGTGTCTTTCCCACCATTCTGACCTTCCATACCTTCTTGTAAAAATAATTTGTTTCCTTTGGTAACACACACAAACAGATTATATATACACTTATATGTATATATACAATTGTATATATATACTTATATATATATACTTATATGTATATATACAATTATATATATACTTATATGTATATATGCAATTGTATATATATACTTATATATATATATACTTATATGTATATATACAATTATATATATATACTTATGTATATATATATATATATATATACACACAGAAATATATATACATATATACATACACACACAACCACACACACACATATATATATATATATATTACACGCCTATACCGAACGACCCAGTCAGCTATACCGTTAAAGACATGTATAACAATAGTATGTAATTCAACACGTTTTGAATTGTAATAAAGTATATATTGAATTTCATGTGGTGGGGGTGGGGTATATATATGTTTTCTCTGTGAATGTTCTTTATGGTGGTTTTCTTTTATTAAATGCTATGATGGTGCGATGGTGTGATGGGGTGTCTATTGAACAAACTAATCAGCAATTTCTTTTTTGAATGTACAACCTAAATATTTGATGAGTAGAAGATATATTGGTACTGATATATATATATATATATATATATATATATATATATATATATATATATATATATATGTGTGTGTGTGTATCTGTGCGTGCGTGCGTGCGTGCGTGCGTGTGTGTGTGTATATAATATATATATGTATATATGTATATATATGTTTACATATACATATTTATATATACATCTATACATATACATATGTACATATATGTATATATATGTACATATATGTATATATATGTACATATATATTTGTATATATGTATATATATATATATATGTACATATATATTTGTATATATGTATATATATATATATATGTACATATTTGTATATATATGTACATATATATTTTTATGTACGTATATATAGGTATGTATATATATATATGTACATATATATTTTTATATATGTATATATATGTGTGCATATATGTATATATACGTACATATATATATATAAGTATATATATATATATATACGTACATATATATATATATATATATATATACGTACATACATATATATATATATACATATATATATATATACATATATACGTACATATATATATATATATATACGTACATATATATATATATACATATATATATATACATATATATATATATATACGTACATATATATATATATATATACACGTACATATATATATATATATATATATATACACATACATACATGCATGTATATATATGTTTTGAAACTTAACATTATAAATTTCCCCGTATATATTTTATATTTACGCAAGAAATATTGCAAATAATGTCTGTTTTCGTTTTAATCTTAAAGCCAGAAATTATCTAAAGGCGATTTATGTTATCACTTTATGAGAAGGGATGGTAGTCTTCAATACTCAATCGCTCCCCCAAAATCCTGATTATATTATATTAAAAATTATTTGAAACAAGTGGACAGTGTATTTCATTATATTATGACTACAAAATCGTATGATTTTAACAAAAGAAGATTCGAGTGTTTCTTTTGTTTCTTTGTCACACAGGAAATAATAATGTCCACGTCATAATTAATAATTATTTTCATTGTTCATACAATAATTAGTACTGGAGCATCCCTCTAGCTCTTCTCCTGAATCAATAGAACGTGTGATTAAATTGCTCAAATATTGTTGCTGTGAAACACTGCGTTCAAAGACACTCCAATAATATAGCAATGATCCTGAAAATGCCACATTCCACTACACAGATAACGGTATTAATCCCCTCTTTAAATACCTGCCGTCGTGTAGACATATTTAAGAATCCTAATTAATTTTTCGAAATGAATTTCACGCCTATCTGTTAAGACAGAAATATTTGCCGAAGGAGAAGTAATAAAGTGGCTCCACTTATAATAATCACAAACAAGAATCTGATTGTCGTGATGTCATTCTTCACGGACGAAACAATACATCGGTTTAATCATTGACACATCACTGAAATTAACATGATTCATATATGATATAGTTACGTTGATATCAAAGATTAGCATCTGTAATGTGAAGTATCAGATCTCATGCTAAAATAAAGAGCTTTTACTAGGTTTCTTTATTGCGTCATACTATTTATATAGATTATTAGCCATTTGATCTTCTCATATAACAAAAATAACAGCAATACAAGCAACGATAAGGATAATTATTATCAAATTAATAACAGTAATAATTGTGTCTACTTTAGGCACAAATATATATATAATAATGATAATTAGAATAATATTATTAGCTAGAGTTATAGCAAAGTATTTGATGAAGATCTGAAAATAACTTTTACAAGCTCAACTACAAAGTGTGCTTAATCCCGTGGTTATTATCATATCAACAATTATTGACAATGAAGTGGTCCTAATACTTCGGATATAAACACATCCGATGACATCAAGAATGAAAGTTTTATATTCACCCAGATTCTACTTCATTTACACGGTTTTCCTGTTTTAAATCTCAGTATATCCGTTACTACTGACCTATCAATACAAC
>OZ024749.1:43057184-43074684 GCA_964016885.1 Eledone cirrhosa
ATATTTGTAATATATTTGTAATATATTTGTAATATATTTGTTCAATACTTCACACCATCGAACGTTTGACATGATAAAATAAGTCATTGAAAATACGACACGGGGCAAATGTAGGAATTGAAGAATATAGTATGAACATTATAGATTGTTGCTGACAGTTTCTCTCATATATATATCTATGTATATCTATATAGGTGTATTTGTATGTGTGTTTCGTGGGAGGAATCCCAAAGACAGACAATAACTGTAACCACAGTCGATCACAATAGATAATAGCACAGAAAGTCGGTTAAAAACACCTATTGACGGAGGCTTCGGTAAGACATATACATACATACACTCACTCAGTCACACACACCTACAAATTGCTTTGAACCTTAACGGGATCTTCTGAATTTATTCACATTTATTATTTTTACTATATATATATATATATATATATATAACAAAGGAATTGTGGTAAGGAACCAGATGGACCATAACGCACCAGAGTACTCAATACTTAGGGTAGTAGAGTGGGAAATAGGAAATAGAATTACCCCGACGGCAGAGCTCAGGCCGTTTCGAAACGGCTCGAGCTCTGCCGTCGGGGTCATACTTTTTCCTATATATATATATATATATATATAAGTTATCAGCTTCTTTACATCAGTACTCTGTTAGGAAGAATCACTAATGATCTATAACATTCTAGAATTTTGTTTTCTCACACGGTTACCAACATAGCAGTGACTCGATCGTAGCTTGAGATTCCCTTAAGAATTATGTTTATTATATAGGATTCTATTGCTTCCCCATAGACCCCTGTTCTTTTCTTAATCTCGATGATTTAGTGCTTGTGCGAGTGTATATAAATATATCTTATATATATATAGAGCAATAACATAACTTGATTCAGAACAGAGACCAATAGAGAAACACGTTAAGAAGAATCTGTAAAATAAACATATCTTCTCCTGACCGTACTTCTGGTGGACATTCCTTCCTACAACTACATGTACGTACGATAGCTCATCATCGAAATAACATAGAAATTCATGAATGAAATCATATCCACTGTACTTGTGTTAAGACTAGATATACAGTATATAACCGTCGCAAGATAAACCAAGAACATGTGTGTACCCGATTTCTAATTCACAAAATGCTTTAATTTTACAAAGAGTGAACGAATAAATAGGAATCAGAAAATAAATTTTAATGTTAATTACCATTAATGATCATGTTTTTACTTTGAAATATCTCTTAAATTTAGTTTATTTATAGATCACTGTATTACTTCTCTAAAGGTAGTATGTGTGTCGTGTTTTTAACGTTTCTTTTGAGTTCCCTGTCAAATACTCACCACAACATGTGTTTTCTTTATAATTGTTATGCTTAAATCTATAATTAATATAACAGCCAATTCACTTAAATTACTCTATGTAATTTTCTATTTGTTTATTTTAATGTGAATTTCTGTAATTTTCACCATTTTTGTAATGTGTTTCTTTCAACGAAAAATTTCAGCGTAATTTATTTTCGATGTTTAGAATATGTCTTCCCCCACATTCCGAGAGAGGGAGACATATTTTAAACCAGATGGTGTTAGAACAGGATATATATAAACCTGTTCTAACACCATAGTGGGCCCGCATTAGCTTATATTAGTGAGAAATGGGGAGAGCGAAAAAGACGGAGGCAGAACATTGAAACAGACAGAGCATTGGTGAAGTAGATTTCAGCATATCTGCTCCAGTCTCAGTGATTCACGAAGAAAACAGCGTATGTATTTTTTTTATTTTTTGTTCATTCACCAAGTGTGACCAGCAAATCGATGTTGGACTCGGGTTCATAGATTTCAAACAAGACCTTGCGCCAATCATCTATGAAACGTACGTAACAGGCCAATAACCAATAAAAACATTTCATTATATATATATATATATATATATATTATTAAAATAACAGATTAAAGTTTAAGCAAAGAATCGCTGCTTTCACCCTTAACGGGATCTTCTGAAACTTTAAAAAAAATCAATCTGTGAACGCAGAAGTAAATATTTCGAAAAAGCGGCTGGTGGATAATGTGTACTTATAAATAAGAGGAAAGCATGAACGGATATATATATATATATATATATATATATATATATATATATATATATATATATTAGAATTGTAGCTCTGAAATAGCAATATATATATGGATGTAAATATAATGTATTTTGCAATACACTTTATGCTTAATTAAAAGCATTTTGAAGACCGTAAGAAGACGGGCGGGGTAGTTGGCCTTGATAAGCTTCAACAAAAGCGAAACATGTCATGTCGGCTTATCTCCTCCTGTTTGCTGAGATCGAAGTGAGTGAATTTGTCACTACTTTAAAACAATAGCTTACGGTCTTCAAAATGCTTTTAATTAAGCATAAAGTGTATTGCAAAATACATTATATTTACATCCATATATATATATATATATATATATATACGCACACACACATATATATTTTCGTTTTGCAACTCTGGATGCCTAACAGATAAAGTTAGCTCTGACAACATATGTAAATTGAATTGAAAAGGGTGAATCAAGCAGCTGGGTTAGCTACACTAAATCTAACAAAGTTTGTTATATTTTTGCAATAATCTCTGCAACTCTAGCAGCGATAATGCCTTTACTTTCATTTCATTGACTACATGATTTTCAACAAAACCAACTCTACTTATTAGAAAAGAAAAATACATGTTATAGTTTTAGAGAAACGTAGAAAGTTTTAGAGAAACGTAGAAAACATCTCCAATCTGATCTAACGAATAAATTGACTCTGCTAGTATATCTTTTTTGCTATATTTCTGAACAGCAAAATATTTTATTATTTCTATTACTGCTAGCGCACCCGCCTTCTCCATACAAGTTATTTATTGAATAGTTGGACATTTTAGCTTTGAAAGAAATTAAATTATCTAACATATCGGGAGGGACAAATTTCCCGTTAAAATAATGAATGTATTTTAAAATTGTTTGGTTGTGTTTGACCTTTTTTATTTGTAAATTGAAGTAGAAAATGAAGAAAATTTGCAATTTTAGTGCAATGTCATTGTGTCTATTAAAAAAATTATATAGTCAGAATAGTCGAAAATGAGAATATTCTATAAATTGTCCTTGGCTGAATAAAAACTGCTGCCATATATTTTCAACCTAACGGGCGAACGCTTTAGAAACGAACGTTGAAAAATGAATTCGTTTAAATCTTAATCTAGAAGCATATCTCGTTTTTTTTATTCTTTCAATTTATAACACCGGCACATTTCATTTCTTTAGGATAGCAATATTTCAACAACCTTATTTCTACTACGAGAGGAAGAAATTTGTGATTAATAAAAATAAAAACAGAAATATCATATCCTCTTCAACAATCTTTTGGATGACTGTACACAAAAACAGTATGACTCGAGGAAAGTGAGTCATCAGTTTAACTATTGTTCTTTGTTGAAAGCATTTTAACATTTTCTCAAGGTCTTACTATCATTGATTAATATAACTACAATAACTGAAGATTTCAAGACTGAGGCCATTGTTTCGTACTTGTACCGAGATAATTTATGCTGCATTTTCTAACAGATCGAACAAAAAGATTTAGATGCCACCCGTGATCGATAGTTAGGTGATGGCTGAATACCTAACTAGTGGTGTCAATAGGTAATTTGTTGCTAGTATTCATGTCAGTACCTTTCATTCGTATAAATGTAACTGGATTTCGAGTGAAACAATTAGAAGCCGATGGTATATCATATAATAAGAAATTACATTATTAATATCTATACAGGCGAAATCAGTATGAAGGCATCAAATATGAGGATTTACAATTACATAACAGATACCATCGAAATACGTAACAAATAAATTGTGGTAAAATTCTAACCTTTTTACTTCATAATGTTTGTATGGATACTCTATAAATGGCCCAATTATGGTTTGGATAATTGCTAAGTCATGAAATAAAAAGAAAGGGTGAAACACACATACACATACACAAACATGTACTAAAAGAAAGAAGAACAACGCAACAGAATATTCACGAACATAACAATAGGTTTCTACTTTTGGCACAAGGCCAGCAATTATCTCAGTGTATTACTGGTACTTTCTTTTATCGACTCTGTAAGGATGAAAGGTAAAGTTAACCTCGGCGGGATTTCAACTCAGACCATAAAGTGCCGTAACTCTTTGCTGCAAAGCATAGCGTCCGACCCTCTACCGATACTGCCAATCCACCCTTATATAGGCATAAGGCCAGTCATTTTTGAGGGAGGGGGAAAGTCGATTAAATAGACTCCAGTACGTTACTGGTGCTTTAATTTATCGATCCCATAAGGATGAAAGGGAACGTTAAACTCGGTGGGATTTGAACTCAGTACGTAAAGGACCGTAACTCTATGCTGTAAAATGTGGCATACGACCATCTACCGATACTGCCAATAATAATAATAATAATAATAATAATAATTGTTTCTACTTTTGGCACAAGGCCAGCAATTACCCAGTGCATTACTGGTACTTTATTTTATCGACCCCCGTAAGGATGAAAGGCAAAGTCAACCTCGGCGGGATTTGAACTCAGAATGGCAAGGGCCGTAACTCTATGCGTCAAAGCATGGCGTCCGACCCTCTACCGATACTGGCAATCCACCGCCCTAATAATAATACTAGCAACAACAACGCTAACAACAATATCAACAAAGGAAATACTAGAAAATACGATACAATGGAAAAATAATAGAAGACAGAAAACTATTAGGAAATCTAATTTTCATTGTTATTGAAATGTGAAATGCTAACTTCTGCCTAGAAGAGTGTAACGTATAGTAGTCCGAACGAAGTGGAAAGGAAGATAACGACAGCAGGAATCAAAGAAATGGATACTTAACACATGCATGTAATTACACACACACACACATATATATATATATATATATATATATATATATATATATATATATATATATATATATATATATATATATATATATATATATATATATATATATATATATATATATAGACACACGGCTATAGATATGTAAATATATATGGATATGTATACACGTATATATATATATTTACATATACATACGTATATACATTTATACATATTTATATATATATATATATATATATATATATATATATATATATATATATATACACACATATAGATACATACGTATATACATTTATACGTATTCAAATATATTCATACACATTTATACATATTTATATGTATATATATATACATATATACATTTAAATACACACACACACATATATAATCATTTGTGTATTTACATATACATATATTTTTATATAAATGCATATATATATATATACATATATATATACATGTGTATATATATATATATATATAGTAATAATAATAAAATATATATATACATGTATATATATATATATATATATATATATATATAGTAATAATAATAAAAATATATATATACATGTATATATATATATATATATATATAGTAATAATAATAAAAATATATATATACATGTATATATATATATATATATATATATATATATATACACATGTATATATATATATATATATATATATACATGTATATATATATATATATATATATATATACATATATATATACATGTATATATATATATATACATATATATATACATATATATATACATATACATGCACATATACACCCATCAATATATATGAATATATACACTTATGTGTGTATGTGTATGTATGTATGTATTTCTGCATGTATGGTAGTCGAATCAACATGCAACTACCAAAATCTCTTTTGCATATACACATACAAACATATTTATTTACGTTTGAGTCTTATTTTCACAATTTATCTTTCTCTACCTCTCGCCTTCTCTCTTCCTCTCTCATTAACATTTCACTGAAAGAACCACCATCTACAAATAAAGCACGGTTGAAATCTTAGAAAGCCGTCGAATAAACAAGCAGAAAATTTCAAATTATTCCTATTCTTTTTACCCCCTATTATCGTTTGTTTGTTGGTTCGTTGGCATTTATTTTGCTTTGATTTTTTCACCAACTCTAAAAGCTATTCTTAATATTACCCTAAATAATTTTATTCATATTAAAGCAACAAGAAAATACATAGCCCCCTAAGATAAAGTAAACCGTCTTTCTGATGTTGCCCACTCTCACTACACACTAGCTATCTCAGCATAACGAATCATAATATCATTTGTAGCGTGAAGATAGAACATCAGTTGCCGCCTTGTTGCATTCCTATGTACGTTGATTATTCTTAAAAACAAAACACAAGTGAACAATATATTATATATATATATATATATATATATATATATATATATATATATATATATATATATACATATATATATATACATATATATATAAACACACGTACATATATATAATCCATATATCTATTTATACCTATATATATATATATATATATATGTATACACACACACACACACATATATATATATATAAACACACGTACATATATATAATCCATATATCTATTTATACCTATATATATATATATATCTGTATACACACACATATATATATATATATATATATATATATAATTGTTTCTACGTTAGGCACAAGGCCAGCAATTACCCAGTGTATTACTGGTACTTTATTTTATCGACCCCGTAAGGATGAAAGGCAAAGTTAACCTCGGCGGGATTTGAACTCAGAATGGCATATATATATATATATATAATGTATGGTTGCTGTAAAAGGCATTGTATTGGCAGAATAACCAAGGCCTCTGACAAAATTCTTAATAACATCTGAATTCAAATCCCACCGAAGTCGGCATCCTTCTGGGTCAATAAAAAATAAAACGTACCAGTGAAGTACTGTGGTCAATATAATCATTGACCATGTTCCCTAAATTAGAAACCATTATCATTATTATTGGTCGGACCGGTGGAGGGTCAGATACCATGCTTTGCAGCATAGATTTGTTTTGCCTTTAATCCTAACGTGGTCGATAAAATAAGGTTGGTGGAGGGGCAGTTTCGGTAGAGCGTCGTACTCCATGCTTCACGGCATAGAGTTACGTCCCTTTACGCCCAGAGTTCAAATCCTGCAGAGGTTAGGTTTGCCTTTAATCCTTAAAGATCGATAAAATAAAATACCAGTAACGCGCTGGGGTCGATTTAATCGATTTAAAACTTTCCACTCCCTCAAAAATCGTTGGCCTTGTGCCTAAACCAGAACCGTCATCATTATTGTTGTTGCTTGGGAGTATCGGTAGAGGTTCGGACACCATGCTTTCCAGCATAGTTACGCTCCTTTACGGTCTGAGTTCAAATCCCGCCGAGGTTAACTTTGCCTTTCATCCTTACGGGGTCGATAAAATAAAGTACCAGTAATGCACTGGGATAATTGCTGGCCTTGTGCCTAAAGTAGAAACAATTATTTTCCGTTCCAGCTTTTTCTCACTTTCCATCTTTCTATCTTCTGATGATGGACTAGTGTCTGAAACTATAAGACTCTTTTCCTATTATTTCAAGCGTTAAAGTAATATATTTCTTCATTGAACTGTGTCGTTTGCTTTGTTATTTCACACACACACACACACACATATATATATATACCTATATACACGGATATTTCGTTATTTTCTCAGTCGAGGTCGTATGCATGTGTGCGTATGTTGATGTATGTATGTGGATAATTAAAAATAAAATAATTAAGTTTTGATTTCTTCCGTTCTGTTACTTCGTATCATTCACACTTCTTTTCTTGGCCGTTAGGCGTATACATCCACACACACACACACACACACCAATACATCAACACATATAAAAACATATATCGATTCATTCATCCACACATACACAAAAACACACATATATTAATATATAAGCTGAAGCTATATTAAACTTTCGCTATATTTCAATTGTAATTTTCATAGAAGTTCCGGACGCTTTTTGTATTCTATTGATATTGTGTAATAGTAGTAATACTACTAATACTACTACTACTTCTACTACTACTACTTAGTAGTAGTAGTAATTATATTATTTTCATTTATGCTGCTGTTGTTGCTGCGGTTGTTGAAATATGTATCTTTGTTGGAAATTAATTTTCTATCATATATCCCTAAGGTCTCGTTTGTGTTTTAATTCACCTTTTAATTTCTGAAAGATTTTAATTTTCAACCAGTTTCTATAATTACTTTATTGCGTTAGGTTCTAAAAAAAACCCCACCACCAACAACAACAAAACCCCCCAAAACCCCCCAAAATAACAACTAATTGTTTAAGGATTCGAGATCAAATATGTATTGATCATGAACTATTTTCACAGCCTCGAACTATATCTAATATGCTATGGCGGCCTATGTACCGCGGCTATTGCACAGTCCTCTATTGTGAAATTATATAAAAGTTGAATGAGGTTTATTTCATTTTAATATACCTGATACAGACAGATAGCGTTGTGGCATTTTACTTTGCAATTTGACTTTATTTATCATAGAAATGATTTGATTTAAATATCAATTTATTTAATGGTTTGTCAGACAGTCAGTCAGTGAGTAGGAATAATGTGAAGTGAAGCTGGCGTAACAGTAAATGAAATGAAACGAGGTTTATATGAAAGTATTATTCGCCTGGTGTGTGTATGTGTGTGTGTGTGTGTGTGTGTGTGTGTGTGTGTGTGTGTGTGTGTGTGTGTGTGTGTGTGTGTGTGTGTGTGTGTGTGTGTGTGTGTGTGTGTGTGTGTGTGTGTGTGTGTGTGTGTGTGTGTGTGTGTGTGTGTGTGTGTGTGTGTGTGTGTGTGTGTGTGTGTGTGTGTGTGTGTGTGTGTGTGTGTGTGTGTGTGTGTGTGTGTGTGTGTGTGTGTGTGTGTGTGTGTGTGTGTGTGTGTGTGTGTGTGTTTGTAATATAGTTCCTTCGACAGCAAGATCCATGCAGTACGTGACTGGCTAATACATACATTTAATCTAACTTAGATGTTAAAGGTCCATTTTGGTGAATGTTATTGTTTGAATGTGAACAAGCGACAATATATGAAAGCATGTATATCGTCACTCGAACACGATCAAACATCACATAACAATACATTAATTGTGGGTGATTGGCAGTATCGGTAGAGGGTCGGACGCCATGCTTTCCAGCATAGTTACGTCCCTTTACAGTCTGAGTTCAAATCCCGCCGAGGTTAACTTTGCCTTTCATCCTTACGGGGTCGATAAAATAAAGTACCAGTAATGCACTGGGTAATTGCTGGCCTTGTGCCTGAAGTAGAAACAATTAATTGTATATATATATATATATATATATATATATACATACATAGAAAGAGAGAGAGAGAGAGAGAGATAATAGAGAGAGCTAGAAAGAGGAAGAGTGACAATTACAAATACCCTCACACGCACACACACATATACATATATATATTTACAAAAACATAAATATATATATATATATATATTGCCCAGGAATGTTAAGCAATACTGATAACGGGTAAAACCAAACGGCAGTAGACCCCGAGCAAGATGATTGGATAACATCCATGAGCTAGGCTGGTCTGTCTTGTCTGATTTCTGTTTTAGACACAGGGCTAACAAATTGAAGGAGAAGCTAAAGTTGATTAAGTCGACTCCAGTGCGTTACTGGTACTTTATTTCATCGACCTCGTAACGTTGAAAAGCAAAGCTCACATCGGTGAAATTTGAACTCAGAACGTAAAGGGACGTGACTACAATGCATTTTATCTGACGCCCGACCGATACTGTCAATCTAAATTATAATAGAGTAAAGGGTGCGGGACTGCGTCCAGAATATGTTTTTTTATCCCGTTTGTAAAATAAGTTGGATTACTTTGAATAAATAATGAATGAATATTACGTAATTTATCTACTAAATTTCCTTATTCTTGATTAAATATAAATAATATTGTAGCTTATTTTAAGATTCACTTCTTTAACATTTTCAAATGTCAACACTTCCGGTTAGCGATCGCTTAAATAAACATTCATATATTTTGTCACTAATTTTCTCCTAATGCAGTTTATATATAATATCGTCTTGTTTTAATGTTCCATGGATTACGTTACTGATTACATAAGACAGTGTGACGCAGTTTTCTTTCAATTTCTGTGTATATTGTCAATTACGATATTATTTGATGTATCATAATCTACATGTATATATACTTGCGTATAATATCAATATGCACATTACACATGCTAGCAAAAACCACCCGAAGGATGGTTTTTCTGCTAGTCCAAGTAATAGATACCAGCGTGTTTTGTTCAAGAGTACAGAATTTAGTTAACGCCATTTCTTTTCAGAAAGGACCCAATCACTGAAACACACCGATGAAACCCACAAATATATTATGAGTAAACATCCATAATGTTTTAGCTATGTAGTGTGAAATATGAGTGTGAAATGTGTTTATAACAATACAAAGGAAATCGAATTAATCGTATCTTTGCATTTTATCTTGTATCTCTGTCTGAATTTGTTCGCAATTATCTTCGCCGTATATTCTTCTACATCTTCCCGTGTATACATGTTTTTCCATTAAAGTCATCAACATGCTTTTGATAAATTTCTAAATAGATAATCCAATTTGGCTATGTATGTTGTAGTTTTAGATTTAAAGTTATGTGCTTCATAATTCTGATTCAAGCTGTTTCTCGAAAGCTCTATTGCTTTGAATTTTGTATCTAAATTGGCGTGGTGCCAAAAGCAATAGTATTATATCCTACCTGGTGATGTCTAGTTAAATATAAAATGGGTAAGCAATAGGGTCTGAATAAAGTATTGGGTTCTCCATTAATTTTACATTGTTACATTGTTACATTCATCCACAAATAACGCCCAATGAGAAATGGTAGGTGTTAATATGTTATCTATCACTATGTAATGGTTTACTGGTTAGTCAGTGAGGGAAGGATATTTGATACTTTTAACGGCAGGAGAGGTTGGAGGGTCTGTAGGAGTAAGATACCCACAAACGGATCGTTTGGATTCAGCCAAAGGCATCAAATGACAAAATACTGGTGTTACAATGAGAAAGGGTTTAAATCAGTTATGGGCAACTTGCGGCCCGCGAAGCTTTCTGAAATGCTCGCCTAAATCACCTAAGTGAAATCTTTCTGACTCATTTACCCCAACTATTCAGTCGTAATTTACTTTCCTATCATATTTACGATCGAGGAAAACAACGTGTACGAATTCTGAAGAAACAAATTAAAACAATCGGAGTTCCCGCCCTTTTTTTAAATGTGGGCACAAATGTAAATTAGCGCTTGCGACCAGCCTGATGATGAGCCATATCTCGCGGCCCTCGCCTCTAAAAAGGTTACCCATGCCTGGTTTAAATCTACCACCCAAATATGGTATCTCTAATACTTGGCCAACAGTGTAGTAGATGATAACCCAACAACATCACTAGAGGAAAATCTAAACAGATCACCAAGAAATAAATATTTCTAAGACGTATAACCATCTCTATAAACATATGCAATGAATGGTTGCAGATAATGAATGTCACATATTACGGATATATCATTTTATGTTTCAGGAAATGTAGTTTTCAAATATTGCTTGGAAAGCATAAACGATGTTTTTACGATTGTGGCTTTCAATCGCATAAACATTGTGAATTAGAAAGGATACATTTATGTCGATCTCTGATGGAAGTAGATGATACGAATAAAGTGCATATTTGTTGTTATCGTCAAAAGAAATTACCTAAGAATTATGCATAATCCACATAAAACAGGTAAAATAATTTAAAGTTGGCATGTAGAGAGTATTTCTCGTTTTACCTCATAGCACCTTATAAGATTCAAGTCAGGGAAACTCACTCCTAACTCTCGAAATCTAATGATACAAACATGGACACGGACACTCACATACAGATTTCTACGTTATATATATACGTAGGTTAGTATGTGTTTCCAGATTCATAAACAACAGAGTATCTGCTTGTTAACAGAATCATATCATATATATATATATAGGAAAAGAGTCAGAACCCCGACGGCAGAGGTCAAGTCGTTTCGACAGCTATTTCTGTGGAAACGACTTGAGCTCTGCCGTCGGGATTCTGACTCTTTTCCTATTACCCACTCTACTACCGAAAGTATAGAAAACTCTGGTGCGTTTTGGTTCACCTGGTTCCTTACCACACTTCCTTCGTTATATATATATATATATATATATATATATATATATATATATATATATATATATATATATATATAAGAAGAAATAAAAAGATGGTTAAAAAAGTTCCGTATATTTTATTATGCGCATTTCGAAAACAACAACATTTTTGTCCCAGGGATGATGTTGTTTTCGAAATGCGCATAATAAAATATACGGAACTTTTTTAACCATCTTTTAATTTCTTCTTTATATATACTCCAGTTCTACCAACCGTTGAGTGCTACTTATATGATATATGCATAGTTTTATTGTTCTACAATATTACTCACCTCCTGCATATATATATATAGATGTAATAGGAACAAGTAAGACCCCGACGGCTGAGCTCAAGCCGTTTCGACGGCTACTTCTGGACCTGAATTAGCCGTCGAAACGGCTTGAGCTCAGCCGTCGGGGTCTTACTTGTTCCTATTACCCACTCTACTACCCTAAGTATTGAGTACTTTGGTGCGTTATGGTCCACCTGGTTCCTTACCACATTTCCTTCGTTATATACAGATGTATATATATATATATATATGTACATGTACAAGTGTGCTGTGAATATGTGTATAAACATTATACACGTACTCACACAAGCACGCTGGCTGTCATTCAATGTAGAAATGTTAGTTTTCCGAATATGGAAGCGTTCATATATATATATGAAGCATGTGTCAGTCGTTAACAACGACTATATACCATAGCTATAAAATATAGCTACCTAGTAATTTTGAACATCTGCTATATACCACTTATTCTGCCGAGAAGAATTATATAATTTTATGGCAAAACCTATTTGATATATATTCAGCGAACATATTTATGTAGGCTTAAAATATCTCGGGAATTGGTATTTCAGTATAATAATAATAATATAAAAGATACCCACACACACACACACATATATATATATATATATATATATATATATATATATATATATATATATATATATATATATATATATAGGCCTACATACATACCTATCTATCTACACGCACATAATATATATATATATTTACACACATACATACATACATACACATGTATTGGCATACATATATACGCAATGTATATATATATATATATACACATACATATATGTATGTTTATATGTCCCTCCCTGTATATTTATGTTTACCTTTATCTATATGTGAAACTGTAATACTTATCAAACATTTATCTGATGTTGTAAATCACCATTATACATGCGCTGTAATTGTTGTACATATTATTGTCATCGTTATGCTGAGCAATTGTCTTTGTTGTTTATATCGTATTTTAAATGCATGACAAAAATGAATACAGCTATACCAATAGATGCTGTGATCATAAATAAAGTACGAAATCTCCATATTACCACATATAATTTTCTCAAATAAATCTTCTGTAGTATTTCTTACATCTTTATCTGGGGATATAGGAGGCATGTCAGAAAAGTAACAGGAGTTGTGTGAGTTATGAGTATGATAGTAATTATCGGTTTGCGTCACAGTGTGCTTTACTAACCGGGGAGTATATAACTGCGACTCAGCACTCTACAGCCATTGTATGTTCTATTAAGGTAGTTAACAGATTATCGTATTATCTGTTAACTGCCTTGATAGTCATGCAGTAGTTGCAATATTCATTCATATTTATTGGGTCGTCAAGTATGAAATTTATAGAAATTTGATTTTCTTCTACAATTTTCTACAAATTCCATACTTGACGACCCAATACATTAACGAGATAAACTCAGAGTTAGTTAACAGAGATCCAGTAATGCTATGAATGAATATTCAGGCTTCCCCGTGAACTTTTCATTTATATAAGAATGTATTATCCAGCTTGCTTTTAAAAGCTAGAAAGGCGATTTGTAGATGTAGCTGTTATATCTAGCAAATCGATATCGATTCCATACATCTGTAACATTTCACTTATCATACGCACCTTATATACACACACATATATATATATATATATATATATATATATAGAGTGTCTCCCCAAAATGTATATACACTTCAAAATCATTCTAATAAATATTGCCGCTACAGGTAATCAAAGTGTGTGGTATGTATATATATATATTCACACACACACATATATATATATATATATAACGAAGGAAATGTGGTAAGAAACCAGGTGGACCATAACGCACCAAAGTACTCAATACTTAGGGTAGTAGAGTGGGTAATAGGAACCAGTAAGACCCCAACGGCTGAGCTCAAGCCGTTTCGACGGCTAATTCTGGACGAATTAGCCGTCGAAACGGCTTGAGCTCAGCCGTCGGGGTCTTACTGGTTCCTATATATATATATATATTATACACACACGCAAACGCATGCGCAGAGACGGAGATAATAAATAAATAAATAATAAATAAATAAAATAAAAATGGCGTAAACACTACAACACAACACACTAGGAGGAAACATGACAATGGTTCCACTGATGATGTTGCAGATGTACAACGAAAGGACTTTGTTAGACTATATATATATATTTATATCTATATTGTTAACCGTTGGTCAATCAATGATAAACATCGATGGCCAAATAAATTAACTATGGAGATATAAAAGATGCAGAAGCGAAAACCAACCAAACAGTGAGTGTGTTCAGTTATTATTTCTGACAATATTATTACAACAATATGACCCTCCCCAAGTATAACAATATATATATACATATACGATATTAATAAATGGAAACTATATTTATAAAACCATATTTATTTCATTATACATATTTCAGGGATACCAAATTAAATTATGGTATGCCTTCATCTATAATGAAATAAATATGGTTTTATAAATATAGTTTCCATTTATTAATATCGTATATCTACTCCAAATACTTGTCGAGTGCTTTATATCAGTTATAAAAATATTTACTTGTTGTATCCCAACAATTTTAAATAGAACTTTTGCATATATACATATATATATATATATGTGTGTGTTTGTATGTGTGTGTGTATGTGTTTGTGTGATGGGTATATATATGTATACATAATAGCAATAATAATAAATTTGAAGACTAAAATCCAAAGAGTGCTCGATAAATATAAATTTAAGGTATGATGGATGTTGTTTTCACCAGCTCTCTTTAAAGACGAGATCCACTTCAACCTTCATTGTCTATATTTTCTAAAGATGTCGATCAATTGATCTTTTCGAAGTTATCTGTCATGATTGTTATTGAAATTCGAATACATAGAAATGAGGATTGTCAAATAATTGCTCCTATAATCTCAAATGATCGAATATTTCCAACAAACATTGAAAGGTTAATTTTTAGAATGTCTACTCATCATATCTCATCTCTGTTGGCAACTGTAGTCGTCTGCTGTTTTCTGATTCTGAATTTATAAACACAAACAGCCTCTTTTTTTTTAATCTAATATTTTCCTTCGTGCCTTCGATAAACTGAAACTCCTCAAATATTGTTCGTTACTACTGAATCATTCTCAAAGAATACCTTTTAGGTGACGTTTAATACTTCAATAAAAGAATAACAGAAATTCAAACAATCATATTGACATACATACACTTTATACATGAAAGGTATATACATGAAAAGGACTACTGCCTCAAAATTCCTTTGATTTCAGAATCTTAGGCCTACTAAAATCATACGAGGCAGCCTATATTGGCATCTTAGTGCTACTTTCACCTTTTAGCTCTGTCTATCACCACACATCATAGGAAACATATACAAATCTATGTTGTGTTTACTGTCGTTGTTCGATTAGGTTTTTTTTTCTTATCCTCTGTTTCCATTAAAAATCTCGTCTTTTGATTTGTTATTTATGAGATTAACTTATATTTCAAGTGAAGAATTTATAAATATTTGATTTCCATCTAAGAATTATACACAACAATACTTACACTCTTTACAAAAATATAATGCATAAATAAATAAAACGAAAAGAATGTGTATGTATTTTCTATTGCTGGTTTACTATAGTGGTCGTGGTGACAAGAGAGTGAGACAAACAACCCCTAAGTGTCTATATAGATTTTATGGCATTTCAACTAGATTTCTACGAGTATTGTAAGTTTAACTGTAACTCTTTACCTTTCAATTATTTCTCTGAATTTATATGTACATTATACACACACATGTGCTCTCTCACTCTCTGTATATATATCTTCTTCGATCATTCGCTCACTTATTCCAGAGCGCTTCGTGAGGGTAAAGTCCTCAGACAGGGCTTCTAGAGGCTTTTGTCAATAACAACCATTTTCAAATGAACTGTTGGTGTATATAAATATATATATATATATATATATATATATATATGAATAAATTTAGTCCTTCATCAGTGATCTTCCAACCTTCATTGGTATTTCATCGCTTTAAAGACCATATACCTCCGGTTAGTGCGAGCAACGGCTAAAGAAAGTCGTTGGGACACGTAAATAAGGGGAACGAGCGAGATTGTAAACAATCAAAGATGGTAATTCAACTAAAAGTGAGGAAGAAGGAGTCAAGTCCCTGAAATCGATGAACCTAAGTTCTGTGAAATCGTGGACGAGAGAAAATAAAGACCATCAAACCTGGTCAAAGTGTGCGTGAGGAAAGAACCTCGCACAGGTCAAACGGGAGGAAGTAGGAGGGGGAGTAGCAGAGAGTGAGTGAGTGAAAGTGTGAGGAAGAGGCTAACAGAGAGAGTGACTGTTAGAGGGGTTAAAAGGAAGTGAGAGATACAGAGAAAAGGGGAAGCAGTAAGAAAGAAAGAGACGAGTCACAGCGGAGGAAATTATATATGAATATGAAAACATGGCGTGTGTATATATATATATATATATATATATATATACACTCGTATATATAGCGTGTATATTCGTGCATAACTTCCGTTTTACATATATATAAGTGCCTTATATTTTGATTTAAGGTTTTGTATTTCAATATCTAAATATCTATGTCGCATACTGTGTGTTATTCATCACGTAGTACGTTGGAAGAGACTGCGGCATATATTCGAGTATATAGAGTGCCATTGATATAAAAATAATATAATATTTTATGTCTGTATTTCTAATGTAGCTCATAGATTGAGATTAACGGTTTATTTCCAATATGAATGACTGCAGTCGTTATGTTACACTGATATATATTAAAAAGAAAATATCGTGATATACAACGACAACATATTGGAAAGCCTTGTCCACAGCTGAAACATTTCATTGGTGGCCAAGTTTCATAGTAACCAGTATTATTTCTTACATCTTACATTCAATGAAGCAAATAAATTCATTCTCATTGACAGCTTTATAG
>OZ024749.1:43079684-43097184 GCA_964016885.1 Eledone cirrhosa
AGGACTGGTCGACGCACATGGTTTCTCAGCTCCTAGCTTACCCCATACTCGTGCTGCTAGAAATAACAACCGTTTTTATGGGACTAAAATTTAGCTCAACAAAAGGAGCCGTTATACTATATATATAGAGTTATAAACTCAAACAGTCTTTTACAATTAATTAGCTCAAAGAAAGAAGTATTTCTGAGCCGTGAAATACAAGTTAATATAAATTAATATATATGATAAACACTAATACAATCATATAAGTGTTTCATTGTAAATGACCAAGTTAGCTAGATTGAAAAATACTAATTAGATTAATACGGTTTGCGTGTCTCGATTTAAAATAATAAATCAATAAAAACAAACCCATATTGGCAATAGCCAATATATATAGTATAGCTATATATATAGTATAACGGCTCCTTTTGTTGAGCTAAATTTTAGTCCCATAAAAACGGCTGTTATTTCTAGCAGCACGAGTATGGGGTAGCTAGGAGCTGAGAAACCATGTGTGTCGTCCTAAATATTTTGAGGTGAAACATGCCAATTTTTCTGGGTACTTGCTGATGAGAACAGAAGATGGAATTTTTCAGTTTTTCAATTATCGAAAATTATCTGGGTTTTGAAGTTTAAACTTATCTACGGAACAGGTTTGGATTTTGAAATTTAAATTTGTCCAAGTACCACGGCTATTGCCATTTTAAAAAATAGCGTAGGACAGAACAAAGGAGAGGCACAAAAACAAAGAAAAGAATCCCCAGTCACTGAAGAGGTCACAGAATGTGTGACTAAAGAACTTTGACAATATATAAACAACTATCTGGTTGTGGAACCAACCAACCAGAAATTTATAAATTCCTAAATTTATAAATTTATTATAATAAATTGAAGTGAAATCAATTGGTGCGTGTGTTTCTTATTGGCAACATGACCCTCCCAAAGTATAACAATATATATATATATATATATATAGGTGTTCACAAATACAGAGACACACGTACTTACATATACACATGCACAACACACAACCACACTGAGATACACACATCTCTCTATATAGATATAGATGTACGTATTCACAAACACACACTCATACAAACACACACTCATACAAATACACACTCATACAAACACACACGCATACAAACACACACTCATACGAATAAATATAGACATTCAAAAGCAACACACATTTACACATACACAGGTACAGACATTACCGCATGCACACACAGATTGAAGGAGACAAACATACAGACACATACACATACATGCGATCACACATTTACACACACATATCTAGATCTATATAAGGCTATATACAAACAGGGCAAGCCTATATATATGTATACATATATATATATATATATATATATATATATATATAAAGCTATATACAAACAGTATAACCCCTATATATATATATATATATATATATATATATATATATATATACATATATATAAACTATATACAAACAGTAAAACCCCTATATATATATATATATATATATATATAAAGCTATATATAAACAGTAACACTCCTATATAATATATATATATATATAAGGCTATATACAAACAGTAAAACCCATATATATATATATATATATATATATATATATATACACATATATATATATAAGGCTATATACAAACAGTACAACGCCTATATATATATATATATATATATATATATATATATATATATATATATCCGGCTACATACAAACAGTACAGCCCATATAAGCTATAAGCTATAAGCCATAAGCCAATAAACATACAATCAGACAGCACAAAGATATCACACATCAAAGGACAGACAACGACTGAATATCATGAATGGACAACAGCGCATGAGCGAAGGAGCTGTCCTGACCCCCATCCTCTAGGTTATCAAGCTATTGTCTGATTATTGTTCTACATTTATTTTATGTTACTGGCTGTCCCCTTATAGACCTTCATTCTACTCGACATTATTCAAGGAAACAGTAACTCATCGAAGGAAAGGCAGCGAGGAATTTCTAGCGATTGATCTATCGATTGCAAAGTGGGTTTATACTGATATATACAGACACACACACACACACACACAGACACAGAAATACAGGAATACGTACGCGTGTATATACACACACACACACACGTATGATTGTTAAAATATTCTTATACACGGCGATAGAAGAACACATATGCACACACATATATATGCCCATATATATATATATAATATATATATATAATATATATATATATATATATATATATATTATACACACACACATATATATATATATATATGCATATATATATTATACACACACATATATATATATATATATATATATATGCACATATATATATATATATATATATGCACATATATATATATATATATATATGCACATATACATATATATATATATATGCACATATACAAACATATAAAACAAAAATATATATATATATAATATAATATATCTATATAAAATATAATATCTATATACGTATATATATAATATATATATGTATGTAAATGTGCATATATATATATATATGCACAGTTACATACATATATATATATTATATATATATGTATATATAGATATATTATATTATATATAGATATATTATATTATATTATACATATATATATATAACTTATATATATATATATATATATATATATATATATATATTATATTCATGTGTACATGTTTATATATTTACATATAAATCTCCACATTTACATATATGTACGTAAGTACGTGTGGGTATACAATATTTGATCAATTTCTTCAGAATACAGTAGGCTCCAACATCTCTTGTAAATACTATATATAGTGTTACGTTCACTTTAAAATAGATTTGTCTATGTAGAAGAATGTTATTTTTAGGTAACAGTAACATCACTTTGATTTATTAGACATCTAGCCTCGCTGTTTAGCGATGCAAGAATTAATGTATCGTGACCCAGACTTATTTGTAAAGCTTTATCCATTGAATTCTGCCTTCATGAGTCTATTATAGAAAGAAGACGGTAGGGTTGCCATAATATCCGTGATTTTCTTTTAGTCTATTATTTCATTATATGATATTAGATGTTTGCTTGCAACGTCATGCTGCGGAGTAAAGTTCCAGGAGAAAGAATAGTGAAACAGGTTTGTCGTTCACAGCAGGAAAGGAATATTCTCTCTGTTGTCTCATTAAATATATATCTAAAAATAATACTAAATAGATTTCCATAGCTTCTTTGCCTTATCTATTACTGCCCCAAATCCGAGAATTGTTGTAGTTACGAAAAATCCTTATATATATATATATATATATATATATATAACAAAGGAATTGTCGTAAGGAACCAGATGGACCATAACGCACCAGAGTACTCAATACTTAGGGTAGTAGAGTGGGAAATAGGAAAAGGTATGATCCCGACGGCAGAGCTTAAGCCGTTTCGACGGCTATTTCTGGACTGTTCGACGGCGATTTCAGTCCAGAAATAGCCGTCGAAACGGCTTGAGCTCTGCCGTCGGGCTCATACCTGTTCCTATATATATAAATATATATATATATATATATATATATATATATATATATATATATATATATATAAAGAGAGCTATACTATTCCTGTGGCGAATCGTATCCAAAGACTTCATTTACTGAGTATTAGCATCATTAAATTCTACACTTTACTTTCTAGTAATACATGAATCATCCAGCCCATTGCTGTAATTATTACCTTCCATCTACATCATACGATGTTTGAATCATCATAGGCAGATTTTCTCATGATTATCAAGTTGAATCAAATGCTTCTATATTGTTAATGGATGTCATCAGTAAAAACGAAAAAGCGAATCTGAAAATCTACTTTCGGCACGCTTGATTATTCTTATATGTATGTGACTAGTTTTGAAAAGGAAAAGAAAGTATTTTAAGACGCTCATATAATTTGCAAGATGTGTACTGTTGGAGCGGAACGAAATAGAAGCAACAACAAGAAGAATCAACCCCAGAACTAGAATTGTACTTCTTTATCGACCTTGAATGCATGAAAGGCAGAGTTGACTTCGCTGGGATATGAATTCAGGTTGTTGAGATCCCGAGCGATTGCAGTAAAGCATTTTATCCAACGTTCTAACAACTTTGCCAATTCCCCGCCCTTCCCTAATCATTTACAGATATGAAATATTATCTTAAATTTTTTTAATTTTCAAACATAAGATTTATGTAGTTTAATCAGCTATAGTCCAGCTGTTTAATTGTTTACATCACTTATCTCAAATGATTATAGTGCGCTGATGTTCGAAAGGCTTCGCAAATGTTCGATATAACAAAACATCTAAACATAAATAAAGTAATACCGATAAGAAGCTTACAAGTAAACGTTCTTCAGTAGCAATAAATTATATTAAGAGATAATATATGAATAGTTATTTGTTGAAATAATTATGTATTCGTATCTCGCTGATAATGTTTCCTTTATTTCTTACTGGCGAAACGTGGATTTAGCATGCCTGAATGTATAAGAAGTTCGCTTCGCAATCAGGTGGGTTCTGTTACCTTTATTATGAATTCGGCGCTGTGTTTATAATATGTCATCAAAAGAATCTAATATTTTCGTTCCTCATTTTCTTTTCGGAAGATTAGTTGAGCAGGAAATGCTAAAAAAGGCAAAATATCTCCCGCGAAACCATCTAATTTCAGGTGAGATATTTTACCCTTTTTCTTTTGTATTTTCTGATCAACTCATCTTCCAAAAAATAATGAGGAACGAATTGGAGCCGGCTGGTACCGGCCGTGGGGACGACAAGCACCCCGACAGAATAGCCCTTTGACTTTCAACCTTGAGGGATTGATAAAATAAAGTACTAGTAATACCCTGGAGTCAGTTTAATCGACTTCAACACCCTCCAAATTGTGCCTAAGTAGGAAAGCGTTATTTCTGCTTCATAGGCTGGTGATATGTTCCTATTTAGAGAACTTCATGTCCAGAAATCTAATGGATTATCCTTCGTGGCTTCAGTGATATTTACTTCGTTTGTATCAAACAGCACCTAGCCGAGATTGCATACAATCACTATTGATAGGATAGAAAATACATCAATGACTTTACTGATGGCCTCATATGATCACATCAACACAAATTTAGTGAAACGTTGCATGGTGACTTACATTTTATATGAGCGAATTTAAAAGAGAAATTTTCATGTTACTACACGTAATAAACAATATTTGATCAGCGAGTAATCATCCCCTTTAACTGAATTTCTTAGGCGTCATTAATGCTTCTTCACATCATATTAAAATTATACATCAAATGATATACTTTGATGCAAGCTATATATATATATATATATATATATATATATATATATATATGCCGAATTTTTATAGATAATATTATTTCTTTCAAATTAGGTTACTATTGAAGTCTGTTCATCAAGCCGGCAATATAACGACTGGCACCAAACTATCACCTTGCAGATGTTACGTCTGTATTTGATGAGAAACCTATTATATTAAAGATATTTTATAACAAAATGTTTCATTGCTTTAATTAAATGGACCGGGGCTATGTTTCAGCACCGATGTGAAGACGAAAAAGAGATTTCTATCACATATAAGTAGTATATGAAGGTACGTGGCTTAGTGGTTAGAGTTGTTTGTACCAGCATCGTACATTCCTAGCGTCAATATCTCGATAGGGAAGCGCGTTGTGTCTTTGAGCAAGGTGCTTTATTTCACCTTGTTCCAATGTCGGCAGCTGTAAGAAAGAAGCAGCTGGATGTTGACATTGTAATTGACTCTCATCCGTCAACTTTAACTGGAATACTCTTCGACGAAACTGATAGAGACCCATATTTATAGTGGCTTCTAATTTTGACATAAGTCTTGCGAATTCGTGGGAAGAGGATGTCAATGATGTCGGCCAAAATGTTTGACTGGTCCTTTATTTCATCGACCTCGGAATGATGAAAGACTAAGTTGACCTCTTCGGGATTTGAACTCGGAAAGTCAAGAGCCGAAGCAAATACCACACAAAGCAGCTTTGCCAATGGTATAATGAGTGCAGCAATCCACCCTCCACCTGATATCCAGATATATCATACTCCAACTGGATACGAATTAACGTCTCTTCTATTCATAGTATGTCTGTAGTATTCTTAGATGATATGAAGTTAAAATAAACATACATACATACACACACACACACAATATATATATATATATATATATATATATATATATATATATATATATATATATATATATATATATATATATATATATATATATATATATATATATATATATATATATATATATATATATATATATATATATATAAGTATGTCTCAAATATGTTATCTAATCACATTCATTGTAAAGAACTTTCATATGCATGAAAGCATATTTGGAATATAAATTTATTAACCCAGCAAATGAAACTGCGAGACCTGGGGAAAACTTTCATATCATAAATGAAGTAAATATTTGTAATAATCTGTCTGTCTGCAATATTAAAATAATCAGTTAAGTCTAGAATCGAGTATGATATTGATACACCCACCTAGATGTTTTAGGCGGATATTGAAGCTGCGAGTAAGATACAACTTCATAAACGGCTGTATTTTAGAAGTTATCCGTAACAAGCTAACCTTTAACTTTATCTTATGAATACAATAACCTATACAATAGAAAAAAAATATTCTTAGAAAATGCAATATATGAGATTGTTTCGCTTTTGCTATTACTCTCAGGGAAAATATAAATATATATAAATATATATATATATTAAAAAATTCAATCATTTTAGGCATTGATGTTATTGAATTTACAAATATAATACTTGCAGTGTTTGTATCACTGTCTTGATATTGCTGGAATTCAAAAGATGCATATTTAGTTCACGAATTCCGTTCATATATTATAATCTTTATTGTGGCAAAAGCCTGCATCACAATGGGTTATATCTCGGCGGAGTGAGTCCAAGTCTTGGCTTCTTTTTCGAATTGAAATTAATTGGTTTTCCGGCTAAAGCTACTACCAGTCATACAGATTGAAAAACACAATTGTAGCATAATGTATGTCGATTTGTAACGTAGCTAATTTTATATTTGTAACGTTTGTCAGCCACGATTTGCTTTTCGAAGACAAAACCTCAATCTACTTTATAGAAAACCATAATACAGGGAATGTTATATGAATTCATGTGAATACGTTTCTAGACCGCAATATATATGGATGTATAGTTCTGTTTTTATATTGTGACAATTTATGAGGTTGTGTGGTTGTGAGTTCGATTCCCGGATCGGACGATGCGTTATGTCCTTAAGCAAGACACTTGTTTACAGGTTGCTCCTTCTACCTGGATTTCAGACCAATAAATAGTACTAGTAATTAAAAAGACCAATGGAAACGTTGTTTCCTCGGTCCGATTCAACGAGTTCTAGGATCTTGCCGATCGACTGTCGATACATCTGTCTATGACAGTTACATGATCTATGAAAATAACCATATTTGTATTCCTTCTAATTTTGTTGTAATGGTGTACATAATCTATCTATTATTTTAAAGGAAAATACAACAAAAACAAAACCAAAAAGAATACCACGAAAGTTTCACATCTGGTTACAGATTATTCCGGATATAAAATAAATTAAATTACTCCATCCAGGAATTCGAATCATATCCTCAATTGAGATACCGGGAATTGAGCAAAAAAAAAAAAAAAAAATTAATAACACTTCACTAACAAAGCAACTAAACTAAATAAAGCGAAACAGAATCCTGAACAAATTCTAAACACACTAGCTACTTATATCCATTTAGTCTATACAGGTTTGTTTCTATTTTTCTAGCAGTAATACCACCAGTATCTAATAGGAAACGGGACAATTATGTTTAAAGGAGGCAATTAACTATAAAAACATTTAACGGATCGGTAAAGAAGCCAATAGAGTTTTGTACAGGCAAACCAGATCGGAAACAACCACTCATTTAGTTAGTCAATAATTATTGTCTATGAGAAACTCACCATGTCTCTCTCTCTCTATCTATCTCTAACTATCTCTCACTGTCTCTGTCTCTCTTTGACCCTCTCTCTATCTCTCAATGTCCCTCTCCCTGACAGAGAAGAGAGTGACATATATGATATTAAAACAGGAACATGCAGTAGAACACCGTGCAATCAATTGCGATAAACAGCTTTGTTTGTGCCATCGAGTCAAGTTTTCGCTGAAGGCAGCTGCTAATAGACTCTACATCGTTACACGTGAATAATTGCGATACAAATTGAAGTCATTATAGATCGAAGTCAATTGTTCAATGTGTCTAGTTACGGTTAAATTGTTACTTTGTAAATAACAGAGTTGAGTGATTATGTGTGTTTTGCTTTTATATAGGATATAACTACTATAAAGAGACATAATGGACACACGGAGAAATATGGAAGAACAAAACGTAGTGGATGTATAAGGTAAGATTGCTGCGTTGTGTGTTCGTGTCCTGGTTTAATTATAACAACTTGTAAGGAAATGCAGAAACACTTTCCAAGTTCTGTTCAAACAGATGAAAACTGTTTTATCTCTCTCTCTCTGCCCCTCTTTCTCTCTCTCTCTCATTCTATCATATATTCCGACATATGTACAATATCAGAGTAAATATTTTAATTTTTCCTGTCGCCCAGTTACAGTATTGGTTGTGTTCTCTCTTTTCAGGAATATCTTGCTAATGCGACTTCAATCAGAACAGGACGTTAACAGTTAATT
The DNA here is from genome assembly GCA_964016885.1 of Eledone cirrhosa. Classification (NCBI taxonomy): domain Eukaryota; kingdom Metazoa; phylum Mollusca; class Cephalopoda; order Octopoda; family Eledonidae; genus Eledone; species Eledone cirrhosa. Next base: position 43,088,449 of record OZ024749.1, read on the forward strand.
TTATCACAGAATTTTCGCACATCGTAGAGATCTGGGGAATATCGATTTTAAAAATTCAATAATACAGGCTGGATTAAAACAAAAGGAGAAAGAATATAGTATGTTACTTAGCTTGGTTCACCGAATACTTTGCTTGGGTAATATTTTCAATAGCGAAGTACAGTTAGATATTAGATTGTGAGAGTATAAAAGGTTATACAACTGTTATATCATATCTATAATTATTATACAATATTTACATTTTACATAAGTGAGAGACAAAGTTAAGAATTGAATCCTGGGTAGGTTTCAATAGATATCTTATTATTTGATTCACAGCTCAAATATACAATTAATCTATAGACCAAAAGTCTTTCGATTTTGATATTAAAAGTAAACACTGGTTTTACCGGACTTAAATATATTTGACATTAATTCATGTTTTTCTGTAATACATACGTACATATAATAGACATATACACATATACATACATACACACATACATACATATAATAGACATACATATATACATACATACACACATATATATATATACATATATATATATATATATACATATAATAGACATATAATAGACATACATATATACACGCATACATACATATATACCATTATATATATACGCATACATACATATATACCATATATATATATATATATATACAATAATACAATTATACATACAATAATAGATAGATACATACATACGAAAATACATACATTCATATAGACATACATATATGCATTCATGCGTACATATATAGATACATACATACATAGATAGATACATACATACATACATGGTGGCTGCCAACTCGTTTTCGAGTACGGCCACTACTTTATATCCATGTAAGAGAACCCCTACCGATACGCTGAACGAGTGTGACGTTTTAGTCCAGCCAGCGACTTGAAAACTCTGGTACAAACACGACACTTGTGACAATTATTGACACATAGTGCTGGGCCAATGGTACCATGTGACGACAAGTGTAGAGAGATCTCCAGATATAAAGCAATGCCTGTGCCGTGAAGCTTTTATAGTGAGCAAAGGCACTGCACAAAGCCAGTCCCACTCTCTTAACCAAGATGATATTTACCAAATAGAAGAAAAACTCAACATCATTGGATACCATCAGGGTTGCAGGTGTTATATCAGAGTTTTCCTTCTCCTAGAATTCTGCCTTGACAAAAGCTAAGGGGTCATCTCTCCTGGTGATTTTGGATGGCCATTGACTCTTAAGAGCTCCTCTGGCCTTTGACAGGTTTTTTTTTTGTCCTGCAGGATGTCCAAAGTCACCCTCCTCACCAAGAAACCTTGGTGGGGTTGCCAGTTTAGTCGCCAACGACCCGACCATGAGACAGGTTGTACATATATACATATATACATATATCTGTATGTGTGTGTGTTATTATGATAGCACGACTGTGGTCAGTTTTAACCATTTTTATCAAATAATATTTTTATATATCCTTATTTGCCTCTTATATTTACTCTGAAACAATTACACACCCAAGTCCACTTGTATTCCAAACCTTCTCAAATCCATCTTGTAAACGAATCTTGATAATGGTGTATGCTCTATCTGTGCGTTGACTATTGTTTTCAAATTTACTATTAATAAACAAAACCTATTTCAGCACATGGACACATTATATATTATATAACACGTAGCAGCGTTAGATGGGAAAACATTAATAGATAACAGCTTCATCCTATATAGAATTCCACCAAACAACAAGAAGACAAAACAAACAAACACACAATAAACAAACACATCATAAATAAAACAATATAAATACCGAAAATATTAGAAATATTAAATTACAAACGAAATTTCAACAGGGAGATACGGCACACCTGAAATAAAATCGAAAGCATCCAGGTGTTAACCCATTAACAATTTTGAGTAGGGCGATGACGCCTTTATCGTTTACAAAATCATCTCTGTGTTCCTTTGCTGCCTTCTAGAAAAGAACTCAGCAACAGCCAATCAATACTACAATTTGATTCAGATGATAAAATCTAGGAGTTGAATTGAAATTTTAAATAACAGTTCTATTGTTGTAAATAAGGCAATAATTGTATCTACATTTGGCACAAGGACAGCAATTATCCCAGTTTATTACTGGTACTTTACTTTAATTGAAATTTTAAATAGGAGTTCTATTGTTGTAAATAATAAGGCAATAATTGTATCTACTTTTGGCACAAGGACAGGAATTGTCCTAGTGTATTACTGGTGCTATACTTTATCGACCGTAAGGATGAGAGGCAAATTATTTTATAGACCCCCGTAAGGATGAAAGGCATAGTTAACCTCGGTGGGATTTGAACTCAGATAAAGGTAAAACTTTGCCTTTCATCCTTAGAGGTTCGATAAAATAAAGTACCAGTAATACTCTGGGGGTTATTGCTAGCCTTACGCCAAAAGTAGAAATAATTATTTACAACAACAGAACTCAAATAATAAGGCAATAATTGTGTCTACTTTTGGCACAAGGCCAGTAATTACCCAGCGTATTACTGGTGCTTTATTTTATCGACCCCATAGGGATGAAAGGTAAAGTTAACCTCGGTGGCATTTGAACCGAGGCCGTAAATGGACGTAACTCTATGCTTGCAAAGCCCTTACCGATACTGCCAATCCACCGCCTGAATAACGCAATAGTGAAATGTAAATATTAATAAAATATATGTTTGATCTCAAACACAGTCGTATCTTCATCATAGCATGTATGATGGAAAACATGTATGATGGAAAGCATGTATGATGGAAAACATGTATGATGGAAAACATGTATGATGGAAAGCACGTATGATGGAAAGCATGTATGATGGAAAACATGTATGAAGGAAAACATGTATGATGGAAAACATGTATGATGGAAAACATGTATGATGGAAAGCATGTATGATGGAAAACATGTATGATGGAAAACATGTATGATGGAAAACATGTATGATGGAAAACATGTATGATGGAAAACATGTATGATGGAAAGCATGTATGATGGAAAGCATGTATGATGGAAAGCATGTATGATGAAAAACATGTATGATGGAAAACATGTATGATGGAAAACGTATGATGGAAAACATGTATGATGGAAAACATGTATGATGGAAAACATGTATGATGGAAAGCATGTATGATGGAAAACATGTATGATGGAGAACATGTATGATGGAAAACATGTATGATGGAAAGCATGTATGATGGAAAACATGTATGATGGAAAACATTTCCCTACATATACAACTTTCTGTCACTCTCGCTCACAAAATCACACGCAAATATACATACCCCCCCCCCATTTCTCCCTCTCTATATATATCTATTGATATGGTTTTGGTAGGGCAAAAGTTAAAGATGGTACTCAATACGTTGGTAGAGTATAAGCAACTTAAATTATGTGTAATATATATAGAAATGAGTTCTAGATTTGTTTCATTCGTATGAAACCACGAGAAATCTCCCGTACGAATGAAAAAAACTCTCTTGTCCTTAAGAAGCCATTTCGAAATATAATACACACACACAGAGTGAGTGTGTGTGTGTGTGTGTGTGTGTGTGTGTGTGTGTGTGTGTGTGTGTGTGTGTGTGTGTGTGTGTGTGTGTGTGTGTGTGTGTGTGTGTGTGTGTACATAAGTTTACCGAATTTGGGGTGATGAATTATATGAAATACGCGAAAAAAGCAAAAATAATGCACACACACACACTCGTGTGTGTGCGTGTGTCTGTATATATATATATACATATATATATATATATATATATATATATATATATATATATATATATGCATGTATGTATTTATGTACGCACGTCGATATGTATGTACGTACATATATATGTATGTACGTATATATATATATATATATATATATATATATATACTACGTACGTACGTAGTACATATATATATATATATATATATATATATGTATGCACTACGTACGTACGTATATATAAAACAATTCATCTACCGCTTTAATCAAGTTCTAAATAAAATGTGCTACGATTAATAGGCATGTGTGACAGTAATTGTTTAAAGAGATTGAATGGTCTGGCAGTCAAGACAACCCAGTGCAGACTTGTTATTAAAGTTGGAGTAGACCATTTCTGTCACGAGGCAACCATTTTTCCCTCTCTATCTGTATATATATATATATATATGTGTATGTGTGTATGTGTGTATGTATGTATTTGAATGTTTTGGTTGCCGACTCTGTGCAAGACATTTTAGATCATTGGCTCGGCTAAAAAGCCACATTCGATCGCAGCGCTGTTAGTTGCTATCGTGTGTGTGTGTGTGTGTGTGTGTATAGATGTGTTTGTGTGTGCGTGTGTGTGTGTATGAATAATTGTATATGTATATTATTATTGTTGTTGTCGTTATTATTATTGTTGTTATTATTATTATTGTTATTAATGTATATGTGTATATGTATGTGTGTGTATGTATGTGTATATATATATATATATATATATTTCTTTTTTTTATTTTAATTTAATTTTTTATTTATTTATTAATTTTTTTCTCCTCGTGCAATGGCCATACTCGATAACGAGGGGGCAGCCATCATGTATGTATGTATGTATGCATATGTATGTATATATGTATGTATGCATATGTATGTATATATGTAAATATATATATGTATATATGTATGCATATGTACGTATATATGTATGCATATGTACATATATATATATATATGTATATATGTACGTATATATGTCTGTATATATGTATATATGTATATATGCATCTATGTATGTATGTGTTGGTGTATTGTCTACGACATATTTGTGAGTGTTATATGTATGTCTGTATGCTATGTACGTGTATATGATATGCATATACAAATATACTTATATACATACATAATATATATATATATATATATATATATATATATATACACACACACAATTCCATGCATGCATAGATATATGTATATGATCTGGTAAATGGAGTGGAAGTTTATTTGAGGCAGAGACAATATAGACAGGGCATGACAGAGTATGATTTGAAAGAATTGATATATTACAATGAACAATCTGTGAAAATGAACTAATCTATTTTTATGATTTATTAACATAGTCTGAAATCAATTTCCGTCACGTCGATAGGTTAAAGTGGCAATTGGACAACACTTCATATAGGTTGCTCTACCAAGTATCGGTGTGATGAGACTTTTCTTTATTTTGTTTTTATTTCACTCTTTTACACGTTTATTGGTTTCAGTCATGAGGTTCAGATTATTGACACTAGAATGTATCGACACCAGCAAATATTTCTTCCAGGCCTGGCACCTACATTAGCGATCTCTCATTTTTATTTTTATTTATTTTAGAAATGACTGCAATATAGGTACAATCACTTGAAAGGTAACATCAGTTCTGGTTTCTTTCTGGTTTTTCTTGTTTTTATTCACCACATAACACAGAATTACTTGTCTCCTCTTGATCTTGTTACCTGGATATTTTCAGCCTAACCGTTTTGTAGTGGATTTCAAACCTCACAGTTTTCATATTTGTATCCAAAGACTTATTCGATTCCAGGATATAATTTGTTTCTTATAGCTGAATCAACGTTTATGAATATGGTATTAAGAATATAATATATATTAGAAATAAAGAAAACACTTTCTTTATTTAGCAAGGCCTCTGACCAATTACATCGCCACAATTTCACTCTCTATATATGGTCCGAACGTGGAAAGGGCGAACTCCCACTCTCATCGCCTCCATCTATGGTGAACAAATGGGGTCCCACATGTTGGCCTCCCCACAGCCCCGGTGGACAGAATGTACAAGGCGTTTCTCCGGAGGATGGTAAAGGAGATTTTTTGTTTTGCCGATCATAAACACAGATTCCAACTCTCTCTGGGACTAACTGCCGAACTTTGTTAAACATTGTTTGATATAAATGTCGAACATTAAATATATTCATAATATATACGTATGTTGTCCTCGCCATGTAAATTCCCCTATGTTCTGTTCCTTTTTCGACCTGTACACCCCCGCAGGACAGTGTTTAGCTATATAGTTTGATACCCTGCTCAGAATGGACTAATAGTACTCTCAAGAAAGGTAGAAATTATCTATGTCCATTTTCACAGCCTATGACCATATAATGTGAGCATGGGCAACCTTTTTCGAGAAGCGGGACGCATGAGATATGACTCATCATCAGGCGGACCGCAATGTATATATAGACATACATATTCATATACATACATATTCATATACATACATATATACTTATACAAACATATATATATATACGTATACATACTTATATATACATATATATATATTTATATACGTATACATACATACATATATACGTATACATACATACATATATACGTATACATACTTATATATACATACATATATACGTATACATACTTATATATACATACATATATACGTATACATACTTATATATACATACATACATATATATACTTATATATACATACATACATATATACATACATACATACATATGCATACATACATACATACACATATATACATACAAATATATATATATACTTATACATATTTATATATACATACATATATATATACTTATACATACATGTGTGTGTGTGTGTGTGTGTGTGTGTGTGTGTGTGTGTGTGTGTGTGTGTGTGTGTGTGTGTGTGTGTGTGTGTGTGTGTGTGTGTGTGTGAGAGAGAGAGAGAGAGAGAGAGAGAGAGAGAGAGAGAGAGAGAGAGAGAGAGAGAGAGAGAGAGAGAGAGAGAGAGAGAGAGAGAGAGAGAGAGTACATATCGTATTTGTTATCGTCTGTTTGATGACTATTTCTATTGCCTTCTTTGTTCACCAGTTTCCCAGATCTTAGTTCTACAGAACCGGAACATACACAAGCGGCAAGAACACTTGTAATTAATTTGTACATTTTTGAAATCAATCGAAAATTCACCAACGGAATAAATAGTACATAGAATTTTACTCAGACAGAAACTTGTAGTAATTAGTTTATTGTATTTATTATGTTCTATTACGAAAGATTTACATATAACGTAATCTGAAATTATTACCAGACTCCATTAGCTTTTCTAATGGCTACAATGATTTGTAAAGAGTAGATTAGTTGGTAAGATGGATTGAAGTGATTCTTTAAATCTGTATAGCAATTGTAATATCATATATTAATAAAAATATATATATATTAGAAAGTGAGGTTTTTTTTTACAAAATGAAAAATAACCGAGGTGTCCTACACGAGTGAAAGTATAAAGAAAAAAAGATGAAATCGAAAATGCAACTGGAGTCTTATTTAAAAAAATATATATATATATTTATTTGGTTCCTTTACCGGTTTCGCAGTTCTTCTGCTTTTCAAAAGTAGAGTTGATATGGAGGGTCTGTGGTTTTTCTCACATGTGAGAAATGAGATGAGAAAAACCACAGACCCTCCATCTCAACTCTACTTTTGAAAAGCAGAAGAACTGCGAAACCGGTAAAGGAATCAAATAAATATATATATTTAAAAAAAAATAAGACTCCAGTTGCATTTTCGATTTCATCTTTTTTTCTTTATATATATATATAGTTCGTTTCTGAATTTGTTTAGCAAGATTCTTTATTGTGCATGTCTTTTCTAATCGCTGCACAATGCATATTTACAAGTTCTGATGCCTCAACAACATATGGCAGATCAGGCGAAGGTTCAAGTCATAACATGAATATAAATACTATTATTAATGGAAATATACATTACTCAGCTAAGAAGCTCCTTTGATTGATATTTGCACTATATACATACATGTTCATATATACATATATGCAAGTATATATATATATATATATATACGCAGAACGATGTACACAGATGCACATACATATATAACTACACAGAGATACATCATTCATATCTATCTATGTAGCCATATATATGTATATATATATATGTGTGTGTGTGTGTGTGTGTGTGTGTGTGCATATATCATTGTATGCAATTAGATGTGCATACACATACACACAAACAACACATACACACGCATATATATATAAAGATCATACATTACTAAGTGCAGATATTTATAGTTCACATTGTTTAAATGGCAAATAAGTGTATAATTGATTATATATATATATAATGTGAAACTATATAAATATATTTCAATTATGAAACTCATAGAAATGCTATTAAATATATCGTGATAATGGGTTCACATACTGAAATGGAAGAAAGTGTATCTATTGAAAATAGACATTTGTGTTGAAGCATTGCAATCTGCATTTTTATTAATTACACATATGAAAATACAACACAATGATATGAAATGATCGATATAGTGAATTATATATATCTTACAAACTGTGCATGTATTTGTAAATATTTTAACATTTCCAATTTTAAAATAGAGACCAGGAAATACATATACATATACAATAGTGCATAAATACATGCATAACTATATATTTTTACATATATATTTATATATAACATATGAATGTGAGTTGTTATGCATGTATGTACGTATGCATATATGTATTTTCTAGTCTACATTATAAAAAGGTATGAGTGGGGAAACGACCAAAGTTCTGTTCTGTTCTATTTGATTTGCTTCATCTCCTGAGTGTATATATATATATATATATATATATTATATATATATATATATATATACACACATACACACAAGATATGCCAATATACGTTTACAGTCTACTATGAAACATCCCCAG
>OZ024749.1:43103521-43118521 GCA_964016885.1 Eledone cirrhosa
CTGTTATATTCCAATATTTTCTTTTGAAACTAAACATTCGAATGTTGGATTAAAAAGTAAAAATGTAACATCATCGTTTGAATACACTACATATCACATATCTATATATCCCGAACAACGACATATATCTGAAATTATCATTCTTATGTTTTAGTCCCTTCGCATGTTTCAGGCATCACCAATTCATGATTTATGGTCTATCAGGAAACCAGGGACTATAGTCAATTTAGGAAGACGAAATCAATATATAAAAATAATAATTGTTTCTACTATTGGCACAAGGCAGCAATTATCCAGTGCATTATTGGTACTTTATTTTATCGACCCCGTATAATGAAATGAGTGTGTACAGTGCTCAGGTGCACTACAACTCATGAAAGGTGCATGTATAGTACATAGAATAATGTAAAAATGTCATGAAGTAAAAACAAATATATGCGTTTATTTAGACATTTTCTTACAACATAGCCACATGGTGTCAGCAAAGTGGATTGTTCGCCTCAGTAAAAGATTAACAAACATTCGCTTCGCTGAAACTTTGTAGCTATGTTGTAAGAAGTAAACAATATATATATATAATTATTGCTGTTATAATAGCTCACACCACTGGCCTGAATGATTGTATTCCATTATGTCAATGATGTCAAATCCCGCCGAGGTTAACTTTGCATTTCATCCTTATGGGGTTGATAAAATAAAGTACCATTAATACACTAGGTAATTGCTGGCCTTGTGCCAAAAGTAGAAACAATTATGTCAATTATGTCAATACACACAACGATGTATAAGTTCATACTTTATACAATTGATTAATAATAAAATGGCGTTCCTTTATATAGAAATGCAACAGGTGGACAAACAAACTTTACCTAGATATTTAGATTTAGCAATAATCAAACAATGGCAATAACTAATGGGATTAAAAAAAAAAGGCTGTTTTCGGAAGTAGATTTCTCACTTTCTTTTTATTGACATTACTTAGTCTATTACCTATGTCGCCTTATTTTATATTTGTTTAAAAACTGAGTTTTTATTTCTCTTTTATGTCTCTTTATTATATTGTAGCTTTCCTTTGTTATGCCATTGAAATCTATTATTTTTTCCTTGCATTATTACTTATGGTAAAAGGTAAACCATCTTATCTATTTGCGGTTCTCATCTAAGTAGTATTATATTTTTTGTTGCACTTTCTCTATCATATTATGTTGTTCTAAGCTGCTTTTTACTTTGCTATGTGTATTAGATGAAGGAGGTCCATAAACCTTAAGTATATAGGATATTCTTAGATTGTGTTCTTTTATTACCTTACTTAAGGTTTTGATCGAAGTTTCTTTATTGATAACATGTATATTTTTCTGATAGTGTCAATTCAGCTTCTTTTCTATTACTTTTCACCGTGTTAAAAATACTGTGTTAGGCTGCATATATATAACACAAGAATCTAGAGCAAACAATGGCTTCAGTGTTAATTCTTCGATTCACAGTATCGGTAGAGGGTCGGACGCCATGTTTTGCAGCATAGAGTTACGGCCATTTATGATCTGATTTCAAATCACGCCGGGGTTAACTTTGCCTTTCATCCTTACGGGGTCGATAAAATAAAGTAACAGTCAGGCACTGGGGTCTATTTAATCGACTTTCCCCTCCCCCCAAATTGCTGGCCTTGTACCTATAACCGCCGAGGTTAACTTTGCATTTCATCTTTATTGGGTCGATAAAATAAAGGACCAATAATTGTTTCTACTTTAGGCACAAGGCCAGTAATTACCCAGTGCATGACTGGTACTTTATTTTATCGACCCCGTAAGGATGAAAGGCAAAGTCAAGCTCGGCGGGATTTGAACTCAGATTGTAAAGAGACGTAACTATGCTGGAAAGCATGGCGTCCGACCTTTTACCGATACTGCCAATCCACCACCCTTATAAATAAAGGACCAATAATGCACTGGGATAATTGTAGGCCTTGTGCTAAAAGTAGAAACACTTATCATTGTTATCTGTTAAGCTTGTATGGGTCTATAACAAAAAAAAAAAACCCAAAAAACCATTGCAGTTAACGTTTCAATCATATTAGTTTAAATTACAGAAGTTCTTATTTGCTTTATTCTATTAGATTATTACCTACGAATATATTACTTTTTCTCTTAAGGTTTTTTGAAACTGTGCATTATATTTACCAGCGTATTGTAACAGCAGGCATGATATATCTCTTTACTGCGCTGTGTGTATTCATTAATACAAATAGAAAATTGGTACTGATTAATATTAAAGATTAATTAAGAAATGAATATTAACTCATTACCAAATTCCAACGCGTCTTTAATAAAACAAATATTTGCATTCTACTGAAATAAACAATATTGGTTTCTGATTTAGCACAAGGCCAACAATAATTTTTTGGTGGAGGAGAAAGTCGATTAAATCGACTTCAGTGTATTACTGGTACTTTATTTTATCCACCCAGTAATGATGAAAAGTAAAGCTAACCTCGGCTAGATTTGAACTCGGAACGTAAAGGACCGTAACTATATGCCGCAAAGCGTGTTGTCCGACACTCTACCGATACTCCCAATCCACCGCCCTTTGAATGCGTTACATTTTCTCACGTGTATGTTTTCAAATATAAATAAGTGTAGGGGAAAGCCATTGTATTTAGCAATACTAACTCTTTAATATCTAATGCAAGGTAAATTGGATCAATCCAGAAGAGATCATAGTTGTAACCAAAGTTCGTGATAAGGTTTACCATTTTAACAAGTATTTTCTCTTTTATATTTTATTGTTCGTTAGGATAAAATAAGACGAGAAGGAGGGGAATATAATGAATGGGGTGAAAAAGAGTTGAGTTAAACATTAAATTTAACGCATTATATATATCTATAATTGTTTCTACTTTTGGCACAAGGCCAGCAATTATCCCAGTGTATTACTGGTACTTCATTTTATCGACCCCGTAAGGATGAAAGGCAAATGCGTTAAATTTAATGTTTAACTCAACTCTTTTTCACCCCATTCATTATATTCCACTCCTTCTCGTCTTATTTTATCCTAACGAACATGCTTTGACGCATAGAGTTACGGCCCTTGCCATTCTGAGTTGAAATCCTGCCGAGGTTAACTTTGCCTTTCATCCTTACGGGGTCGATAAAATAAAGTACCAGTAATGTACTGGGTAATTGCTGGCCTTGTGCCAATAGTAGAAACAATTATATATATATATAGAGAGAGAGAGAGACACACACACACACACACATATACACACAGATACACACATACATATATATATATATATATATATATATACAAACACATACATATATACAAACACACACACACATATATACAAATACACACACATATATATATATATATATACCCACACACATACATATACACAGAAACACGCATACATATACACACAATCACACATACACACACATACATATATGTATACACACAAACACAGAGACAGACAGAGAGAAAGAAAGAAGAGCCAGACAGACAGACAAAGAGAGAGCGAGAGCGAAACATTACTAGGTATATCTCTCCGTTTTTAAGCCGACAGAAAAAGGAAATAAAGTCAGTCTATGTAAGTGAGGTAAGTAACAGTAAATAAAAAGCTGCTGTTTAATGGAATTATGTAAATATGGGAAACTGTTGTTGGGGGCAGAAATAATTCGCTGAATTTCTTTCTCTGCCTTTTTATTTAGTGATCAAAATATACCCCAACAGGACATGTAGCTCATTACGAACACACACAGACATCTATATATATATATATATATATATATATATATATATATATATATATATATATATATATATATATATAGATGTCTGTGTGTGTTCGTAATATATTTATGTCAGGTCACCAGTTGGTGCTACTGGTAACATGTATCCCAGTACAACCTGTCTCATGGTCGGGTCGTTGGCGACTAAACTGGCAACCCCACCAAGGTTTCTTGGTGAGGAGGGTGACTTTGGACATCCTGCAGGACTAAAAACAAAACCTGTCAAAGAGTCAATGGCCATCCAAAATCACCGGGAGAGATGACCCCTTAGCCTTTGTAAAGGCAGAATTCTAGGAGAAGGAAAACTCTGATATAACACCTGCAACCCTGATGGTATCCAATGATGTTGACTTGTTCTTCTTTTTGGTAAATATCATCTTGGTTAAGAGAGTGGGACTGGCTTTGTGCAGTGCCTTTGCTCACTATAAAAGCTTCACGGCACAGGCATTGCTTTATATCTGGAGATCTCTCTGCACTTGTCGTCACATGGAACCATGGGCCCAGCACTATGTGTCAATAATTGTCACAGGTGTAGTGTTTGTACCAGAGTTTTCAAGTAGCTAGCTGGACTAAAATGTCACACTCGTTCAGCGCATCGGTAGGAGTTCTCCTACATGGATATAAAGTAGTGGCCGTACTCGAAAACGAGTTGGCAGCCACTATATATATATATATATCTGTATATGTATATAAGTACAAACACCCACATATACATATATCTGTATAAGTATATAAATACACACACACACAGACTCACACACATATATATATATATATATCTGTATATGTATATAAGTACAAACACCCACATATACATATATCTGTATACATATATAAATACACACACACATACACTCACACAAATATATGTTTATACACACACACACACACATATATGTTTATACACACACACATATATATGTTTATACACACACACATATATATGTTTATACACACACACATATATATGTTTATACACACACACACATATATATTTATACACACACACATATATTTATACACACACACATATATATATATATATATATATATATAAATATGTATGTCCACATACATGTAAATATATTCTTCATAATAATGTATATATATATATATATATATATATATATGTACACATACATGCACAAATATTCATGCAAGTTTATATAATAATGTATATATACATACATGTAAATATATTCATGTAGCAGTACACACACACACACACACACATATATATATATATATATATATATATATACATGGTAGCATATGTGAGGATTCCTATATTCATTTATGGCAGTTTTCTTTTAAACCTTTCTACAACTTTCTATTTCTTCTTTCTTGCTCTGTTGCTTCATCTCATTAATGGAAATATCTGATTATACTTAACACTATAAAGAAATATCCCCGCTGGATAATAAACCTAGTTTTTATTCTGCTATATTTTCTGTGATTAAAGCATTTGTTAGCTCTTCCTGGTGTATCTTGTAACAGATGTGTCGGTTGCATGACAAACTGCTATGGTTAAATAAAGAAATCAGGTTAACTATTATTAGCTTAATGTTTTTACTATGCATGTAGAAAGAACAGATGGCATATCATCTATCTATCTATCTATCTGTGTGTGTCTCTGTGTGTGTGTGTGTGTGTGTATGTGGTGTGGTGTGGCGTGGTGTGGCGTGGCGTGGTGTGGTGTGGCGTGGCGTGGCGTGGCGTGGCGTGGTGTGTGTGTGGTGTGTGTGTGTGTGTGTGTGTGTGTGTGTGTGTGTGTGTGTGTGTGTGTGTGTGTGTGTGTGTGTGTGTGTGCCATCTGTCGCTTGTGCATGCACACTGAAATATCGTGTGTATATATATATATATATATATATTTCTTGGCAACCTTTGGCAACAGGTGAGTTTTGCATGATATAGCGAGAACGATATTAGCATACTTGCAACATGATTATATGTCATGTCATGTTGGTATATGTTTGTCTATGTATATTTGCTTGGTATATATATATATATATATCTGTATATATATATATATATATATATATATCTGTATATATATATATATATATATATATATCTGTATATATATATATATATATATATATATATATATCTGTATATATATATATATATATATATATATATCTGTATATATATATATATATATATATATATATATATCTGTATATATATATATATATATATATATATATATATCTGTATATATATATATATATATCTGTATATATATATATATATATATATATATATATATATATCTGTATATATATATATATATATCTGTATATATATATATATATATATATATATCTGTATATATATATATATATATATATATATATATATATCTGTATATATATATATATATATATATATAGTTATGTAATAAACAACATAAGGCAATTATTCCATTTACCAGTGGTTTCTTAAAAGCAAAAAATGTTGCTTTTAATCCTCAGAATGAAAAAATCCTGGTCTGTTTATTGAATTTGGATTTTAAAAACAAAACTATTATGCTCTGTTACATAGAGCACTTTTTTTTCCTGGACTTTTCCGACGGAATTACTTCACATATATATATATATATGTATGTATATGTATCTATGAATATTTATATAAATATATATATATATTTATATGTATGTGCGCGTGTAATCACTAACGCAGACTCACACATATATATTTATATATATATAGAGAGAGATGAACGATCCAAGATATGTAAATACAATATACGTATGAATTTTATGACTCATGAATCAACTGGTAACCAGATTTGTAGATTCTTCGTTGTTGCCGGGGAGTTGATGTAAATACTATCTCTTCATTTTCACGAATATGGATGAATTTATTTCAATGAAAATTATGTGTTTGCTTTCCAAAGTTTAGCGCAGACATATTGATTTAATTCTAACTAGTTAGGAAGGGATGTGAATCATTATGTTTCTTATGTGGAATAAAGCATTAGACTGTGATTGCGTTGATTGTATCGATTTCAACAACGGATTCGAAGAATTGTTAAAGTGTCGGACAACATATTTGTCGGTTTCCAGTTAAAGTTCTTTATCTTCCGAGTTGAAATACGACAGATTTGAACTTTGATCTCGTTTTTCTTTCTGTCTCTAGTTTTGGGACGTTTCTATAATCATATCTAATGTACTGGGATCAATATGGATAAGTTAAAAGGTCTTTAACTCCTGGTGAAATCTAGGTTATTTTAAAACCTGCTGGAACCCATACTTCTCCGAGTCAGTCATAACAGATGTTTTACATTACACACACAAACTCACACATACATAGTCCCAGACCGCTCCACATATATATATATATATATATATATATATATATATATATCGGAGGAAATCATCAAGAAAGCTTTCCTGATGATTTCCTCCGATTGAAACAGTTCTAGTCCTCAAGAAGCCAATTCTTTATTAAACATTTATACTCTGCTATGTATTGAGTACTTTATTTACTGTGGTTACCCCTGATTGAACCCGGGATAAACATATATATATATATATATATATATGGGGGGGGGTACCCACACATACCAATGTTCAAAAACTAGGGTCGATATTATCATTCGTATCCTTGAGGGTGGTGAGAGTTTATTTTCATCAACTAGTAAATAAATATGAGAAAGCCTTTTGCAAACGAAGACTGAGCGTTTATTTTTATATAAAAATCTCTTTAAAACCGTACTATATCATCTTAAAAACAATATGAAGGATAAAATGTATGAGCATTTCATACGCAAAACATATCGAAAAGATATATGTTATGGCCACAGATCAGAGCCTGGAACTGAACAGCAGGAATAACAATGGAGAATTCTATTTTTTGTCGTTTACAAACCTGCCATATCAGCTAAAATATATAAATAACAACTTCAGCACATTTACTCCACAGATTGAACCACTAATGAAAATATTCATTGACTAAAACTTTTGACTAATGGCAGTAACCTAATTCATTGATATTGGTGCATTTTTGCTTAATCAATCGCAAACATAACCCGGGCAGATTTCCAGTGTCAACTTCATTTAATTCCCTCAAGTCTTTTTTTTTGTTTCAAGTGTTAATATATGTAGGTTGCCAAAATGTATTGCTGCTGATATCAGTGAAGATCGGGAAAATGAAATACATATAATATAAATACGAGGCTTGAAATAAAACAAAGATAAATACTATATAGTGTAACGTAAACCATTTATTTGCCATACAGATGAGTTTCCCTGGCCTTAAAAAACATAAACTAGATAGCAGAAAGAACATGAAAGAGTTGGCCTTCCGCATTTCATTCTGTCCTATTATCTTCATCTCATTACTATTAGTATTATCCTTTGATTCTCTGTCCCATTATCTTCATCATTAGTATTAGTATTATTATTATTATTGCATTATTGCAACTACAAGTAGCAGCAGTAGTGGTGGTAGTAGTAGTATCAGCAACTGCAGTAGTAGAGATTGTGATGGTAGTGGTGATAGTAGTAGTAGTAGTAGTAGTAGTAGTAGTAGTAGTAGTAGTAGTAGTAGTAGTATATTTGGTTGGCTGAAATGTATCTTTTGTGATGAAAAATGATTTTATTATTCCATTTCATTGGTTTGTATTTGTGTTTATCCTAGAGCAGTCGAGACCCCCTCACACTCCCCCCTCTTGTGTACTCCGACTCCTACTTGCTGACATGTGTACAGTATATATATATATATATATATATATATATATATACACACACACACACATATATTTACACACACACATATATATATGTATATATACATAAACACACACTCACATAAGAGAGAGATTGCTACGTAGATGCCAACATATATACATACATTCATGCTACACACCTACATGCATATGTATGTACACACACACATATATATATATATATATATATACTTGTATGTATGTATTTATATATAGGTTTGCATATGTATATATATATATATATATATATAATATATATAATATATATATATATATATATATATATATGTATGCTTGTATGTATGTATATATAGGTTTGCATATATATATAGGTATGCATATATATATATATATATATATATATATATATATATATATAATGTATAAAAAAACAACAATACAATATAATTACCTCATTACCAGAGGTTTCCCGAATAAGGCGAAACTTCAACACTTATACATATATATAACAACAACCCAAAACAGATTAATGAAAATAAACAAAGAATAACGAATCAAACCTTTGTCCTATGTCATCACATTGAAGGGTTATTCAATAAAATTACCTACTGACGTGTAGTGTCTAATTCTAGCAAGGGATATATATATATATATAAATTAATTGTTTCTACTTTAGGCACAAGGTCAGCAATTATTCCAGTGCATTACTGGTACTTTATTTTATCGACCCCGTAAGGATGAAAAGCAAAGTCAACCACGGCGGGATTTGAACTCAGAATAGCAAAGGCCGTAACTCAATGCGTCAAAGCATGGCGTCCGACCCTCTACCGATACTGCCAATTCACCATCCTATTATATATATAAATTATATATATATATAAAGTAATGTCCAGCTTATGTGTTGCAGCAATTGATATATTCTTATGACTTGTTGAGGTTAATTGGCTAGCTCAAGAGTCACTGGGCTCAAATCTATAAACATTAGTTTAAGTACGGTTAGCTAAACATGATTAATAGTACGTTAATAGCTATATATATTCTATTGATGAGAGCTACACTTTCCAGTAAAATAGACTAGACACACCTGCTGGTTCAATTGTGAATGTCATAGAAAATTATAATAAATCATATGCAGGAAATGAAACCAGATTATTTCAAGTAAGTAAATTGAAGGAAGATATATTAGTTGTTTGTTTGTTTGCAGAGAACTACAGCATTGTGTGTTTTAGGCAATATATATGTAATAAACAACACAATATAATTATTCCATTACCCAAGGTTTCACGAATACAGGCGACCCCAACAGAGGGGTCCCAATTCGTTCATCAGAACGAACATTTAAAATTAATTTTTTCTTCTGATGAACGACTTCGGACGCCTCTGTTATATAAAATATATATATAAATATATATATATATAAAAAATATATATAACTATATATAGATAAATATATATAACTATATATATATAAGTATATATATATATATATAACTATATATATATATATGTAAATATGATAATAATGGAGCTGCGGCGCTGCAAATGGGTTACATATGAAAAAGTTTGTCCTCATCAGTGGCCATCCAACCGTCGTAGGCATTTCGTCGCATTAAAGGCCATATACCTCAGGTTGGTGCGAGCAACGGCTAAAAAAAAGTCGTTGGGACACGTAAATAAAGCGGACGCTAGGGTAAACAAACATATGGTTTAAGCAGCAGAAAGTGATGAAGAAGGAAACAAGTCCCAGATTTCTATGAATATAAATTCGGTGGAATCGTGAACGAGAGAATAAAGACCATCAAACCTGGTTGAAATGTGAGCAAGGAAGGAATTTCGCACATGTCTAACGGGAGGAAGAAAGGGTCTGGTCTGCAAATTCGGTAAACATAAGTTCTGTGATATATATATATAACTATATATATATATATATATAACTATATATATATATATATATATATATATATATATAACTATATATATATTTATATATATATATATAAATATATATATATATATATAACTATATATATATATATAACTATATATATATATATATAACTATATATATATATATAACTATATATATATAACTATATATATATATATATAACTATATATATATATAACTATATATATATATATAACTATATATATATATTTATATATATATATATAAATATATAACTATATATATAAATATATAACTATATATATATATTTATATATATATATATAAATATATATATATATATATATATATATATATATATAGGCTTGGCACTTGTTGGTATAAGATGTGGATTGTCGTCTCTCCGGATTTTGAAATTTTAATATTTTAAATCGACAGTAATCGGATTTATGTATGGTTTTAATTCTTCAGAGGACAAGGAAAACATACAAAAAAGATAAGTTTTTGTGCTTTGTCGCAATTATTTTGAAGTATATTTTACATATATTACCGTTTTGAACATGTTTATTTTCACTGTATGATTCATTCATGGGAGACAACACACACACACGTGCTTTCTATTTTTGTTTCATACAGAGCATTTTGGTTTAGCTTAAGCAATTTTGTATTAACTTTGATATTTCTGAGTAACATAATTTAATTTGATATAATCTTGTTTGATTTTGTATAATCTTATCTGTATTTGACCCGATTTCGTTGTTTCTTGTATGATATGCTGATATTACAATAACTCCGTATATTTGTAAACAGACATTTACATCGTGTTTCTATATCTCTGTTTCCGGTTTCTCCCATTCATTAATTTAAATTTAGATTTAAAAATTTATTTTTATATTTATGAACTGCAGTTGCTCACGCTCTCACGCTGTCTCTATCTCTCTCCTTCCTCTCTCTCTCCCCCTCTCTCTCTCTCGATCAACGAGCTCTCTTTCTCCCTCTCTCTAGATCAACGAGCTCTCTCTCTCTCTCTCTCTCTATCTATCTTCTCTCTCTCCCTCTGACCCCCCCCACTCTTCCCGCTATCTCTCTCGCTCCCCTCTATCTCTCTCGCTCCCCTCTTCTGTCTCCCCCTTTTCTTTTCTTTTCTTTTCTTCTGTTTCTCTTTTTCTCTCACTGGAGTTATATCTCTATCTCCCTCCCTCACTCTGTCCCTCTCTAACCTCTACTCTACACCTCCCACTGTCCCTCTTTCTCCCCTCCACAGCGAAATGGACTGCATGCAGGAAAAATGGGAAAAATGTGAAATCAGGAGTCAGCGAAACTGGTCGAAGATTGAACTAGCGGTTTTGATCAAGGGGTGGACTATGGCTGATGGGTCTCCACCAAGCAAAAAGATGGCGGAGAACCTGAAGAGCCATGGGTTTATGAGGACCCTGGTACAGATAGAGAGAAAGAGAAAAGAAATTGAGAAGGCGTATGTCCTCATAGCGCCTCATATGGCGATGCTAAGCCGTGTCCTCAGGGAGGAGAAAACCGAAGGGAGGGATGAGGAGAAGGAGAGGGAAAAGGAAGAGGAAAAGGAAAGGGAAAAAGAAAAGGAGGAGAGCACAAGCACGGACCTGAAAGAAAATGATATACCCTCCGCTACAGGCAGGGAGGGCAGGCCGGGCAACCAACAAGCTAAGGGCAAAGGTGAAAAGCGAAATCACCTTCCGAAGGAGAACCAAGCGCAGAGGGACCAGTGGACAACTGTTCAAAGAAAGAACAGAAAGCACCGAGACACTGGGAGCAAAAAACACCAAGTAATGTGCAAGTTTTTCAAGAACGGGACATGCTGGCATGGAGAGACAGGGATGGGATGCAGATTCGCCCACCCTAGGTCTCAAACGAACTATGCCCATCATACTCGCGCAACATGCCCCAGCCAAAGCCGAAATAAGCCGCTCCAGAAGTATGCTGATGTCGCGCGTGCTGCACCAACAAGGAGAAGGCACGCACATGCCGACGAGATACAGATGGCAGCAGCAGATCAGAAAAATTTTTTAGTGATGGCAGAGAAGATTGTGGGACAGCTGACCTGGCTGCATCGTCTCCAGAGCCAGGGTCATCCACACCAGCACTCGAGACCACCGCAGTTAAGGGACCCAGAGTGGCCGCCGCTGACACCAGACCAGGTGTCATACCGACAGCCATTACTGGCACCCCAAAAGTCACACCAGTGCTGCTGCTGAATGTCAGGGGCCTGGTGAAACTCAGCAACATGAGTAAAATTTCCTACCTGGGAGACTTAGCCATAAGCAATCAAGCACTATGCATGGCACTAACCGAAACGCACCTGACAAGCAGTATAGCAGATGCAGAAATACATATACCGAAATATACTGTATTTCGTTCGGACAGGAAGGAGAGAACTCATGGTGGGGTTGCTCTGTATATCCGTGAAGATGTCACACCAATTGTACTGTTGACACATTCAAACTCAGTCTGTGACACACTGATAATACATATGAAGCAACTACAGACGGTAATATGTGTCACATATCGGCCGCCCGATGCCCCCAGTCATGAGGGTAAATTTGAGGATAGCCTAAGTAGGATAGAAGAGGTCCTTGACAAACTGGACCAGGGTCTCAACATCCTACTGCTGGGAGACTTCAACCTACCAAAGGTCAAATGGCCTGAGGGCCACCTCCTCCCTGGAATGACGTCAATAGAACAGAGACAGACGGAATCCCTGCTGGCCCTCACACACAGGCTGTTCATGGAGCAAGCAATACTCCTCCCAACAAGAGGCGAAAATGTCCTGGACCTCTGTTTTACAAACAACGAAGTGCTCATCCACAATGTAAAAGTGACACCAACAATTCTCTCGGATCATAACTTGGTAGAGCTAATGATATGTGGTCCAAGAGAACCAACAGAGACAAAACCACCAAGAAGCTCCGGGACGCTATCCAGCCTTAACTTCTACGGGGCTGACTGGAAGAAGATTAAGAGTGAAATCCGGAAGCAAACATGGAGTGCAAACATCGCCACACAAGACACTAACACACAATTTCAACACTTCATGACAACGATACACACCATATGCAAAAAGTGTGTCCCGGAGAAAGAGGCAAACAGACACAAAAATCTTATTCCCAGAGATAGGAAAATCCTTATGAGACGTAGAACTAAACTCTCAAACCAGTTGAATAGTCAACAAAACCAAAACAAGAAGGAATCCTATTTGAAACGTGCACTACTTGACACCGAGATTGCACTCAAGCTTTCACATGAGAATGAGAGGGCAAGGAAAGAGAACAGGGCCATAGAAAACATTAAAACAAACCCTAAGGCCTTCTTTAAATTTGCAAAAGAAACTGCCTCAGTACACTGCAAGATTGGACCACTCTTCCACACGGACGGTTCATTAACCGAAAATCCCCAAGAGATATGTGAAATACTGAACGAACAGTACAAAAGTGTCTTCACATGTCCACTGAGGCACATGCAAATAACGAAGCCAGAGGAGTTCTTTGATGCCACAACACTACATCAAGAAATGGCAACCATCAACCACATAGACATAACGGAGGAGGATGTGGTGTACGCCATTGATGAAATTAGAACAGACTCGGCTGCTGGACCTGATGGATTCCCAGCAGTTCTCCTAAAAATATGTAAGCGGGCCTTAGCAACTCCACTGAAGATGCTCTTCAGAAGCTCCTTGGCTAGCGGTGTACTACCCAGGGAGCTGAAAGAAGGCACAATATGCCCTATCCATAAAGGAGGTAGTAGAGCGGAGGCCAAGAACTATAGGCCAGTCTCCCTGACGTCGCATATCAGTAAGGTCATGGAGCGAGTCATCAGAAAGAAACTAATCACTTTCCTCGAAGAAAATGACCGCCTGACTAGCACGCAACATGGCTTCCGCCCAGGAAGAAGCTGCCTTACACAGCTGCTACATCACTACGACTGGGTACTGAGACAGCTACTAGACAGCTCACATGTAGACGTGATATATCTTGACTTTGCGAAGGCCTTTGACAAGGTCGACCACGGAATGATATGTCACAAACTACACGGACTTGGCATAGCTGGAAAAGTAGGTGAGTGGCTGCATGGCTTCCTGAGGGACAGAAGCCAGGCAGTCGCAGCAAATGGGGCCCTCTCGAGGGAAACACCGATAACAAGTGGGGTGCCTCAGGGGACAGTCCTGGGACCACTACTGTTTTTGGTGGCTCTCTCGGACATGCCCTCTGTGGTGCATGCAACAACATCCCTCACTAGCTATGCTGATAACACTAAGGTAGCACAGGCAATCAAAAACCCGGCTGACGCTGCCCTCTTACAGCAGGATCTGGATGCCATATACAGATGGGCGGAAGAAAACAACATGCAGTTTAATGCTGGCAAATTTCAAGCCCTACAATACAAACCTGCAAACACAAACACAAATATAGCGGAACACAGCTACACAGGACCAGGAGGGACCGATATCCCCGTGTCAAAATCGATACGAGACCTGGGCATAGACATGAGCGATGATGCATCTTTTTCTTCACACATCATGAAGGTGGCGACAGCATGTAGACGATTCGCTGGCTGGATCTTGAGGACTT
>OZ024749.1:43123521-43166021 GCA_964016885.1 Eledone cirrhosa
TATATATATATATATATATATATATATATATTCATATATACAGTATATATATATATATATATATATATATTCATATATACAGTATATATATATATACATATATATATTCATATATACAGTATATATATATATATATACATATATACAGTATATATATATACATATATACAGTATATATATATATATACATATATACAGTATATATATATACATATATACAGATATACAGTATATATATATATATATATATATATATACATATATACAGTATATATATATATATATATATATATATATATATGAGAGAGAGAGAGAGAGACAGACCTCGAGATAGATAGATATATAAATGGGGAAAGAAAGGAGAAAAGGGACGTGAGAGGAAGAGTGTGGCAGATATGAATACCGAGAAAGATGTGGAGAAGGAGTGAGAGGGAAATAGAAAAAGGGCTCATCTCCTAGGTAGACGGCGACACATTAAATGAAAAGTCTCGCCCTGTCTTATTATGGACATTTACTTTTAAGACCTATACTTTTAAATGGGTGGATTCCGTCTGTTCGTCCGTCACTCAGTTTACGCCCCACCATTACCGCCGCTGCCACTGCTACCGGCATCACCACCACCATCACCTGTCATTTGAGAGCCTCTGAGGTGTTGATAATGTTACCTACATAAGGATCAGGTGTCTCGTTTTTCCGGATTACTTTCCTTCCCCTTTCTCTCTTTCCAGCCTCGGAATCTCTGAAAATATCTAATAGGTTCAGCCTTTCCTTGCCTGATTAAAGATTAAATAAGAGAATATTTTATGATCTGAACCTTTACAGATATAAGTTTTATAAAGCGTGTCAAATAACATCACATGAGTAAGACGATAACTTCTGGAACTTACCTGCATTCTATGCAAAAGAGATATCTATTTTTTAACGAAAACGAAAGTTCATAGAATAACTAAAATTAATGAGAACATAAAATCAAGGTTATATATAATGTTTGTTTCCTATTTGTCTATATATAGGAGAATAAAATTGCCTAAGACACGCCTAGCTTTGATTTTTATGTTGCTAATATAACATAGCACACACATACAGTAGAAAGGTAACTCCTAGCAGAAATATTCTATCGTAAATAACTGGGAAAATTAAACCTTTTATATTCAGCAAAGATCAATGGCAGAATTAATTTTCCTAATAACTTTCTTGTTTATGGGTGTAGATTTAATGAGATGCCAGCTTTTATTTCAACTTCAATTTACGATTAAAGCACCTTAAGTGGTTTCAATGATAGAAATGTAAGCCAGATAATTGACAGTCAACTTGCAATTATTTCCACATTACTCTCTAATTGGAATTTGGGTAGGTTAATTCTACAACTGTTCAATGGCTCTCCACACGGCAAAAGGATTCTGATTGAAATTCACTTTATAATTATTGAAACTTTATATCAATCAGGCACATGCAAAAACTGACAAAATCCATACAATATTATTATACTGATGAAGTAAGGTTTGCTGCTTGCATGCACCACACTCTAAGCTAAATGCGGTGTCCTTGAGAACTACACGTAACTTTCAATAGCTAGATACTAGCGCTTATAATTGTGAATGTAGAAACATTGACAATGGTTCTTATTGATAAATACACTTATAGATTGTCATTTCCAGTTACGCTACTGAACATTCACACACTAGCAAATAATATACACCTGTACAGTCTAAAAAGTCTAAAGTCTGTCTTAAGCCAGAAGGCTTATTTGGTCGGTGCTTATCCCGGTTTCATGGCGTGAAGCGACTGAGAGTACAAGACTCCTTCCTGGACAGAATGCTAGTCCATCGCAGGGTTAAACCTCCAGCTATTGCTGGTACTCATTTTCAGCTGAGTATACTGGAGCAATGTAAAATGAAGTATTTTGCTCAAGAACACAAAACGCAATCCAGGAATCAAACCCATGGTATTATGATCGTAAGTCCAACACCGTTATCACTAGGCCACGTGCCTCCACCTACCTCTACAATATATAGTATGAAATTTATAGATTAAACGAATTCACATGTCGTCACTATTGAAGTATTTTCTTGGTATGGATTATTCAGAACTATATAGTTGCAGGATTGAATGTAACTGTATCCATATAATTCGCTTCGTAAAAGAAGATACACTTATAACATATCATTACAAGAGGTAATACAATATTTCTTGAAACGATCATTAAAACTAATGAACAGAGAACTAAATATTAGGAATTTATTCTATACCAGTTCAATAAAATATCACATATTAATTATATGCCTCTATAGAGTCTTTATGTTGTACACTATTTAATTATTAACACCTGTTTGTTATAGCATTTAATATGAAAACTAAGTATTCTTTTACCAGTGTAACATCACAGTTTGTAGTAACAGTCGAACATAGTCGAGTTAAGACAATAGTCATATATGCCATCACGTAGCCACAACCACTAATGGTAGAGGAATAGAATAAATATGTTGTGTTCTATATTCTAGTGCGAGAAATAGGACCAATTAGAAGTTTTAACGTTGTTCATTGAGAACCCATCAACGTATCATCTGTTCTATTGCTATGGCTTTCAACAACGTGAGGATATGAGAACTGTCATGCTAATGTGTTTAACAAAAGATTCGCTGGCATATCTGTATTAGTTAAGATCACGGTTTGAAACAGGTTCAAAGGTTCAACAGGCTAAAATCTTACTTTAGCTCAACTACGACAGAAAATTTACAACAGAATGAATCTAAACAATGCGACAATAATTTGATTTGAAGACAGAAACAATTAAATATGACAGAAAACTAAACTAATAAAGCCAGTAGTGGTCTATAGTCCAGCTCTGTAGATTGAAGTGAGGAATAAATTACTCCTATTATAGATTATAAGGCGTGTGATAGGCATAAAGGAAAGTCGGAGAAATGTTTTGCAGTAATTTTTCGGGGTTCAAATCTGCACATTCGCCCTTCAAAAGTTGATAAAGTATAAATAAAGTATTGATTTCAATTCTGTTTTGCTCACTCAATTTTTCTTTGTCCCTCACTTCACCATACACTCTTTCTCTCACACACACATACATACAGGCAACTTATTACACACATTATAGAGACAGGCGTGTATAATATATAACATCTTATTCAAAATCACTCTTCTAAAAAAACATTTCACAAGCACATTTCCCTAACCTAGGAGCATATTCACAGTCAAGCAATCTAAAGATAGGAAGTCTGACTATACAGACACAGACACACATTATATGTATGTATGTATGTATGTATGTATGTATGTATGTGTTCTTCTGGTTTTATAATTTCACAAAGTTTTACCAATAGAGAGAGAGTCGGTTTCTAACATAGACACAAGACTCTCTCATTGGGATTTACACAACATCAACTAGGTAGATATGTATGTATGCATGCATGTGTAGATACGGATGTTATTGTATGTGTGGATGTGGATGTTTTGAGTTGTATGTATGCATGTGTATATGCTTTCTATCTGTACATTTGTATATGCAGTTATTAGATGCAAAACTTTTGGGATGTTTTACATATTTTTACTGTTCCATTAATGGATTGTACTTGTAGTTTCCTAACTAGTTGTATTCTTTCTGTTCCCGTGAAGCCTAGCTGCTCAAGATTTGTATTGAAGCAGTTACTAACGTATGTATGTATGTATGTATGTATGTATGTATGTATGTATGTATGTATGTATGTATGTATGTATGTATGTATGTATGTATGTATGTGTGTATGTGTATATATATATATATATATAACACCAATATTAAAAAGAAAAAGTATGTTAAATATTGATAGCTCAAAAATAGTAAAACTAGAATACTGAGCGACCTGTTAAAAACCATATGTATCTTCATATAAGCAGGCACAACAGTTTTTCATGTTTCCTTTTATATATTTTTCCATCGTAAAGATATTTTTGTTCTTAGATTAAACTTGCATTATATTAAAACTCTAATGCTGTTTTATAAGATTATATTTCACGATAAGCTTCTTTGTTTATATATATATATATATATATATATATATATATATATTATATATATATATATATCAGTATGTATTTTTACTGAAATACTTCCGAAGTAAATAGTACTTTTATTCCTGCTCAATTGCATAAATTTCCTTAGAAAGTCACATACTCAAAAATATATTTATCGTGTTACTTCCATTCAAAATGTCTGCTTTCCTGTTCAGAAAGCATGAACATTACTAGCTACATATCTATGCACTTCCGCATATATATACATATATATACGTATGAAATTTGTAGAAATTTGTAGAAGGAAAGCAAATTTCTACAAATGTCATACTTGATGGTATAATATATATCGACAGACGCACAAGCGTTAACCTAATATAACTGTGTAAAATTGCCTCCTGTGCTTTATTTGTTTCATATATTAACAATATATATATATATTGTTTACATACTCGCTTTGCTGTCTTCATCAAAAGACACTCCGTTTTTTTCCTCTGTCTCTCTGTTGCCATATATGCACTTTACTAGAAATTGTTCAAGCCGTTGTATAACCTAGTCCTAATATTATTATGTATCCCCATCCTTATGCACAAAATTTCCCTGCCTCGATGATGGTTGAATGTGAATTGGTTGTTTTATACGTTTCATGTTTTTTGTCTTTTCCATACGCAATTTTTATATATATATATATATATATATATATATATATATATATATATATATATATAGCAGGACTAGCGTCGGAAACGTTAAGTACCTCTTCCTGCTATTTCAAGCGTTAACATAATATATTCCTTCCATATACAGTACACATTGTGTTGTTATTTCTGTTTACCTTTTACACATACATACACACACACACATATATATATATGAACATTAATCAGTATACACTGAGGATGAAAAACTCAGAGCTGAATGGGAGCATCCCAAAAGTCAGCTCAAAAGTGACACAGAGGAGATTGAGGTTAGCTGAATATGCTCACCGACATCCAGAGTTGACATTGCACTCAGTGCTCCTTTGGGAGCCCCTACATGGACACACTAGAAGAGAAAGACCAAGGTTAACGTATGTTGATGCCCTAAGGACAGACACTGGTCTGTTGGAGACGCAGGACATGTCAGCGATAATGAGGGACAGAGACCGCTTGAGAGAACTCGTCCATGGATCTCGGGAATTTTACCCGCCTTAGATATATATATATAGAGATATATATATATATATGCGCATGTATGTATGCGCGGTTTCAATGTTCTAAAAACAACCAAAAAACAGAGACAGTGGAAGGATTTCAAAATTGAATTTGAACCTTAACTACTATGTAGAAGACACTCAAATTTCGAAAACATTTCAGGAAAAAAAAATGCAAAATGTTCAGTTGCTTATAATACATCGAATAAACGGTAAAGATAGGGTGAAAAATTTAAGAAACGGGAAATTTGGAGCATTTTTGATATTAATTTTTCCTTTTAGTGGATCTCTTCAAAATCCTCTCTATCGTTTTTATG
Source organism: Eledone cirrhosa (assembly GCA_964016885.1). Taxonomy (NCBI): domain Eukaryota; kingdom Metazoa; phylum Mollusca; class Cephalopoda; order Octopoda; family Eledonidae; genus Eledone; species Eledone cirrhosa. Next base: position 43,129,036 of record OZ024749.1, read on the forward strand.
ATGCTATATTCTCATCATAAGTAGTGTCTTTGAGTTTTTAATGGATTTGAAAGTACAGAATTAAAAAAAGGATAAATAAAATTGGTGGTTTTGGTAAATTTTGAAACAGCAAATGCTTAGGGTTATGGAACTGACGGGTAAAGTACTTTTTTCATATATAAATATAAATATGTTTCGATTGCATTAAAGTATATAAGTGTTTTTCATCTGGAATTGTAATTATATTTTCATTCTTTATATACTTAAACTGAGCTAGAAGCAGCCTTTAAAATGTTTATAGATTGGAACAAAAGTAAAGGGAACATATTCACGTCTGACCTTCGTCGTTTACGACGAAGAGTGTTCCAGTTGTTTCACGCAACGGAATTGCCCGCTCATGAAATTAACGTTGAAGTGGCAGAGCATTCCACAGATAAATCTAAGCTTAACATAGTTGTCAGGGCGACAGGGCTAGTCATATTAATAACAGGCACTACTTATTTTACCAGTTGAGAGTACTGGAGGAACGGGAAATAAAAGATCTTGCTCAAGGGCAAAACTCACAACTGTCCAGGAATCAATATCAGGATCCTGAGAGGAACATCTTAACCACTAAACCACCCTCACCACTCCTTGCCCTCCTTCTTTTTCCAACTTATATTTCACATACTACATACTGTATATATTATATACTATATACATTTTATAATATATCTGTATACTACATGTATCATAATCTCTCTATATAACATACTTTATATATTAGATAATATTACATACTATAAGGGCGGTGGATTGGCAGTATCGGTGGAGGGGTGGACGCCATGCTTTCCAGCGTAGTTACGTCCCTTTACGATCTGAGTTCAAATCCCGCCGAGGTTGACTTTGCCTTTCATCCTTACAGGGGTCGATAAAATAAAGTACCAGTAATGCACTGGATAATTGCTGGCCTTGTGCCTAAAGTAGAAACAATTATATACTATATATATATACGCGTATATTGAAAGGATAACAAGGACGATCGGTTACTCCTTTATTACATTTATTGGTAGGTGACGCGCGTTTCTCCACTGACAGCTCAAGGTTTGATCTGTATCGATGTTACCCGACTCGATAATCGTCACCTACGAATAAATGTAACGAAGGAGTAACCAAACGTCCTTGTTTTCCTTTCAATATATTACACTCTGTATAGCTTTACACCTCAACACAGAAGTGAACCTAAGCATTGAGTGCTCACCCGGGTGAACCTGCAAAAACTCCAAGTTACACTCCCTAGATATATATATATACATATATATATATATACTTTATATAATATTATATACTATATATATCCCGCCGAGGTTGACTTTGCCTTTCATCCTTACGGGGGTCGATAAAATAAAGTACCAGTAATGCACTGGTTAATTGCTAGCCTTGTGCCTAAAGTAGAAACAATTATATACTATATATATATACATTATATAATATTATATACTATATATATATATATTATATAATATTATATACTTTATATATATATATACATTATATAATAGTATATACTATATATATATATACACTATATATTTATACGTTGTGTTTTCTGTAGTGTTATTACTTCTCCTATTATAGAATATGTATTTTTTGGTAAGAATATTCAGACAGGCGTTCAAAAACTATTTGGCAGAATTAATAGGAAATACATTGAATCAGTTAACCATAGTATTACATTAAGATCTCTAGTTTCCAACTCTATCATGTAATATCAGCTATCATCATTCATCATTCATTTAACTACGCCATTTATTTTCCTCTTTATAATATGTATGTATGTATCTATGCATGTAGGTATTTATCTATGTACGTATATATTTGTGCGCGTCGGCGTGTGTATATATATATATATATATATATAGTATTAAGGATACTATTTATGGTTATGTATATATTAAAACCTTTTATAGTTATATATATATTAAACCCTAAATAGTGAAAGACAGTAATTTATTACTATCCTATTACCAGTAAGATAAATAGCTCAATGTAACAACATCAGTTGTTTTACAGAGCAGTTATATAGAAATTACATGAATCAAAGTTCAGTTTAAATCATTTATTTTCTTACAATTGTTTCTTCCAAACCGAGGTTTGGGGTCTTCGGAGCAATTATTTAGTGATGTTTTACATACTATAATTTCGAGAGAGAGAGAGAGAGAGAGAGAGAAATGGCTTCTGCAGGACTAGAACGGTTTCATTCGAATGAAATTATCGGGAAAGCCTTGACGATTTCCTCCGAATAAAACAGTTCTAGTCCTGTAGAAGCCAGTTCTATAATAGATATTTATACTCTGCTATGTGTTGAGTACCTTACTTACTGTGGTTACCCACGATTGAACCTGGGATATATATATATATATATTTACATAAGCAAGTAATGAAGGAGTCGCTAGCCGTTATAACAAATGATTTATACGATTCTTACATATACATATATATATATATATATATATATATATATATATATATATATATATATATATTGGGGCGTGTGTGTGTGCGTATTTCTGAATGTGTGCATGTGGGTGTATGTATGTAAGTATGTATGTGTGTATTATGTATGTACATATATATTTATGCTTGCATATACATACAGAAGGAAGTCACAATATATACACATATCCGGCTCTGTCCTATTTTATGTTCCAATTGCAGCGAGAGTATTTATATGCTTGCATATATTCACTTTAAATGATATTTGTTTCTAATGTTGGCACAAGGCCAGCAATTACCCAGTGTATTACTGGTACTTTATTTTATCGACCCCGTAAGGATGAAAGGCAAAGTTAACCTCGGCGGGATTTGAACTCAGAATGGAAAGGGCTGTAACTCTTTGCGTCAAAGCATGGCATCCGACCCTCTACCGATACTGCCAATCCACCGACTTTAAATGATATCGCTAAGTATTATACCTTGTTTTGTTAAATTTTTGGAGAGTTCTAGGGAATAATTGGGCACGAAGGAAGGAAAAGAACAGTACCAGCAGACGAACGAACATACCTTTACATCAGAGACCGTCAACTTCGCTTTGGTCCTTCACAGTCTCAAGTCGGGCTGCTCCTGTGTCGAAAAACCAAGTCATATCATGACAATGTATATGTTCAGCCATGCCACAAGGAGCGTTGTGATTGACAGTATCGGTAGAGGGTCGGACGCCATGCTTTGCAGCATTGAGTTACGCCCCTTAATGGTCTGAGCTCGAATCCCGCCGAGGTTAACTTTGCCTTTCATTCTTAAGGGGTCGATAAAATAAATTACCAGTAATGTACTGGGATAATTGTTGGCCTTGTGCCAAAAGTAGAAACAATTATTTATTCCTTTTGCTATCAAACCACCTATATATCACAGTGGTTCTAAGATAGAAAGTTGTTTACGTATCAATAATTACCTATCATAATTGTATTCAATTGTATTTATTAAGATGTGTTCTACACACCAGCTTAATAATGAAGTTAGTTATATTACTAAACCTCTACAAATTCTTGATTATCTTCAAAGTAATTTTTATATAATAGGCAGTGTTTTTTGTATAAATATTTTAACAAAGAATGAAAGAATATATTTGGAGAATTTACCTTTACTATATGAATGAAAATTCGTGGTTTATTGTTTAAGGGGCTTCTGAAAGCTGGAATCATACGATGTGGATTCGGTCGCCAAGGCAATGTCACTGTTATATTATCATAAGCCAATTACTGTTTGGCGATAATAGTTTCAGACGAATAATTAAGGCTGCTCTAATATGTGGGTGTATGTATATAAAATTGTGCTTGCGTATATGTATGCATGTGTGTGTAAAATTGTGCTTTCGTATGTGCATATGTGTATGTGGGTGTGTATGTGTATGTGCATCTGTATGTGTATGTGTGTATGTGTATGTGGATGTGTATGTGTGTATATGTGTGTATGTGCGTATGTGTGTATGTGTGATTAATTATGTTCTTTTCTATTCGAAATGAATGACGTTGCAGTCATATTCCAGCTATGTTGATTAGACTGTACCCACTGGCTAGTTGGCAGCGGGTTTAAACATTGACAATCTGTCTAAAACAAGCTACGAGATATTTAACTTGGCAAACAGACTTTTTTTTTCAAACATACACAGCCCTTTACGTTTTAAAGAAATTGGCCAAAAAAGATAATTAGATTAGCGTATATATGGTTTAATTTACGAAAAAGTTATATTTTACTTTGATGGACTTTATTTCTTATCTATAATTTTTCGAACATATTTTCTTAGATTTATTTGTTTAAAGTGAAGATGGAAATAATGATAATTTCTTTTTTTAATTGAAACTTCTTAATGTCTCTGTGATCATAATAATACAAAAATGAAAATGTTTAATACAATATTGTCGGAAGTTTGCTTGGCTTATTTCTATTTAAAAAAAATCGATATAGGTTGGTTTTTCATATTTGTAATGCAGTATCTACATACCAGACTTGTAGTTAGAATGCCTCATTAAAGGATATCTGGGCAGGTTTCAATGGCAAAACCAACCAGCAGGAGAATCTGTGGTAGACCCCGAGCAAGATGGTTGGAGACCATCCATCAACTCGTCTAGTCTCGCTTGGGAATCCAGCCGGATCAATTGGAGACAGTTGAAGAAATACTCGAGGAATCGGCAATTAATGAGATGAATTATAAACTGAGACAAGCATATGTATGCATAATCTTTGTGTGTGTGTCTATGTTCGCATGTATGTACATATATATATATATATATATATATGAGGGTCTGTGGGGGGAGCGTGTGTGTGCGCGTGTATATATATATATATAGTATAAGAATACTATATACATATATATATAGTATAATACTATATATATATATATATATATTATATATATATATATATATATATATAGTATAAGAATATATATATATATAGAATAAGAATATATATATATATAGTATAAGAATATATATATATATAGTATAAGAATATATATATATATATAGTATAAGAATATATATATATATATAGTATAAGAATATATATATATATATAGTATAATACTATATATATATATATATATATATATATATATATATAGTATAATACTATATATATATATATATATATATATATATATATGTAGAAGTTCTATTTAAATTGTTGGAATACAACAAGCAAATATTTTTATAACTGATTGTTGGAGCAAAAATACGATATATTAACAAATGGAAACTATATTTATAAAACCATATTTATTTCATTATATATATTTCAAGGACACCAAGTTAAATTATGGTGTGCTTTCATCAGATAAAATATAATATAGACCAGTTTTATAAATAAATATTGACATACCCTTAAAGAATGCGACCATTTCTGTTGGAAGCTCCCGGATAGTGGGGTTATAAAATGCATATATATACTAATTAGAGATTTTAAATCTCGTTTCAATAACCATAAAAACTCTTTTACACATCTAAACAAAAAATCTTCAACTTCTCTATCTAGCTTATTATGGGACCTCAAATTAAAGAACGTTAAATATTCGTTGCTTTGGAATATTATTTCAAAAGCTACTCCTTTTAACTCCTCTTATAAATATTCTTTATATTAAAGACCAAAAATTCCCTGAACCTAAGGAGCAATTTATTCATTTGCTGCAGACATAGATTGAACTCAACGTTTAAATGTAAATTTAAAATGTAATATATAATTAATTAATTCTATTAATATATTGAATCTATCGATAAAACATTAGATTCCTTCATTTGACTGCTTAAACTCTAAAGTTAAAAAATTTTTTCCTAAATAAAAATAATAAATTCTTCTAGAGAAACATACTGACAGCTCTTAAAAGGGGAAAATATTTTATTTGAAAGTTTCTCCTACTTTTGAAAGTTTCTCTTTTGAAAGTTTCTCTTTCTTTTTCTTATGGCTATAAGATTAAGTTAAACATACTGAGAACTAAATATTATATAGAAAATTTAAATGTTTATACTGAATCTATTAAACATTCTTATTTTAAAATTATATCTTGAAATATTCTATAATATTTTTTAAAATTATATGGATTTAAAGTTATATTGCTTATAATTATATTTCCAAATCGTAATATAATATATTTTTATTTTTTATTTTGTTTTATTTTATATGATATATAATATGTACTTCTATTATACTATGTACTGTATTTTTATCTCTCTCTCTCTCTATGTATGTGTGTATATATATATATGTATATATATATATGTGTGTGTATGAGTGTATATATATGTGATGCATATCTGCCTGTATGTGTAAGTACGTGTATGTGTATCTATGTGGGGATTATGTGTATATATATATATATATATGCATAAAATTCGAATGCACTCGTTTGTAAGGATTTACTTAAGATTCGTGATAAACAAACTTATATAATAATAGTCACAACTGCATAACAGGTGGATTTATTAGATATAAAACGTATAAAAAAAATTTGTATAATAACATAGGGTTTGTATAACCTAAAATTTCCTTTACTATCTTAACATTTGTAACATTTAATATAAGTAAATAACTTAATTTCCTTCACGCTGTTTCGCTATTACAAAGAAATGATTTTCTCTGTTTTTTCTACGATTTTCTCCGAAAAATCTATAAGTTTGTGAAAATTCCTATATCTTAAATTAAAAAGTCCTTTATTGTATGTATGTATATGTACGTGTATGTATATATATTTATATGTATATATATCTGTGTGCGTATGTATATATACGAATATATTCTTTTAATAATATATAGATTTTTATAATATATAGTCTTAATAATATATAGATTTTTTAATAATATATCGATCTCAATTTTTAATGTATAGATCTCAATCTAATTGATAAACTAAACATTTAATCATATTTAAACAATGGTTACATTCTCCTATTATTTATGTATTTTGCATTCACGCTTATTTACACTTCTTTGCTGATCCATTAAATATTTATTCTTTCACTTCATCTCAAAAGTTAAGCTAATACTATCACTTAGAGCTTTCTCTTTCTCTTTTCTTTTTTCTTCCCTTTCTCCTTTTCTTATTTTTCTTATTTTCCTCTTGGAGTTTGCCCTTTTTTCTTTTTTTCTTTCTCTTTCTCCATAACCCAACGGCTTATTTAAATCAAATTTCATTTAAAAATATCCGAAACTAATTTGCAGAATAGTATAAATAAATTTATAACCCCACTATCCGGGAGCTTCCAACAGAAATGGTCGCATTCTTTAAGGGTATGTCAATATTTATTTATACAACTGCTCTATATTATATTTTATATGATGAAAGCACACCATAATTTAACTTGGTGTCCTTGAAATATGTATAATGAAATAAATATGGTTTTATAAATATAGTTTCCATTTGTTAATATATCGTATATATATATATATATATATATACACACAATATATATAGTATAATAATTATTTCTACTTTAGGCACAAGGCCAGCAATTACCCAGTACATTTCTGGTACTTTATTTTATCGACCCCATAAGGATGAAAGGCAAAGTTAACCTCGGCGGGATTTGAACTCAGACTGTAAAGGGACGTAACTATGATGAAAGCATGGCGTCCAACCCTCTACCGATACTGCCAATTCACCGCCCTAGTGAATTTATATATATAGTATAATAATAATATATATATATATAGTATTATTATACTATATATATATATAGTATAATACTACTATATATATATAGTATAAGAATCAGTGTTGCATCACTGCAACCACCTACGAACGCAATTATCTTACACCTCTCTCTGAGAGAGAGAGAGAGAGAGGGAGAGAGAGAGAGAGAGAGAGAGAGAGAGAGAGAGAGAGAGAGAGAGAGAGAAAGAGAAAGAGAGAGGTGTGTGTAAGATAATTGCGTCCGTAGGTGGTTGCAGTGATTCTTATACTATATATATATATATAGGTCTGTCTGTCTGCGTGTGCGTGTGCGTGTGCGCGCGTGCGCGCGTGCGTGCGCGCGTGCGTGCGTGCGTGTGTGTGTTTTCTATAATCGATTATGTTACTGAATAATTTTCGGTTAGCCTGCTTCAGAAAACCCTCCCAACATGCGACAACAATTTTGTTAACACTGATTTCATTCAAGTTAGATCAACGCCACGTATTACCTATTGTACATTCATATTTACTGTATTGTACTTGAACATAACTGTATATGACAGTCAGGTGCGTTGGACAGAACGAGATATAACACTATTTATTTCAGACAAAGTGCAGAGCTGGTTACATGAGACAACAAACTTCTATTTACTTTGGCAGTTTAACGAGCTGTATAATAGCTTTTCCAGTTTCAACACACTTGGCTAAATTATAAAGATTATAATAAATAAATTTGTATAATTATTTGTAACATTAGTAATTTCTTAGATATCGTGCTGGATAGTCAGATTAATTATAACCTCGGACTAAATGTATTATATTTTGTTATTTATATTTACTGTATGAATCTTTTTCCAAAAAACATTGGCAACCATATATGCATACACAGACACACAGACACACACAGACACACACACACACACATATATATATATATATATATATATATACATACATACATATATATACGTACACACACACATATATATATGTGTCTGCTTGACGCACGAGCAGAAGGACATGTGTTTTTTCCTGCCAGTGGAATATCACTACATCGCTTTTCACCTGCGAATACCGTCTCATAACAACAACAAATTCATGAATCCCATCTTGATTAAATGGGGGAATCGCGGAAATAATTATAATTGAGAAACGATTCATGTAACATCAACATTTTTATTTATGTTATTTTTATATTGAATCTCCATCGTAACTACAAATTATGAATGTTGAGAGCTTTCTCCTGCTTATTCCTGTTTTTTTACCAAAACAATCTCTTCGGAACACACACGCACGTACACACACACAGTCAGACACACACATATATACATATATTTATGTATGTATGTGTGTGTATGTATGTGTGTGTATGTGTGTGTCAATAAGAAACATCTTTTCATTGAAACATCTAATATTTATGAGATGATCCTATTCTATGTTAATCTTTTGCTAATGATAATTACCACATGTCATTATTCATTCCTCATATCTAGATTGCATCAGTTACATTCATATATCCATTAACGTTTCATGGCACTCTCAGTCTTATCTTCAGAATGATGTGAGCATGATGGTGGCAATTTAATTGCTGCGATTTTGTTATAGTTAGCAAATATTACAGGAATGATGTTGGAAGTGATAAAGCCATAATCCTGCGATTTTAAATTGGTTTAAGAATAAATTCCAAAATTCCTTCAGCGACCAGTGAGATAGATGACAGTGATAACTTGTATGACGTGGTCATGGATGTTTATAGCTTGACTGCCTTTGATAATAGGTCTGTTCAATATCCATTGACCTTGGGCTAAACAACAACAGCAACTACTAACTACTATTATGTTTAAGGCAGGAATCCATATGTATAATATAAATATAAGAAATGTAAGATAGCAGTTACAACCTGGAAAACCATTTTAGGCATTCCAAAATATAAAAAATTCACTAATATTGTTAACATCACTAAACACTTACAATATATTTATTGATGTCAAACTATTTGTCACAGTTTGCGTTGGAACCGTGTTAGCGACAACAAGAAATAAACGATATACGTAAAAATATGTTCACAGATTGAGTAATTTTAAATGGCGAAAATGTTTCTTCCCCGCTGTAATATCTTTAGCTTAAACAAAAAAGGGTCTCAGATCAAGACACTTGCCACACACATGCAATTTCAAAATGTAGGATATTTAACTCTAACTTACAACGAGATATTTAATGTGGAATGTAGAAGATAAAATGAGTAATATGACAAGCCAGAATAAACGATGTAAACAAGACAATGTTTCGAAATATAAGGAGTAAAAGTTGAAGATATGTGGAGAAAAGGGGACATATTTAATAAAAAATTATATACATGGATGAACGAGCAATGAGAAGAGATATATTCAAAGAATGAATGGATGATTGGTTGGATTTATGCATGAATTAATATAATCGATTGAAGGTAAGAACATCGGATATATTTCAGAATTTCTACAAACAAATCATTGTGTATTGCGAAAACGTTTAAAGGATAGAAATACTGGATTGAAAGATAGAAATAATAAAATGGAAATAAATACTAAAAATATATATAAATAAACGATTTAAGGAGCGAATGAATGAAGATGAAATGAAGAACCTCTTACAATATAAATACTTGAATACTTAAAAGAAACAATCATATAAAACAAAGCAAGTCAATCGAATGTATAAAAGAACAGGGCCAAAAAATGAAGCAAAAACTGCACTATTTAAAACAAACTAAATAGAAATATGTAAGGAAGTATTTAAAAACTGCATCTAATGCATGGCTGGATGAGGTTGTAAAATAATGTTGAAAAACATATAAACAAATGGAAATGGTATGGATGCATAAGAAACTATGAGAAAATACAGTAAACATAATATAGAAAGAGAAGGAAATCTGGAAAGGAATCTAGGATTTTCCCAATAAAAATACACGTATTTAAGGATGAAAGGGGAATAGGGAAAATGATTTTAAATCCAAACTATAACATACATGCATGCAAACATACATACACATATATACATACGGACAGAGAGACAGAGATACAAACGCACAAAGATACCTTCATACACTCATACATACATACATATATACATACACACATACAAACGTACATGCATACACATATTTATAAATATATAAGAAAAATCAAACAGGGATGTTTATACAATGTAACATGAATATAATAATTGTTTCTACTTTAGGCACAAAGCCAGCAATTACTGGTACTTTATTTTATCGACCCCGTAAGGATGAAAGGCAAAGTTGACCTCAGCGGGATTTGAACTCAGAATGGAAAGGGCCGTAACTCTATGCGTCAAAGCATGACGTCCGACCCTACCCTATACTGCCAATCCATAATAATGAAATATATGAAGATAAGATGGAGCCTGCATATGGATGTGTGTCGGGGTACAAGCAAGATGAAAAAAAATAACAGATTTAAAAGAAAACACAATCTTGAATGTAGCTCTGGTGAGTATGTAACATAGGTTGATCACAGGAGTAAACAACTTGCCTAGTTATATAAACGAATGAGCTTAGATGTTCCTCTTATTTAGGCCCAGATCAAACTAGATGAAGTAAAGTATGAAAGGGATTTCGGCCCTGGTCAACACGTATTCATTTTTAACGTATAGTGTTTTGGGGACTCCAGAGTCTGTCTTAAGCCAGAAGGCTTGTTACGTCGTTGCTTATCCTGCTTTCATGGCATGAAGCGACTGAAAGTACAAGACTCCCCCCTGGACAGGACGCCAGTCCATCGCAGGGTTAAACCTTCAGTTTCAGGCGAGTATACTGAAGCAACGTAAAATGAAGTGTTTTTCTCAAGAACACATCACGCAACCCACGACATTATGATCGCAAGTCCAACACCCTTACCAGATTCTGGGACTACTTTAACAGAATGTATCCACCATTTCAAGATGAGATGGTGTTGCTATTAAAACTAGGGTTCATTGGTACCAGGATAATATTTATAGAGAGAAAATTGAAATATATTAGCCACATATCTTCAGTGAAATAGCTACAAATGAGAAAAAATATTGTCTCTCCATAGAACGCTTTCTTTAAAGTTTAGTCAGGCTGCGCAGATATTTTGTTTTGCCAATGCTTTTGATTTTTTTTTTCCATCTAAAATAAAATGTGCGCACTGAATATATAATATTTATAAAGTATTAATTATATTATTTCAGCCAACTAAACTTTGGTGCCCACATTAAATTCTTTTGTGTGTTGGTTATACATACGACCTAACATATTTAAGACAGACAGTCATACGTACATACGTTGAAATGGTTATACATTTTTGGGGACGCCCTGTATATATATATATATATACATCCATGAGAAATATGTATGTTAATCTATCTATCTATCTATCTATCGAGAAAGAAAGATAAGTAGGTAGATAGATAATGTTGAATAATTTAATGATTTCTTTGCATGAGAGCTATCTTAAATCCCTATTACATCGTTTCGCTGACCACTGTAATGCTATTCTTGTAGTGTTTTTTAATATATACGATATTTCTTTGAATAATGGATTTATGCTATCAATGATATATAATAACTATAAGCGACATATAATCGAATGTGCGATCGGATTGTCAAGAGTTTCTTTACCTGATCCATTCCAAACCAGCATTTCAACATCTTTATATATATTCAGCAATGGTGATAATGACAGTGAAGTTCACTGTATTCTATCAAACAGAGTGATTTAATGAAGGTATGATGCAAATATAAGACGTCGTGTATAGAGATGTCAGGTATCATTATACCTATTATTTACTGTTATTACGAGTTCTCTCGTATGCAGAACGATAAGGACTTGGGATTTACTTCGAGAGGGAAAAAATCATAGCAATAATATCAGTTAATATATTCTTGGTATTCTTCCATCAGTAAGATGTAAACCAGAATTCCCTCTGGCATTATATGAAGAAATTGCTAGCGAAATATGTTCTGAATCAGCCATCTATAATAGAAGGTTTAATCTCAAATATTTAGGCTGCTTTGACATCAGTCAACCGAGAATTACATGGTGGAAAAATATGTTGACCTGCAACGAAATAAAACTCCCCCCTCATTACAATTCCTTTGCACATAAATGCACTTAAATTTCCCAAAGAACTTGCTTTCAGCTTCGATAAACTGACAATAGGCATATTCAAATGTATTGAGGTGTAATAAGTATGGAGTGCAATAAAATTACTCCAGAAGTAGTTTTACAAGTAGAAATATTGTATATCTTTGTTGAGCTACTGGTGGGTTGAGATTTATACATAACAGGATCTATTTTCAGATGTGGCAGCTCAATATCAAGGATACATCGAGGTTACGACTTAACAAAGTAGTCGATAGGCTTGAGAACCCAAGGATTGTAAGTTGTGGAAATATGAGATGAAGACAAAACATCTCTACTTCTCTATACATTAAAATTATATTGTATAAATCAGTGTGTGTACATTTCTATACATAGAACAGTAGTGTGTGTACATATGTATACATGGAGAGGTAGTGTGTGTACATTTGTATACAGAGGCAGGTAGTGCGTGTACATTTGTAGACATAGACAAGTAGACAAGTAGAATCTTAAGAACACAGATAAAAAAAACCTTACGGGACTTAGGTTTGTTTACGTTCACAGTTTCTCATCCTTTCTAGGACCACAGGATATTACCTGTAAAAGACTAGGGTTGATATGATCACCTCTCCACTCCCCACATATTGTTAGCCTAGTGTCTGAATTAAAGATCATGTATGTGGTGAACTAATAGTATCATTAGAATGTCCTATAGAATACTCTGATGTAGTCGGTCCGGTTTACTGTTCTCCCTGAGGTCAAATCCCATCGAGGTAAACTTACATATATACAGAGAGAGAGAGAAAGAGAGAGAGAGCGACAGACAAAGAGATATACACTTTCTCACTGTATGCACCCACGCACGCACTCACGTATGCACAATTACATACATGTACATACTTACATTCATATAGATATGGATGTGTGGATGTCTTAGTGTGTGTACGTGCGTATGTGTGCGTGTCTGTCTGTGTGCATGTGTGCCTGTGTGTGTATGTGTCTGGGTGTGCGCCTGTGTGTGTGTTTGCGTCTGTGTGTGTGTGTGTGTCTGTGTGCGCCTGAGTGTGTATGTATGTGTGTGTGTGTTTGTGTATAATTGCGTGTATGAATCAGCAATGTTAGTGTGTGTATGTGTGTGTATGTGTGTGTGTTTGTTTGCTGATTCATACACGCAATTATACACACAAAGTTAGTGTGTGTGTGTGGGTGTGCGCGTCTGAATGTTTACGTCTGTGTGTGTGCGTGGGTTTCTTTGTGTGTATAATTGCGTATATGAATCATCAATGTTAGTGTGTGTGTGTGTGTGTGTGTGTGTGTGTGTGTGTGTGTGTGTGTGTGTGTGTGTGTGCGCGAGTCTGAGTGTTTACGTATGTGTGTGTGTGTGTTTGTTTGTGTGTATAATTGCGTGTATGAATCACCATGTTAGTGTGCGTATGTGTGCGCGTGTGTGTGAGTGTGTGCGTCTGTGTGTGTCTGTGTTTGGTGAAGGCCTCACAAAGAAGTGACTAAACACATACGATGTATCTACATAGAAATACCAACAATGACCGTTGTTGTTGTTTGTTATTGTTGTGTTTGTTGTTGTTGTTGTTGTTGTTTCACACTCACGTAATCTTGACACGCATCAAGACGAGTTTCTCTTATTTGTTTTCTATTAATTTAACTTACAGGATTATAATTGTCTTATCTTCCAGAGTGAAACCTTACAAGTCACACAGTATTTTTCTCGATAATGTCATAATATCTAACGTGGAATTACCATATCAATATGTAATAACAACTACTAAAACATATTACTCATAATATCGAGTATTATATTTTAAAGAAAAAATGGCGGTGGATTGGCAGTATCAGTAGAGAGTCGGACGCCATGCTTTCCAGCATAGTTACGTCCCTTTACGATCTGAGTTCAAATCCCGCCGAGGTTGACTTTGCCTTTCACCCTTACGGGGTCGATAAAAAAAATTACCAGTAATGCACTGTGTAATTGCTGGCCTTGTGTCTAAAGTAGAAACAATTATATTTTAAAGAAAAAAAACAAAACAATGCTTAATTACACACCCGCAACATTTTTTAATATTGTGTTCTGAACCACCTACACCAACACACCCACACATAGACACATGGATACATACATTGACTACGCACACACAGACACATAGACACACACACATGTATAACAATAACAACCAGTGGCAGCTGTTCATATATACATTATATGTGTGTGTGTGAGTGTGTGTGTATGAATGTGAGTGTGTGTGTGTATGTGTGAGTGAGTGTATGTGTGTGTGTATGTATGTGTGTGTGTGTATGTGTGAGTGTGAGTGTGTGCGTTGTATGTGCGTGTGTGTGTTTTGCTGCAGAGAGGAATGGAAAAATATTTTACATATGTATGTAGTCTAAGTCTAAAGTCTGTCTCAAGCCAGAAGGCTCATCAGACCAGTGCTTGTCTGAGAGTACTAGACTGCCCACTGGACAGGACGCCATTCCATTGCAGGGTTAAACCTCCAGGTATTGCTGGTACTCATTTTCATCTGAGGCGACTGGAGCAACGTGAAATGAAGTGCTTTGTTCAAGAACAAAACACACAATCCAGCGATCGAACCCACGACATTATGATCGTACATCCAACACCCTTACCACTAGGCCACGTGCCTCCACTATGTATGTAGGCACGTGTGAAGAAATACACCCATTATATCTTCTACACACAAACAAACAAACAAAATATATATATATACATATATATATATGTAAAGGATAAAGTCTCCCTTAGGTTACGAGTGGCCATGGAATTTGCCATGGGATTAGAGTGTGGACACTACAATAATTATATTTTGCTCAATGGTTATGCTTCTGTCCTTTCCCTGGCAAACTCCAAACGGCAGAAGTGTATATGTAAATACATTAACTAAAGGTGACCAGATATATTAAGACGGTGACATACTTTTTTCACTAGTTTAAAGACAACCTACACAAATATTTTCTATTTTATTTCTTTTTCCATTCAAATAAAATCCCTGTACTATCTCACTTGCCTTCTCTTTTTAGATTTTAAACAACCTTAGAATGTGTTTCTGTCTCCCCATTACACAGCAGTTATCATTGCATCGTTATTCCTTAACTTACGAAATTACATCTATAATACTCTTTCCTTTCTATATATCATATGAAAAAATACTCCAATGTTGGTGGTATTCACGATTTTGTGTGACAAGTCAACATTGGCAATGTGGGAGTCATCTTGCTTTAATCTATTTGCTTTAAGAAAATAATTGCTTTAACAACTCATAGATATAATAAAAATTTATATAAAATAATGAATATTAAATATAGTATATGTTTAAAAAATTCAATATAAATGTTGCTCCAGAAAAATGTTTTACAAAATTGATTGTTCTATAAATTAAATGAAATTTCCAATTTTCCCTTATGTAAAGAGAATATTAAATATAATAGAACTTAGAAATAAATTAAAAGTAAATTACTAGTAATTTGTTTAAAAATAAATATATATGCTAGATGTAGTAGAATGCAAAATGTATCGAGGAAAAACGATAAATGTTTCTATATTAAAAGTATTATCGCATGGAGTTTTAATCAAATTTATATGGAACTTATCTTTGTTGCTATAGTAATTACATATTATGTTATATTTTTTTAATTCATTTAATTGAATTTTAATCCACGAATCATAAATAAGATATAAGACATATCTTAATATATGATTTGTTTTATAGAATATTATTTTTATATTGTATTATTTTGTTGTTGTTGGTGTTCCATTCTTTTAGTGGTGGTGTACTTCATAAATAGATAAGTGTTTCTACTTTTGGCACAAGGCGAGCACATACCCAGTGCATTACTGGTACTTTATTTTATCAACCCCGTAAGGATGAAAGGCAAAGTTAACCTCGGCGGGATTTGAACTCAGAATGTAAAAAGCCGTAACTGTATGCCGAGATGCAGGGTGACCGATCCGACGCTCTACCGATTTTGCCAATCCACCACCCTATTATGAATAAATAATATTTTCTAATTTCTTTTTCAGGTTACAAGGATAGAAGAGTGCTTTAAGATTCCTCGTTCAACACGAACAAGGTCATTTATTTCATTAAAGTATGACTAATTAATTTCCGAGCTAACGAAGAGGGCTGCAGTCCACTATTTCATCTGCTACAAATATCAATGGAATTACTTCAAATATATAATACATCTTTACAACCAAGCTGCTGACATGTTAGACTGCGTTGTCTCTGATATACGTAAAAATATAATTAATGGGTCGATCACAACTGGGATCCCTTCAATGATATTACTTCCTCATTGAAGGGACAAAGTAGAGGGTCTTTTGGGGATGTACCTTATATAATGACTAATATAATGAAATATACATTTCCAATTAAAGGGGAAAGAAAAGATAGGAAAAACGACTCATAAGTATTGAAAAATTAATAAATTGGTAATATTCGCAATTAATTCTTTTTCCTTAATATTTTAAATTTCATTTTTAAAACGCCCGGCATTAGCATTGCGAAATTCTTCATTTATTTAGTAGTTATTATACCAATGTTAATACGTGACAAAAAATCTATAAATTGAAAATTAATTCATAATTCCATTAACATGAAATACATAAGTGTTACTAAATTTTATTAGTTTTATATGAATCTATCTATCTATCTCAACCTTCTTTGTGCCATTATATACAGTCTCTGAATCTTGTACATGAATACCTTTAACATACACATACATATAGATAGATTGATAGGCAGGTATAGATATATAATGCATACGACTCTAACAGATAATATAAAAACTTACATTGTTGTAAACCTGTGCTTATACATTTCCGTTGTGTTATGTCAACAGAGATAGAGAGGAAGGGATATAAAGCCACAGAATTACCACTAACATTATTTGGGGTCCACGTATGTTAGATCGGGAGAGTGCACTGAATTTATCTGTAAGTACACATATAGGAATTTGTGTGGTTTACTATTAAATCATTTCATGCTTCAGCAGGCTACGTCTTAGTATACTGCCGTTTAACAAACAGCCTTATCATATAATCTCCCTTATACCATTTAAGTAACGAATTATCTTTTTCATAAGTTATATTTATTTCATTTTTTCTAATTCTTATATTCAGATTTCCTTTTGAAATATCAATACAGCAGTGAAACTTAACTCTTCGCTGTTCAGTATACTAGTAGAAATAAAAACTTTTCTATTAAATCCCACTCTGATTTCAACACATCGTTCTACATTATAATTAACATAAAAGAAGATAACATAACACAGGGCTCAACCGTACTTTGAGAAGACATAATCTTGGATAATTTACAAGTTTGTTTTAAACTCTTTGATGTTCGAAAAACCTTTGCTGTGAGGTTGCCATTCCGGAAAGAGATAGTGCTACTCTCTAAAGACTAAAGCCAGCAACTATCATCGCAGTTATACAAATCTCAAAGAAAGCTAACAAAATCCCTTTGAGCAATTTCCCTTGATACTCTTCTTGTCTTCCGCTCAAATCATATTTAGTGTTTTTCAATGTTTTTGATCTGAGATAAAAATCATAGAATATGAAATTTGTAATTTGGTTTCAATTCGCATATTGGGAAATGTGCTTGTACCAGGAATTCTCATAACTAATCTATATTTCCTTTAACTTTCATGAATATAATAAACCGTTGAGATGGTATTGTGTATTGTTAATAACGCTAAAAACGTTAGTTTTAACGGTCACCCAGGCTGTTTCCGTCAACCCCGAATCACCCGAACGGGTTGTGCCGAGCTTAGTCTGTCACAAATATATATTTAACCAATGTAGATACGTTTCTTTACTATATTATTCCCTGTTCAAGAATGACAAGATTAAAGTCATGTCAGTAACTACCATGACGTCGTCTTTTCTGTCAAAGAGTAACGGGTGCTGTGTTCTTCAACATGACGTATTTTAAACACTGATGCCTATCTGAAGGTGGCGGTGTTGTAGAGGCAATAAAACGTGAAGTTTTTTTATAGATGGTATTGTGTATTGTTAACAAATAGAAACAAATACACAAAGAAAAAATGATCTATGCAAATATGCGTATAGAAAATAGGTTATATATATATATGAATAGAGAGAGAGAGAGAGAGAGAGAGAGAGAGAGAGAGAGAGAGAGAGAGAGAGAGAGAGAGAGAGAGAGAGAGAGAGAGAGAGAGAGAAATATACACGGGTGTGTATGATTGTGTATAGGAGATTATATTAATAAGAGGAATTCCAACTTTGTCTGATTTACTCGTTTTATTTACAATCCTTTAAAATTTATAATGGTATTATAATGAAATAGTATGATAGAATATTAAATGTTAAGTGTTAATTGAACAAGTACTTTCATGCTTTCGCAATCTTCAGGTTCATAATGTGTGGTGACAGTCAAGTTTGCAATTTTCAATATGTATGCATACGTATATATTTATATATATATATAAATATATACGTATGCATACACACACAAACACACACACATGTATATATACATACATATATGTGTTTGTGTATATATATATATATATATATATTTGTTTGTGTATGTAGATGTATATATGTTTGTGTGTGTATGTATATATATTTGTGTGTATGTATATGTGTATATATATATATATATATACACACACACAAACATACATACATATACACACACACACACACGTTATATATATATATATATATAACATATGTATGGCGAGGTGCTGTGTCTGTACTTCACAGCACGAGTGTGACATGATTATTCTCATTCTTTGAAAATAGAAGACGAAGTAAAAGAAGCAAAATAAATAAATAAATATATAAATTGAAAAAAAGCTTCATGTCGATATGACCTGAACAAACAAAATATTCATCCAACGAACAAATATGAATGTGAAGGTAGGGGGAGATAACCCATTGCAACCGAATGTGGTTCGTGTCCATTTGACAACTTCAATATAAATTATATTGATTTTTGCATGCTCCGCTCTTTGTATAATAATTTCTACACTGCAATATATCTTTTTTTTTTTTAAATGATTATTATCGTCATTTCGAAAAAAAATCAGATATTCATGCTGTATTTAAATGCATTTTCAGGACATAGAGAGGGGGAAAATATTATAAAAAAAATCAAGACATGGTAAATTTAGGTATAAATACACATCTATTTCCGGTTTATGAAGAGCAACATACGAATTAGTGAAATCCATATTGTATCTGTCTCTTTGATAGCTGCAAGGTAATAGTATTTCAACAAGAACTTTTGAATAGAAAAAAATGAAGCTGATTGATGTATTATTGCAACGAAAATATCCGAATATTAAATAACATCTTATAAATAAACTAGGTTGTGTGTATATGTAGAGGTATGTGTATATGTAGAGGTATGGTATAAGTATATGTGTGTATGTAGAGGTATGTGTTTAAGTATGTGTATATGTAGAGGTATGTGTTTAAGTATATGTGTATATGTAGAGGTATGTGTTTAAGTATATGTGTATATGTAGAGGTATGTGTTTAAGTATATGTGTATATGTAGAGGTATGTGTTTAAGTATGTGTATATGTAGAGGCATGTGTTTAAGTATGTGTATATGTAGAGGTATATGTTTAAGTATGTGTATATGTAGAGGCATGTGTTTACGTATATGTGTATATGCATGTTTTTAAGTATATGTGTATATGTAGAGGCATGTGTTTAAGTATATGTGTATATGTAGAGGTATGTGTTTAAGTATGTGTATATGTAGAGGTATGTGTTTAAGTATACGTGTATATGTAGAGGTATGTGTTTAAGTATGTGTATATGTAGAGGCATGTGTTTAAGTATATGTGTATATGTAGAGGTATGTGTTTAAGTATGTGTATATGTAGATGTATGTGTTTAAGTATGTGTATATGTAGAGGTATATGTTTAAGTATGTGTATATGTAGAGGTATGTGTTTACGTATATGTGTATATGTAGAGGTATGTGTTTAAGTATGTGTATATGTAGAGGTATGTGTTTAAGTATGTGTATATGTAGAGGTATGTGTTTACGTATATGTGTATATGTAGAGGCATGTTTTTAAGTATATGTGTATATGTAGATGTATGTGTTTAAGTATATGTGTATATGTAGAGGTATGTGTTTAAGTAATGTGTATATGTAGAGGTATGTGTTTAAGTATGTGTATATGTAGAGGTATGTGTTTAAGTATGTGTATATGTAGAGGTATGTGTTTAAGTATGTGTATATGTAGAGGTATGTGTTTACGTATATGTGTATATGTGGAGGTATGTGTTTAAGTATATGTGTATATGTAGAGGTATGTGTATAGGTATATGTGTATATGTAGAGGTATGTGTATAGGTATATGTGTATAGATGTAAATATATATATAGATATAAATGTGTATATAGATGTAAATGTGTATATGTGTACGTGTATAAAGATATAGAGGTATGTGTATAAGTATATGTATATAGATGTATATATGTATATACATCTACATGTCTATAGGCACAAGATAATAGGTGTATGTGTAATTGATGTATGCCTAGGTGTATGTATATATCTATGCGTGTAGATGCTTGTGTAAATATGTGCACGTATATGTGTATGTATGTAAGTGTTTGTGTATAAATGTATATGTGTGCAAATACGTGAATGTGCGTATGTGTTCATATGTAAATGTGTATGAATATGTGTATGTTTGTATGTGTATGTACATATGTATGAATATATAAATACGTGTATGTATGTGTTTGTATGTATATGTATACGCCTATGTGTATGAATATGTTTGTATGTATATGTATATATATATATATATATATATATATATATATATATATATATATATATACATGTGTATGAATACGTGTATGCGTGATTGTTTGTATATGTGTACGTCTATGTGATGTGTATGTATACGCCTATGTGTATGAATATTTTTGTATGTATATGTATATATATATATATACACATGTGTATGAATACGTGTATGCGTGATTGTTTGTATATGTGTACGTCTATGTGATGTGTATGTATGTATTTGTATGTATATATATATATATATATATATATATATACATGTGTATGAATACGTGTATATGTGATTATATGTACCTGCGTATGAATAAGTGTATGTGTATGTATGTGTTGGTATATGCACATATGTAGTGTATTTCTATGTATATGTGTATGTTTATAAATACGTGTATGTGTGTATGTATATGTTTGGCTCTATTCGTGTGTGTTTTGTCCTCCATTTTTTAATGCACTTTGTTGAACACCTGGAGTTAAAGTTCTGTCTGTATGTATTACGACTTGAGACCTGACATTATAAAATGCTCTATTGACTTGCTTATTTATTGATTTAACGTTAAAAGTTTCACTTTGAATATTTTGAAATATATACATATATAGATAGACACACATACATATATACATAGATACATACACACATACATATATACATACACACATACATACATACATATGAATAGATAGATACATATATACATACATACATATACATACATATACACACATGCCTACATACATACACTTACATACATACCTAGACAGATAGATATATAGATACATACATGCATTCATTAAGTGCGTGTTTGTGTCTTTGTATATATATATATATATATTATACATAGAGAGTGAGCGATACACGATTGCGGGTACATGTGGTTGAGGCTGTGTGAGTGTACGTGTCTTTGTGTGTGTGTAGGTGTTTATCATTATGTACGTGTGTATGTGTTTGCTACGCTGATTTTAATCGTGAAAAGCGCATTAGTTGAAGACACCTAAACTGAACGGCAACACGTCTGAATTACGCCGCGGATCTATATGATAACGTAACAGTGTTGAGTATAATATAGTTGGCTTTTGAAGTATCGTACTCAATTTCAATTTAGTTAGTATATTGATTTCTAACACAGGCATAAAACTTACACTAAGTTATCATATAAGTCTTTTGATATATCAATTTAAATGTGTTGATAGATTTTTGCATATTTTGATCAATTTATTGATCAAAACGCTTACACGTTCCGCTTTCACAGGCATGCGTTATAATATGCAAATCGGTTTATTCGATTTACTTAAGTAATTAGTAATAGTGGTTATATTAACAAAAACTCTCTGATGAAGTACCAAGCAATATTGAACATAATCCGGCGGAATCATTTACCCTAGATTCTGCATGTAAAGAAAAGGATTCTTACATCGTTGATTAAACGCGGTAACGTGTATAAACTATAGGTATACAAGGTAGTACATGGAAAATAAAACAGTGTTAATTTAATACTTAATTGAATTGAAATAGCTGGAAGAACAACAAAGCTAGTGAGATAAATAATAGCTTTGGGTGGATTATCAATTAAACATTTAAGAAATTCTCAATCTGCAACGAAAAGTAAGAACGGGAGACGAGTTATTCACCTCACGGAATCTGATATCGTAGTCGATGCTACAACACAAATAGGTAGTCGTGATAGTTTAGAAGGTAGAGGTAAGGAATATAGATGAATTGTAGTGTTATGTCACATATTTGGCTAAATTGATGTAGGATATTGGCTTGGAATCTATCCAGGGACTAAAGATAGCAAAGTAAGATAGAGGTGTGATGAAAGAAACTCTGTTGCCTTTGCCCGAATAAGGAGTCCAAAATAACTGCCTAATTTCTCAGAATATATGAGATACTTAGACGACGAACTAGCAGGGTGGCTAGAACTTCTCAATGCTCAAATTTGCCCAACATTCTTTTTAGGTGGATAAATAAATTTCCAACGCATTAAGGGGACCGTTGTTTCATTTATATCTCTTTCTCATTCTTCTTTCTCCTTCTCTGATAGAAACCAGTTGTTTTAGAACGGCTCCCCTCCCACTACTTAAAGAGTTAACAACACATGACATGGTATGATATATGAAATATACAGTACTGACTTGAATATAGATAATTATCTGAAGGGCAACATCTTTGTCAAAGACATTTCATTATTTATTTGTGCACCAAATCGCCGCTTTATAGTAATTGTAATGGCTTACCAAACAAGATTTTAATTTGATTTATTTCCCAAACTGCTGTAGCATAAAACAGAGAATTATAAGTAATATAAGTAATCAATTTTAATGGAACACTAGTGTAATATTGATCTTATGTTTAAGTCTATCATTAATAACTTCTTAAACCGCTCATAAAAAGGTCAGCTAGTAAAGAAAGCAAGTCGGTAAAGACAGCGAACGGAGGGTATCTAGTTTTATGTCGTTAGATTCACTAGCGAGTGTTTGGATTAGCTTGTTCTTTACTCGTACATATAACGCTTTAAAATACTCGAACAGAACAATAAAATTCATCATTGTAATTGCATCCAGTATGTAACAACTTTGCTGTCTCTGACAAATTATAGAAATACTGCTTCGCTACTATTTGTATGTGGTTAACATATCTAAGGAAAGAATTGCTGGACATATTTTACAGGGAAAGACCAACGTCATTAAACGCCAGAGGTAGACCACGAGCTGAGTTGGTCTCGTTTGAGGATCCAGCTGACCACATATGTATACATATGTTGCTTGTAATAAAACCTTCTAGAAGGTGTGTGTGTGTGGTGTGGGATCTGACACCACGAGCTTTTTTAGGAATAATAATAATAGTTTCTACTTTCTTTTAGCACGAGGCCAGCAATTATCCCAGTGCATTACTGGTACTTTATTGTGAAATGAAGAAGTAACATTAAAGAGACTTATTGCAAGATGTTGCAACACCGACTGTGACATCCATCAAGAAGTTTAGGGCATAAATATATCTGTGTGTGTGTGTGTGTGTGTGTGTGTGTGTGTGTGTGTGTGTGTGTGTGTGTGTGTGTGTGTGTGTGTGTGTGTGTGTGTGTGTGTGTGTGCAAAATGAAATAAATGGAGGAGTTGCAGTACGTTACACCACACCCAGTAACACACACACACACACACACACACACACACACACACACACACACATATATATATATATATATATATATAAATCATGTATATATATAATACACATAATATAATATGTATACACACACACACACATATATATATATAAATTATGTATATATAATACACATAATATAATGTGTACACACACACACACACACACACACACACATATATATAAATCATGTATATATAATACACATAATATAATATATGTACACACACACATATATATATATATATATATATATATATATATATATATATATACATCACCATAGGAGATAATTAAACTCATTCCTGTATTTGAGAACTTCATAGAAGCATATATAATCAACGGAAATAGATTCTGTAATCTATTCGTGAACAATGATAAATGCTGCATTCTTTCACGCCCTCTAATCTCTGAGTAGGTGAGAACGTCATCAGAAATCAGTTCATCCATAGTGGAAGATTATCATTTTACTACAACAGTCATTAAACAACTGCCTCGTAGGCTAAACACTCTTCCGTGAATGGAATGTTCGAAATTAAATGAATTTCTCAAAACAATCTCTTTTCTTCAACGTAATTTCAATATCTGTCTGCAAACTGCAAACATGCTCATACATATTATACTACGTCCACATACATATGCATGCATATATATATATGCATACATATGTATATATATATATATATATATATATATATATATATATATATATATATATATATATATATATATATATATATATGCATACATATGTATATATATATATATATGCATACATATGTATATATATATATATGTGCATACATATGTATATGTATGTTTATATATATATGCATACATATGTATATGTGTATGTGTATATATATGCATACATATGTATATGTGTATGTGTATATATATATATGCATACATATGTGTATGTGTATATATATATATGCATACATATGTATATGTGTGTGTATATATATATTATATATATGCATACATATGTATATATATATATAAATATGCATATATATATATGCATGCATATGTATATGTATGTATATATATGCATATATATATATGCATACATATGTACATGTGTGTATATATATGCATATATATATATATATATATATACATACTTATGTATATGCATGCATATGTACATATATATATGTATACATACATATGTATATATATATGCATACATATGTACATGTGCATATATATATATATATATATATGCATATATATGTATATGTGCAT
Source organism: Eledone cirrhosa (assembly GCA_964016885.1). Taxonomy (NCBI): domain Eukaryota; kingdom Metazoa; phylum Mollusca; class Cephalopoda; order Octopoda; family Eledonidae; genus Eledone; species Eledone cirrhosa. Next base: position 43,154,998 of record OZ024749.1, read on the forward strand.
ATATACATATATATGTGCATATTATATATATGCATATTATATATATATATATATATATAAAACCTTGATGTGTCACGATTTCTTCTGCTCTATTTATTTGAAAAATCATATCACTGTCAGTAGCATTGTTGCCAAATAATATAATTGGAAACTGAGAGCCTCTTAAAGCATAATCCAGTAGTTCTACTCACCTAATACATTTTCAAGAATCGAGAATACTCAGAGATACTTTAACATTGACTAGCAAATGTCCGCTATATGGTACTAGACGTTAGTTTCCAGTCACTTACGAGTCGCTCCTTAAGTTTCAACAATTCACTGTAACACAATATACTGTAAAATGATTTCTAATGTAAGCACAAGGCCAGTAATTTGAGGGGAGAGAAAGCCGATTAAATCGACTCCAGTACATTACTGGTGCTTTTTTTATCGACCCCGTAAGGATGAAAGGCAAAGTTAACCTCGGCAAGATTTGAACTCAGACCGTAAAGGACCGAAACTCTATGCTGCAAAGCATGGTGTCCGACTCTACCGATACTGCCAATCCACCACTGTATAATTGTTTCTACTTTAGGCACAAGGCCAGCAATTACCCAGTGCATTACTGGTACTTTATTTTATCGACCCCGTAAGGATGAAAGGCAAAGTCAACCTCGGCGGGATTAAACATACATGCATATATACATGTTTCTCTTGTGTTTTACTAAAGGAAAAACATCAATTTTTATTAGTGGATATTAAAATCAATGAGTTTCCTGTTTACTCCAATTAACTGCAAGTAGATGGGTTTGAAATATAAACTAAATGTGGTGGAAGTGGGGCGAACAGGACAAAAATAACAGAAATCCCTGATTCTTAGAACTCATTGAGACGCAACGAAACAGACAGAGACAGGCAATATGAGGTGTAACTTTCGGTGAAATTATATAAATAAAAAAGAAAAAAGAAAAATGATACAAACCAACGTGCATCAACTGAAAAGGAAGAGGGAGTAACAGTGTATGTGTGTGTATATGTGTGTATATATGTGCGGGCATATGCGTGTGAGTGTGTGTGTGTGTGTGTGTGTGTGTGTGTGTGTTTGCGGCGGGACAAGCCAGGAGCAAAGAGGCATGGCAGCAAAGAGACATGACCTCTTGTTGTAGGTGTCACAAACCAAAACAAAATCAGAGAGATGTGGCCGGACTAGTCAAGAGAAGAATGATGTCCTCTTGTTGTGAGACAATAGCCAGCAGAGGGGGGGGGGGGGCACTTCTATTGTCATTGAGTTTAAAACCTAAAAATATATTAAAATAAATTCAAAATATAAATATTAATGAGATGGAAGTTTATTCTACCTTAGATCACATCAGGCTGAGAACAAAAACTATGTTTTAAGTCGTAGGTTCGATTTATTGACTTTCGCATCACCTCATTGCCTTGTGCCTAAAATAGAAAATAGAAAAAGAAAATTATTAACCATAAAAGTAATTAAACAGGTGCAGAAAACAATCGGCAAGAGTTGTCAACTTGATAGGAGAGAGGTTAGACTGTAATTGGCCGGTGATCTCGAGAAATTAACAAGATTAATACGGTTCGAGTTCAAATCCCGCCGAGGTTAACTTTGCCTTTCATCCTTATGGGGTCGATAGAATAAAGTACCAGTAATGCACTGGAATAATTGCTGACATTGTGCTAAAAGTAGAAACAAGTATTATAAAGGCGATTGGTAGTATTGATAGAGCGCTAGAAAAACACTGAAGTATTTAAATACGACCTTCTACATTCTGAGTTCAAATCTTGCCGAAGTAGGCTTTTCCTATTCCTCCTTCCATGATCGATAAAGTAAAGTACCAGTTAACTACTTAGGTCGATATGATCGATTTTTTTTTACCATTCCTCCAAATTACTGGCCTTGTACGAAACTTAAAAAAATATTAGTATAACAACAAGTGCAACAACAATAGTAATAATAACAAACAAACTTAAAAAATACAATAGGAATTTATAAAAATATTAATATCAAAATAACAATAGACGAGAAAGGGGGAATAATTCTTCTGAACACAAAATCTAAATGAAATAATTGTACGAAGACATTTGTACATAATTGTTAGTTTATTGACAAAATAGCCATTATATTTATCGATTTTTTGTTTCATCAATGGAAATTGTTCAAGCAATATAACATATATTTCAAAAGGTCAACCAACGCACTTATATTTTTTCATTAATACTGCCCTGCACACGACAATGTGTCGCCTCTACTCTGCATACAATTATATATATATATATATATATATATATATATATATATATATAAATATATGTGCATTTAAATGTGCGTATATGCATATTGCATATAAAAGAATGCGTATATATATATATATATATATGTATATATATATAAATATATGTGCATTTAAATGTGCGTATATGCATATAAAAAATGCGTATATGTGTGTGTGTGTGTGTGTGTGTGTGTGTGTGTGTGTGTGTGTGTGTGTGTGTGTGTGTGTGTGTGTGTGTGTGTGTGTGTGTGTGTGTGTGTGTGTGTGTGTAAATGTTTGTTTGTTTGTTTGTGTTTAATCTAATTGATATGCATATCATGAAATGATCCATATCTTAAACACACATTTGCGTACAAGTCTATGTACAAGCATAATATCCATATCTCTCGGCCCCCTCTCTCTCTCTCCACACACACACATACATACATATATACGTACACACACACATCTGTCTATCTACCTATCTACATAATGCATATATAGATAAATATATATATACGCATATATAAATACATATACATATATGCATATATAAATATTTATAAATATATAAATACATACACACACATTATATATATATATATATATATGCATAAATTACTTGTGACCATATATACATGTATATTTGCGTGTGTTTGTGTGTTTCTCGTATATGTGTATTATATAAAACATATGTAGATATGTATTATAGTGTGTATGTCTACGCCTGTTAATACATGTGTGTATGGATATATATTGCAATGAGCAAAAAAAAAGTTCTAAGACGGGAGACAGAAATTTCGTGTTACTAAACAAATGGTCGAGAAGTAAGCCAAATGTGCAATTTCTGTATTAAGTTATATAAACTGCTAAATATTTATGTTGAATGATCAATGAATTGTGACGTGTGCAGTTAGATGCAGTAACGTATAACATGATGCATATATATATATATATATATATATATGGTTTCAGTTTTCTCATTGTTTATCAGTACGATCATTAATATAATCAGATTCTTTCCAGTCGTGACCATCATGTCCATATATAGCTGTATGATCTAAACTGTCCTATCGCGCTATTTAATGTAGTATAGGTCTGATTAGAATGGTAGATATGCTGCTATTTTGTCTGAACCCTTTAGCATTTACATTAATTTATATATATTATGGTATGTTTGAGGTCAAGGCTTTATCTTGCATAATTGTATCACATAATATCGAATCTATGAAACTTTAATGTTATTTATTTTGCGAACAATATCTTAACATCAGTATGAGCAGCCGGTTACATCCGGCTTGAATAGAAAGTGAGGAGATAAATCTGGTCGGATGTGGCCGGTTCAAAAGCTAAAGAGTTAAAGGAGTCGAGTGTCAGATCGATGCAAAGAAACAATCTTTCCACTGGTTTTTCTATTGCCGATACTATCTATACTAATACTATATACTGTCCACATCTCCTGGTAGAACGAGACAGGATTTTGAACAGAGAACACACAATTCCGGCAATCCCTTGCCTCTGGAAAATTGTATTTTATTTATCCAGCACGAAAACATGAAAGTCAAATTTAACCTCGATGGGATTTGAACTCAGAGTGCATTTAATCCAACATCTTATCGACTCAGCCACTCCGCCACCAAGAGTTGCGTTGTGAAAAAAATTCCTACGGTGAATGGTAGTAGTATTGCTTGATGCTAGGATTTTACTAATCGTATCAGTTTCACAGGCAATGCCTCTTACTCTATAGAGACTTAACCATACTGTTAGGATTACAGTCTTTAGAGCGATGTGAATTTATGCTATATATACCTTCACAGTGATGTATTTTGTAATCTTATACCCGCTTTAAATCTGAATATTCAATATAATTCCATTCATGTGTAATGATCAGCTTAAATCACAACATAGCAATATCTTGGATACATATACTTTTGATCTTATAACATATCTTTTAGCATCACAGATAAATATCGCAAATTCTCATGGGATCTCTTTGTTTTGTTATTCTCTTTGAGGCTCTACTGATTTGGCTAAATGAACGTATTAAGAAATGATTATAATAATAACGGGTTATGACTTAGGCACAAGGCCAGTAATATTTGGGTAGAAACAAATTAGATTATACCGAAACCAGTACATCACTGGTACTTTATTTTATCAGCACCTGTAATAATTGTTTCTGATTTAGGCACAAGGCCAACAATTTTGGGGGAAAGGAAAAGTCGATTAAATCGACCACACTGCATTAGTGGTACTTTATCGACCCAGTAAGAATGAAAGGAGGAGTTAATCTCGTCGAGATTTCAACTCAGAACGTAAAGGGACATAGCTCTATGCTGAAAAGCACGGTGTCTCACGCTCTACCAATACTGCCAATCCACCGCCCTCGTCAACAACTGTAATAATAGTTTCTGATGTAGGCACAAGGCCAAACATTTTTGTGGGGAGGGGAAAGTGGATTATATGAACACCAGTGCATTACTGGTACTTTATTTTATCGACCCCGTAAGGATGAAAGGCAAAGTTAACCTCGGCGGGCTTTGAACTCAAACACCCGCAATAATAAAAGAAAAGGTTGACCTGAGTAGGATATGATCTAAGAACATAAAGAGATGGAGGAAACGGCCAGCCCAACCACTTGAATAATAAATACAGGCATAACAATGATTTCTAGTATAGGCAGAAGGCCAGTAATTTGGGGAAGAGGAAAGTCGATTAAATCGATCCCAGTACGTTACTAGTGCTTTATTTCATCGACCCCCAAAGAATGAAAGACAAAGTTAGCCTCGGCAGGATTTGAACTTAGACCGTGAAGGGCCGTAACTCTAAGCTACAAAGTATGGTGTCCGACTCTACCGATACTGCCAATACACCGCCCTTCAATATAGGCATGACAATGGGAATAAAACTAGAATGAATAAAATGTAAAATTAATGAATCAGGTTTTTGAACTCAGAAGATTGTGGCTCAAAACTAAATAATGTTATACACTTTATTCGATGCCAATGCATTGGCGTTTCTGTCAGTTTTCTTTCTTTCTATTTGCTCTTTATGATAATAACGGTAACAGAGTGAAAGTTGTAACGAAAGAAATATGAAACAAAAAGAAAAACGATTGTCATAAAATTAAAACATAGAAGAGAAAATAAAAAAGAAACCACTTTGAGCATGATCACAAAAAAAGAGAATAGCCGCAATCAAGTATTATGGAACAGTGGTTCGGCTACCAACCGTGAAAAAGAAAAAAAGGCAAAAAAAAAAAAAAAAATCTCAGCATACAATAAACTATCTAAAATAACTGGAGAAGAAGATGAATGAAAAAGTCAAAGGAAAATCAAAAAGCAATAAATATCTGAGAATGACTATAATAATAAAGTTGTATAGAGGAATTAACTGTGTCAAAATCTCTTTGATTGTGATCCCATTAGAAGTTAATCAAGGTTGGTAGCAGCATTGCTGTAATCCTCCAGTGTAAATAACTTGATAAATGACGTGATTAGAAATAAGATCAACAACTGTAACAAGAACAACAGTAATATTAACAACGCTAGCGATATCAGTTGAATGCTATCAGTAATAATATCAATAGAGATAACAACAACGCACACAACAACAACAGTAACAACAACAACAAACACTGCGAGCACAACAACAAAAACAACAACATCAACAGCAACAATAACAACAACAACCACTGCGAACACAACAACAGCATCAACAGCAACAGCAACAATAACAACAACAAACACTGCGAGCGCAACATCAACAGCAACACACTTAAAGCACAACAACATCAAAAACAACAACCACAACAACAACCATAACCACAGCAACAACAACAACAACCACAACAACCACAGCAACAACAATAACCACAGCAACACCAACGGCAACCACAACAACAACAACAACAACACCACCACCAACAACTCCAACAACCACATCAATACAGCAACATAGCAACAATAACAATAACAACAATACACTGCGAGCGCAACAAGAACAACCACAATATCCAACACAGATAACAAACACAACAACGATATCAACAACAATATCAAGTGCAGATAACAATATCAACCATAACAAGATAATCAACAGCAGATAACAAGATAAACGACTGATGTTGTTGTTTATGATATATATTGATTAAATATAAATAATAAAATTGAAATTAATTTTCAAACTAGAATATAAAAGAATTGTCATTTAAAAGTTCTAAGTATTCAGAAACAACAATGACAATAACAGTAACAACAATAACAATAATGACAAAAATAGAATGAAAAATATTATACAATGTGTTAACTCATTCTTTCAACGGTTGTCATATTTCCTTGCTACAAAGTTTATCATGGTCGTTTCAGATATAGAAGATAGATTAATATCTCCTTTAAAAAGTATGTAAATTTAGTCCATTAGAGACACTCCTGCGTATATTTCAATCCATTTACATACAGTAGACATAATATATATGAGAAAATAAAAACGTCATCCAGAGCACTTTGCGCTATTTTTTACGACTCTATATGCTTTGATTTCAAAACCTGATGAAGCTAACTTTCCCTTTGATCCTTTTAACGTCGATAAAAATGTACGTGACCATTTAGTACTGAGGTAGATTTTTCCACTGTAAGTCTGTTTTACTTCCTCACTATCACACACTCTTTCCTTATCTGGACAAAATCTGCTATGTTCAGATCAAGAGAGGACTGGCTTCCGCCAAGTTACGAAAACAAAATGCCTTTACCATTCCATCAGAAGCTACGGGACCATACATAGGAAGGTCGGCTGAACAGATGAAAGGCTGATTTATGAGTTCAAATCCTGCCGAGGCTAGATTTGCATTTCATCCTTACGATGTCAACAAAATAAAGTACCAGTGACACACTGGCGTCGATTTAATAAACTTTCCCCTCCTCCAAAATTGTTGGCCATGTGACTATAGTAGAAATCATTATCATGAGTGCGAATGTTTTACCCTTTCAAGTGCCTCATAATTTCAATCTCTATCTTTAGATCTTTGTATTAGATTAATTAGATTGTCAAATTATTTTATTGGTGTGTTATTATCTGATGAAATACTCATATTAAATACTATACAGGTTATTTCTTCCTAACTAATTTCATTGCGTGTTGTCACTGCATTATCAAGGACAGTTCTGTGCGCCTTGGTTACGCCAAGAGTTGATTTTGGTGCTGTTTCTATTGTCATAAAAGTACTCTTCGTAATAGATATGCAGTGCCAAATAATATGTTCTATAAAGTTATATTTATTAGTATCGTGGCTTTAGTTACGTTTCTGATTTTGGCTTTTTCTTTGAATATAATTCCCAGAGTCCCCATTAATACGGAGATTGTTTCTGTTTTCATTATAGACATTATAGACTTTTCTATTGCTAGATTCTATATTTGGATAATTCCTCCATTTCCTTGATAAATATAATTGTTTCTACGTTAGGCACAAGGCCAGCAATTGCCCAGTGCATTACTGGTACTTTATTTCCTTGATAAATATAATGTTGTCTGTGGGGTTTGATATGTCAATTACAAGACATTTATGTTCTTTATTACGCTTGACAACTCGCCCATTGTCTTTATTATTATTATTATTATTTCTTATTATTGGCAGTATCGGTTGAGTCTCAAACAGCATGCTTAGTGGCATCGAGTTACGACCCTTTACGTTATGAGGTCAAATCCCGCTGAGGTCAACTTTTCCTTTCGTCCTTACGGGTTCGATAAAATAAAGCACCCGTAATGTACTGCAGTCGACTTTCCCTTTCCCCAAAAATTGTTGGCCTTGTGCCTAAAATTAAGGACTGTGTGTAAACGGCCCCCATATTTGACTTTAATATTGTTTCCCCCACCCATACTTGTATGTGTGTATGCATATGTGTGTGTATGCATGTATGTGTATGCATATGTATGTGTATGCATGTATGTGTGTGTATGCATATGTGTGTGTATGCATGTATGTGTGTGTATGCATATGTGTGTGTATGCATGTATGTGTGTGTATGCATATGTGTGTGTATGCATGTATGTGTGTGTATGCATATGTGTGTGTATGCATGTATGTGTGTGTATGCATATGTATGTGTATGTGTATGATTGTTTGTGTATCTGTTTGTTCATTTGATAGTGTCTCTTTTCTCAGGAAATATTATTAAAATCTGCTGTTGTTGTTTTTAAACCTCGATCAAACGTCAGTATTTGACCAGAATTAATTGCTGATCACAATAAATTGTAAATTAACTGAAATCCTCTGACAAAGGAATCCATTGATGCGATACCTGTTATGTTTACATTCACATGACGTCTCAACAGCTGACTGATTTCGTCTTACCCCACCTGCTTTTAGAGTAATACATATACAGCAACATTAACACACTGAGACATACACACATACATACTCACATACAAATACTCACACACATACTCACATATACACGCAAGCAAAACACCAATATATGAAAAAGAATATATAAAGGATGATGACGATAATGGTGATTATGATGATATTGATGGCGGTAGTGATGACGATGATGATGGTGATAATGATTTCTGATTTAGGCACAAGGCCAGCAATTTGGAGAGAGGTGAATGTCGATTAAATCGACCCCAGTGCATGACTGGTACTTTATTTTATCGACCCCGTAAGTATGAAAGGCAAAGTTAACCTCGGCGGGATTTGAACTCGGAGCGTAAAGGGCCGTAACTATGCTGCAAAGCATGGCGTCCGACCCTCTATGGCCAATCCACCGCCCTCCTTATAATAATACAAATAATAATAATAGCAACAACACAACGATGACACGATGATGATGGTAAAGAAAGAGCAACAACAGCAGTAGATCAGAACTTGATTAATGACTGTAGCTACAATAGTTCACTTTGTTGTAGACATGCATGGGAGATCTTTTGCATGATAATAATAAAAAAAAAAGACAGGATGTTGATGATAAGAGGAACAAAATTGATGACATTTACTATTATTATTTTTAATTTTTTGTGTCTAGATATGCTTGGATACCGATTGCATGATGATAGCGTATAAAGATAGAACAGAAATTTAAAAACAAAATAAAGCAGAAACAAGGAAATCACTCAAATGTACAGGACACTGAATTTTGTGAAAATAAATTTTACATTTTATCTCTGTTCTGTTCGATGTTTCAGTTTGGATGAAACTCAAAAGTTGTAATTATGAATTATAGGAAAAATAGTGAAGGGTGGTGTGGTGGTACGTAAGTCACTTGTTGGAAATGGCAAGTCAGCTTTTTATATCAATATCATACTCAACACTGTAGTCGTCGTCGTGGTCATCACCAACGCCATCGTCCTCGTCATAATAATCCACGTCATTATAGATTGGCAGTATCGGTAGAGCGTCGAACAACATGCTTCACGTCTTAGAGTTACGGCCCTTTATGTTCTGAGTTCAAATCCCGCCGAGGTTAACTTTGCCTTTCATCCTTACAGGGTCGATAAAATAAAGAACCAGTAATGCCATGAGGTAATTGCTGGCCTTGTGCCTAAATCAGAAACCATTATTACTTTCATTTTCATGAGTTTCGTTGTTTTCGTTATCTTACTAATCATAATAATGTTCATTATCACCACAAACACCAAGACAATCGTTAACATCACTGACACCATCATCACACCCAGAAAACCTAAAACCAACAACCCTTTGTTTCGTCTGCCAGGCGATGCGACAAATATATTGTATTAGCAATGCAAAGACCAATGGAAACATTGATTCCTTGGTCAGATCTAACGACATTAGATAGATGTAGCAATGCAAAGACCAATGGAAACATTGATTCCTTGGTCAGATCTAACGACATTAGATAGATTTAGCAATGGAAAGACTAATGAAAACATTGTTTCCTTGGTCAGATCTAACGACATTAGATAGATTTAGCAATGGAAAGACTAATGAAAACATTGTTTCCTTGGTCAGATCTAACGACATTAGATAGATGTAGCAATGGAAAGACCAATGGAAACATTGTTTCCTTGGTCAGATCTAACGGCCATTAGATAGATTTAGCAATGGAAAGTCCAATGGAAACATTGTTTCCTTGGTCAGATCTAACGACATTAGATAGATTTAGCAATGGAAAGACTAATTAAAACATTGTTTCCTTGGTCAGATCAGACGACATTAGATAGATTTAGCAATGGAAAGACTAATGAAAACATTGTTTCCTTGGTCAGATCTAACGACATTAGATTGATTTAGCAAGGAAAAGACCAATGGAAACTTTGTTTCCTTGGCCTGCCCTTCTAACTGACAGATATTATCAGCAATGAAAAAATAACGGAAACATCATTTCCCTGACTCAATCACAACAAGTAGATATCATATTATCAACAATCGAAAGACGAATGCATACATTTTTCCGCCGTCTGATTTATAGATCGACTCATTTATACCGTTTTGTAACCATAATCCTCCTTAATAGAATAGTAAAAATGTCTATACATAGACAGGTGTGATCCTGTTAGGACGGCTATTTTAATCAGTTTGAGCGTCATCCTGGGAATATTAACTGGCACAAAACTAGGATTCACGGATTTTATGAATAATTATTTGTCTGAAATTTTATCACATCTAAACACTCTGATCTGATATGTAATAAAAAAAAAAAAAAAAAAATCTGGCTTAATGAGAAACCATAACATAAAACAATATGAATTCACATAAAAAGACCAAAGATGATGACGTAACAAATAAAAATAATAATAATAATAAAAATGGTATGA
>OZ024749.1:43168521-43181021 GCA_964016885.1 Eledone cirrhosa
TATATATATAACGAAGGAAATGTGGTAAGGAACCAGGTGGACCATAACGCACCAAAGTACTCAATACTTAGGGTAGTAGAGTGGGTAATAGGAACGAGTGGGACCCCGACGGCTGAGCTCAAGCCGTTTCGAGCCGTCGAAACGGCTTGAGCTCAGCCATCGGGGTCCCACTCGTTCCTATATATATATATATATAAGGGGAAGCGGGTGCATATAGACATGCTTATATGTATAATTGTACCCATGCATACATACATTCACCCTCTCATGTATGCAGGTATATATTAAAATCCTACTACGATTGCAGACATGCCCTAGTTATTAAGATGTTTGCCTCGCCGTCCTACAACGTGGTATGCTAGGAAATCACACAACGTGGTATGCTAGGAAACCACATTTTACCATAGCTATACCGACTGGGAAGATTATGCTTCATAATAACACCAAATATAATCGAAAAACGTCTGTTGGCTTTCATGACAAGATCCACTCCTGGTTGTACGATATTCATTTTCTAAATAATTAGATAAGCTGATATCATCATCGGCCTATATCCATCATGTTTGTGCTTTCATATTTCAAATAAACTTAAATGGAAAGTGTTGTCTTCTAACTGCAAGGGAAATCTTTGTGAAGCAAAATTCTTTAATACAAAATATTAGCTGTGCGTGACTGTGCACTATGTGTATATACTCGATTAAACTGAATTCAATTCTTTCTGAGTCAAAAGAAATATAATTAATTATATATGTAAATCTATCTATATATCTTATAAATATAACAACAATTAGAACGGTTTTAAACCTATGACAGGACTGATTAAAATGGACGAGAAATCAACGTGACTGCATTTGTACAATATATATAGCGTGTTATTTTAAAATGTATTAATTTGCGAAACATTTTAGCGTAAACGTCTTACTAATGTATCAATATATCAATAAATTAATATTGCAGTAATATAGAAGAGAATATCATATATATATATATATATATATATATATAATATAGAAGAAAATATCATATATATAGATAATATAGAAGAAAATATCATATATATATATATATATATATATAATATAGAAAAGAATATCATATATATATATTATATATATATTTATATATATATATATATAATATAGAAGAGAATGTCATATATATATATTATATATATATTTAAATATATATATTATATATATATTTAAATATATATATTTATATATATATATTTATATATATATATATGTATATATATACATGATATGTATATATGGAGAGAGAGAGGGAGTATAAACGGTAAATTAAGAAAGATGTACTTATACATTATGAATGTATTATTCTCTTGAAGGAAGTCCAGCTTATTTAAACGACACTTCAGTATAATATTCAAGAAGGCACATTGTTCACTCACGTAATACTTTGAGATTATTCAACACGCTGTACGAGGCAGGGAAGTCGCATGCTGAGTGAGGGTCAACATGATATAATAACAAACCGAAGACATCTATTTAGGAGTAGAACACTTGTATTTCCTTACACAATTTAATTATTTAACGTGCTGTAAATAGCATGATGTCGTACAGCATACCATTGTAAACACCGAGTTCATTACACTTTTCATTCGCATATAAATAGTTTGTGTATACATCAAAGTTCAAATACGCAATCACACATACATTGTATATATATATTTGAGGATTTTCTATAAATAAATGCTTCTCAGAATTTAATTTATTTTAGCAATATTTACATTGAGATGAATAATAGTGAAAAACTTTACTTACGTTTGATATATATATATATATATATATATATATATCTAAGGCGGGTAAAATTCCAGAGATCCATGGACGAGTTCTCTCCAGCGGTCTCTGTCCCTCATTATCGCTGCCATATCCTGCATATCCAACAGACCAGTGTCTGTCCTTAGGGCATCAACATATGTTAACCTTGGTCTTCCTCTTCTAGTGTGTCCATGTAGGGGCTCCCAAAGGAGCACTGAGTGCAATGTCAACTCTCGATGTCGGTGAGCATGTCCAGCCAACCTCAGTCTCCTCTGTGTCACTTTTGAGCTGACTTTTGGCATATATATATATATATATATATGCAAGTACCGTGTAATCATTGAGCGAGTGGCAAGACTCAACGTACTAGCAACAATTCAGTGTGTCTACTTCGACACACTCACACCTATATATATAATGATTACACGGGACTTGCATTTCCAAAGTGCCAGTTCGTGATTCAGAGCCCACACATTTAGATATCAATGGTAAATTCGGGATTATTTGCGGGCATTAAACAATTTAGATTGACCAAACTATAAATACATATACATATATATATATATATATATATATATATATATATTAGAAGTGGTAACACAACGGTTAGTTCACCGGAGTATTAACCGTTGTGGAACTATGGACTGAGTGTTCTACTACTACGAATATTTATATATCACATAAGAAACGGAGAATCAGTGGTGCGACGAATAAGATTTATAAGATTTATTAGACATATTACAATTGTTTCTCTGGCAACCAGCTCAAACGGCATACCGCTTACGGACGCTTAGCATCCCACACCAATTATATATATATATATATATATATATATATATATATATATATATATATATATATATATATATATATATATATATATCACTGTGAGATTGAAGGGTACAGTGCATACGGAAATGTAAATGTAATGTATGGACGTGTGAGTTATCTTCTAACCTGGACGGCCAATGTTTTGTAAGACGTTCAGAAGATGTATACGTTCATACAATAGTCTTGAGTCAGTGAAGCTGTAGAAGAGTAATGGGATCTCTACGCTGTGACTATTGACACGAGGTAAGACGGTTAGGTCATAGTGCATGTACACATATATATATATATATTTGAATCAATATTATTTTTAGCAAATCTGAAATACGCAAATCTAACTGCTCACATCTGTTATAGCCGTCCATTCTTTCATTGAATAGATCATGACAGCTCTACCTCTATGTACAGCCCTTGTTGAATGGAAATGACCTACCATACAGTATTATTTCAATATCATTGTCTATGGTTTTGAAAGAAAGATACATAGAATGATTTCAAACAACCAGAACGGCAACACAATTCATATATATATATATATATATATATATATATATATATATATATATATATATATATATATATATAATTGTGTCTGGAGCTTATCTCTCAAATTAGAGCCTTCAAATATCACTATTATTATAGTTACGTTTGTCAGAAAGTATGCCTTGTGGAGTATATGTATCGACAAATCATTTTCTACACGTAAGTGAGATTAATCAGGGTTTTGAGAAGATTATTTCTATTTAAACATTGTTGTTAACTGTTATAACAGTCTTATAAAATTTAAAAATAAAACATTAAAATAATAAAATAATGTGTAAAACTAAAAGTAACATCATTATCGAATACGAGTGAATCGATTGATATTCTTCAAAACTTCCACTGGGAAATCTAGAATTACATGTATTTTAAAAATCCAGAACATTAGATGTTCGCTATTTTCAGATAACCTTTCGCTTAATCTTTAATTTCTTCCTTTTCCACATACAATATCTATAACGCGTTTGTCATACCGCTCGTAAATCTTCGATAAAACCCGCTAGAGATATAAATAGTATATACAAAAAAAAAACAATAAAATAAAATTTCCCTTGTTTTTGTAAACGTTAAAATCTTTCTTCAGATATCAGCTTTTTACATGTTAAAGTGTAACGAAAGAAAACATGAATAAAAACCGTTGTTTGAAAGGGACATAATTAGACAATGATATACCGCCATTGTTTATTACTACTGTTTTAATATATTTTCATTTGTTCTTTTTATATTTCTCTTTTAAAATTGTTAATATTATAATCTCCCGCTATTTTTTTCTGATATGGAACCGTCTATATCTCCTGAGGCCTCTGTTTGCACGCATATCTAATTTAATATGAACTATAAAAACATTTTTTTTTAAAATACATCTATGGAAATATAATATCAAATATGAAAATTGGGAAATAAAGAAAATACAAAGGTTAAAAATGTGTATTATATATTTACAGTTTTTTAAATTTAAAATGTCTGTTGTTTTTCGCTATAGCTGAAATTACTGATATTAATCAAATATTATTTTAGTAAAGTTATAATGTTTCAATTGCATGAATGCCAGTAGTTCTATTGCAAAATAAAACAAAATTATAAAGAAAATTAAAAACTAATTAATAATATAAATAATATAACAAAATATTTAAAAAAAAACAAGAAAAATTCGAAATAATTGTTTGAGCGGAAAAACAACATATTCTAGGAGTCAGGCTTTACCTTTGGGGTGAGAGATAAACCATTTGCTTTATTCAGTGAATGTGCACTGAACTCAAACATGTAGCAGAATTTCATGAATGAATATTGGAAAATTACAAAAGTATTACCGATGAGATTTAAGGAACTTTATTTTTTTTATCTAGAGATGGACATCATGAAGGACTTAATAAAATAGCCCACTGTATGATTTGCTTTGAATCTTCCATATCAGGCTACCAATGAAGCACATAATTTTACGGTTTGATTACCAGATAAATCAACATAAAAATCAAGGAAGAGTTAAGAATAGAAATGTTAGTAATAATAATTAATCACAGTAAAATACGCAGTTGGTGTATGTTGTACGATACAGCTTTCAGTAATGGTTTCTAACCGTAAAACCACGTTTGTTGATCTCGAGTGTAATATTCGTGTCGGCGGTGGTTGAGTTGCTGCTTTGTGCCATGACAACCCTGAACGAGCAGATCTATGATAAAAAAAGACATCTCAGCATATTCAATTTTCTCTGCATTTTCAAAGATTTGCGACCCATTCACTCGGTTCCGCCGTGGAGAAGCTGAGGTATCCATATTTTAAGAGATATATAACGTGCTAATATATTCATAAATAGTATTATAGTGGAAATGAGTTAGTGATGAGTTTGCAAAGTGTACTACTAAAATATTGAACTCAGGAAATTTCACCGTCTTCGCCCACATTTTCATGTGGGGGTCCTGAGATCAGAGTCCTTAAACACTCCTTCCAGGTGGTCCTGTCTGACGCAACTCCTTCCAATTCATGAAGCCTAACTCACTCACGGATGTTATCGAACGATCTTGTTGGGTTATAGACATGGGTCTCCTGCCGGTTGCTTTTGCCCATAAAATCTGTCCAGCGATTCTTTCCTGAGTCATTCGAACTACATGCCCGCAGTATCGGGGCTGTGATCCCTCAATTCGGAGATGTAGCGGCTCTACTACGAGCAACCCTGATAATAATAAATATCTCTATCTCTCCTTATATATATATATATATATATATATATATATATATATATATATATATATATGACTGATATAATATTCTTCCCAATACTTTGTAATTTACATTAAACTTCCAATTACATGTTTAATTTCAATTTCCAATTATTGAACATTAATTTCCTTTAAGCCACCTTATATACATTTGTGTGCGCGTGTCTGCGTGCGAGTGCGTGTGCGTGTGCGTGTGTGTGTGTTTTTTTTCTTGGATCCCACTAAACGAATCCAAAATGAATTAAACATTCAATTAATTTACATATATTTCGATTTCATGGAAAACGTAATTCTGGTCAACTATTCGTGAAATCGCATCCTTCAGTACAGTAATCATATGAATGTATGTTTAACTCCATCGGTTTCGATGAGCAGTGTTCCAGTATTTCGAACGACGAAACTTTTGGAAATAAATTTCCAGGTAGGTGATCATTCCAAAAGCACGTGCACCTTTAACGTATTTCTCCATGAAAATATGTTTCACAAAGATGCGAATTTGCGTTAGGTATAACTCAGATTTGCCACGTGCCTGGACAGGATCAACGTCAAATAAAATATCTTGCTCAATGGCATACCCCTCCACCAGGAATTGCAATCAGGAGCTTACGGATCGAACACCATACCCACTAAACCACTTGCCTACAAACCTATGTAAAATCCGCACAATTATACTTAGATGTGTGTTTTTTCTTCTTTGCTCACTTATTTCTGGGAGGGTCATGGGGAGCAGAATCATGAAAGACGCCTCCCAGTTGGTCCTGTGAGAAACACCTGTTTCTCATCGATCAGGCTGGATCCCCAAAACGAAACCAGCCGAGCTCATGGATGTTATCCAGCCATTTGAATCGGGATCTATCCCTGGGTTTCCTGCCAGTCGGCTTGGACCGTAAAATCTTCTCCAGCAATTCGTTCCTTAAATATTCTGACCCCGTGTCAGTATTATCGGAACTATGATCTCTCATTTCAAAGACATCCTACCTACAATGTCTCTCTGATCTCTATCAAGTAATGTTACTTCAAAGACCCTTCGGAGGAACCCTATTTCGGCCTCGTGTATTCGCGATTTCAATGTTTCGGCCACTACCTCGAATAACGAATTGAAAATGCTGAGTTTGGCTTTTACAGTTACCTCCCTTGTTCTGAAGACCGTATGCATTACCACACCAACTCCTGCATTTCCTGCATTTTATTCAGCCTCATGCCTTACATCACTTGAGGCATTTTAGGCAAGTGATATATCCTTTCCATTACACAATTGCTTGTAGCTATTTTTGAGTAATCCTTTCTAATATCAATCCGATACCTTTCGGCTTCATTTGGCACAATTAGAATATTTAATTATATGTAATCAACCTTTTAAACGAAATGTTAATTCATGTTTGAAATTCAGTTAGTTTATTTTTTCTTTCCGGCATTTTAAATTTTATTGAGAAATCCATCGAACGCGAAATACACAGTTAAAATTAAAAGAGTTAAGTTCAGTTATTTTGCTAAATAACGACGACTGCGACAGATTTATAAATTAAAATATTCCAGCATTAGCTCAAAGAATAATAATCAAATTAGAAGAAAATTTGTTTGTAATGTAATTAAATAGTTAAACTCTCATGAGAAATCAAAGATTTAATTGTAATTTACATTCAGCTTTTCATTCCATTAATATAGTTAGATACAGTTTCGCAATGCTTAGATCAATATGCAACTCGTTTTAATATTTAATTAAAGACATTTTATCCGGTATATGTTTCTGATATTTGATTTCTACTTTCTTCTAATAGAATTCACTGCGCCCTCTGCCTTCTCAGTGCACAATCAAATATTATTTGATTAGGTCGTACATCCAGCAGAATTGGTTTCCTTTTAATTAGTCTTCCATGGCAAATCACTTATATACGTATGCATGTGATATGGTAAGGCATAAAAGGGTTCTATGTAAATAAAATACAAAACTAATTAAATAACACGTATGAATCGCAGGCGTGTAAATGTCAAACCTATTCCTATTGTTTTTAAACACATATGGTATTTGGTAGAGGTCATACAGATGTATATGCACGCACACACAATTATATATATATACATGTATACACGTGTGTGTGTCTGTGTGTATGTGTGTGTGTGTGTGTGCGTATACATGTATATATACTATATGAGAATATGCATATATATATGTTATGTGTGAGAGAGAGAGAGAGAGAGAGAGAGAGAGAGAGAGAGAGAGAGAGAGAGAGAGAGGAGAGAGAGAGAGAGAGAGAGAGAGAGAGAGAGAGAGAGAGAGAGATGAGATTCTACAGGACTAGAACTGTTTCATTCTTTAGAAATCATCACGAATCAGCCAGATTCCTGATGATTTCTAAAGAATGAAACAATTCTAGTCCTGTAGAATCTCATCTATATTAACACTTTTATACTCTGCTATGTATTGAGTACCTTACTTACTGTGGTTACCTCCGATTCAACCCGGAATAACGTATATATATATATATATATATATATATATATATATATATATATATATATATATATAAGAAAATGAGTGTTTTTTTTTAAATGAAAAAAAAAAAACGAGATGTCCTACACGAGTGAAAGTATAAGGAAAAAAAGATGAAATCACAGATGCGAGAAAAACCACAAACCCTCCATCACAATTCCACTTTTGAAAAACATAAGAACTGTGAAACCGGTAAAGGAGACATAAATATTCTTAAAAAGACTCCAGTTGCATTTTCGATTTCATATTTTTGATATATAAATGAATGTATGTATAATATATTTGGCAATATACTGTATGTTTAATTAAAAACATTTTGAAGACCATTCGCTATGAGTTTTGAAGAAGTGGCTTTCACCTATTCTTGGCAAAAACACATACATATATACACACATACAATGTACATATTTATACGTGTTTGTGTCTACACATACATCTCTCTCTTTCTCTCTCCTTCTCTCCCTCTCTCATATATATATATATTCATCAATGTATAAATACATACATGTAAGTATTTATGTTTACTTTCTATTTTAGTCGAAAGTCTCTTAGGTATAACTGGCCCATTGTCCGCGAGATGTTCAGTTGTTAAGTAGTTTTGTCCTCACATCCATCAACAATTGACAATGCAATTCACCCAACCGTTTTATATGAAACTGCTTGATCTCTTCATTTCTTTAAAGTTCACACTTGTGCCATTTACCACTTTACTCCTTCTCCACACTATGTCACTATTTACTCTTTCTCAGGTTATTTGCTCTTTCTTTCTCTCCTCCTTAGTTCAATCTCTCTCTCTCTCTCTCACACACACACACATATACACACAATCTCTTCTTACACATGCCCTCGCATACACTCACTCTTCCCTTCCTAGATTTCTATATTTTGCTCTTTCTCTTTCCCCTCCTTTTTTCTCTTTCGTTCAGCCTCTCTGTCTCTCTGTTTCTCCGTCGCTCCCTCTCTGTCTGTCTCTGTCCCATCCAAACACTTCCCTCAGTTTCGCTCCCGCGTACCCACTCACACTTCCTTTCCTATATCTCTATATTTTGCTTTTTCCCTCTCCCTCCACTACTGTCTCTCTTTCGTCCAATCTCTCTGTCTCTCTCACACACAATCCCTTCCCTCACTTGCTCTGTCACAGACACACACTCTTCCCTTCCTTGGTCTCTATTTTGCTATTTCTCTCTCCCCCATTTCTTTTTCGTTCAATCTTTCTCTCTCTTTCTCTGACAAACTCAATCCCTTCCCTCATCTGCTCTCTTGCATACACACTCACACCTCTTGATCACTTATTCAAAAACTCATTCTTTCTCACTATCCCCCTCTCTGTCTCTGTGTTTGTCTCTCACACATACACAGTTTTGCATTTAACATATTTACTTTATGTTACTGCATTACTTATAGTTTAGATTTCTATTTATTTTATCGTGCTGCTGCCGTTCTATTTGTCACCACTAACACCACAACCACGATCGTAACCACCACTGACCCCCGCCACCACCATCACAACCACGATCGTCACCACCACTTACCCCCGCCACCACCACCACAACCACGATCGTCACCACCACTGACCCCCGCCACCACCACCACAGCCACGATCGTCACCACCACTGATCCCCGCCACCACCACCACAACCACCACTAACAACAACAAAAGCACCAATGCCCCTACCACCAAAAATATCGACCAGTATAAATATACAAAAGATGGCTTGTTTCTTTTCAGGGACTATTGTTTTAAAAATAAACCTCATTTGGTCATTCCACAAGAGAATCTTGGTCAGCCTATGAACTTTTCAGTATGATCATTTTAACCAACACTCTTGTAACTCAATACAACATTCCACATATATATTATTTCAACGAATATATTTTGCTATGAACATCTATTCATATGTAAATATTTGTTTTCAACACTTATAAAAGCTATTTTAAAACATTGCGGTTATTACCTTTTCTTTTTAAAAAACATTCATACATTCTCAAATATACAGAATAACCCGATTACTAGAACACGTTAACATCTCTTTATGCAACGCAAAAGCGATTCTCTAGAACGATTTTAAAAAAAATACAAGAAAAAATATTCAAATATTTTGCAGACGTAATTTCAAATGTTAGAGATACACCGATAAATGTTCAGTCTTGTTTATATTGCAAAAGATATATAATAAATAAGTATATACACAACTACCGTAAGAAAAAAATGATGTAGGTACTTTTTGGTGATGAAATTCACAGTAAATAAGATATTATTATTTCTGTCAATAGAGAAGAAACCTCCACAAATTTAGTTATAACTTCAACTAGAACTTTCACAAACTTCAGCATTAAAATACAATCTAAAAGACAAAACCATTTATAACGAATGGAAGAGGGAGAAAGAAAAAGAAAAAAAAACATTACATCGCTAGGGACATAAAAGATAGGAAATCTGTAATTGAGAAACAAAGATGGAAATATTTAAAATGGAGTAACAAATTGAATATTTTCTATGTGTTTTTTTAATTTGTTTTGTGCTGTTTTCTTTCCTTTCTGTTTTCATAATAGTGAGTGTCTTATGTTTCGGAAAATAATTTTACATTTGCATTCAGAGCTTTTGAAATGTCCATGAAAACACGTTTACACTCATTGTTATTATAAATATGATAAAACTAAAGGAATGTTGCGTTTCTCATATTTTAATATCTTGACAATAATTTTTTATGATATTTTATGGGGGAAAAATGTCCTATTATGAAGAATGTTTCATTACAGGCTTTATGTAAAAGAAGATCCTATAATCATAACATAAGTATATTTAGCAATTGCATTTACATGCATTATAGTATTTACAGGAATATATACACTCACACATATCCAGACAACACCTCTATTCTAAGAAACATACATACATTTAGTGTTATTGATTTCTTGCGAAAGCCAAAGGGATTATTTTTTATTGTTTATTGAAGGAGGGAGGTTAAGGCCCATAAACGTTTTCGATGTCTCCGGCATTATTATGACACAGACGAGGATGTATGCTGAATGTAAGGACTTGCCAGAATACATGCTATAGAAATGACTGATAAATGTGTACAAGGACTAGGCAAATATAGAATTTGAAATCATAAGCTGAAGAGCTGCAACAAACATTGCTCTAGCGAATCCATTAGTCTACGAAATACTCTCTCGCAGAGTGAAATTGATTGCAAAAAGTGAACTACAGAAGTATTGTTTCTTAATTTTTAATATAGCTACTGTCTAGAAAAAGTTAGTCACAAACCAATGGTCAATCTGAAGTTGCAATAGTGAAATTTTTCAGAAGAAAGTAACGAAATACAATAAAAATAAAATGGTGTTGTAGTAAAAAGTTTCCCCAATACCTCAATACACTATTCACGATTGATTTCAAGTGAAACAATATTACTGAAGAAACTTTATGAATTATTTAACGTATTTCGAGACTGTATTAGATGGAAGTATTAAGTATTCTGCTTTGTCCAAAATGGAAATTCAGTATAGGAATTCAATAATTATTTATGCCAAAAGCTTTTCGAAACAGCTGTTTCAAATTTATGTATTGAAGAATAAAAAGCAGACTGGCTATCGATAGATTCATTTCCTTGCAAGCCTAGCTGGCTTTGTTCTTCGCAGTAGAGACATGTGAAAATTCTCGATATCTTCCGTTATCATTGTTAAAAAGGGATTTTTGTCAATCGTCTCTGAAATAGGCTTCATCATTGATGCATGAGATAATAATACGTTGTTGTTGCTTTTTTTTTTTATTATTAAATTGGGTTGTACCTCCTGTTTAAGACAGGACATACGAGGCTAATGAACCGCATGATTTGTCGTCAACGGATTTCAACCAATTGGCTATTTTTAATTCATTTTTCGCTCTATGTATTTCAACCAAGACTCTAGATATTTATTCAACCAAGGAACAGATTGTCGACCTACATTTATTTATTTTCCCACTTCTTTCACATGGCGTGTTCTATCTCCAATAATTGTCTAAGTGATTGACCGATGGAAAATGTTTACAGGGTTTGTCCTATATTTCATTTACATTAGTGTAGTATACGAACGGTGCTTATTTCTAAATCACATACAGAGATATGAATGAAACACAAATGGACACATCTGTTATTGCAGTGCTAATGTACGAAAGATACACAATAATATGAATCAAGTAACATTCAAATAAATATTCACTTATTTATTTAAGTATTTATTTGAGACAACCAACAACGCGTCGACTACGTACTCTTTTTTCAAACTTTACGCACACACTCATACACATGAATATGTCTGTATGAATATATATACATACACACACACACACATACATATATATATATATATATTATATATATATATATATATATATATATATATATATGCATCTATAACTATGTATATACATATGCCTGTGTATTTACGCATATATGTATTTGTGTATATATTAATAGGACGTGAAGGAAAAACTTTGACATTTCATAATTTATTACGATAATAAAATCTGACAGGAACCTGATTTGGCTTTTATATGAAGGTGGGGATGGTTAAATATAATAACTGTGTCGATAATAATACAGCAAGAGTACACTTCCAATATTATCATATTTTAAAACGTCCGTCATACTCAATAACAAT
>OZ024749.1:43183521-43193521 GCA_964016885.1 Eledone cirrhosa
ATATTCACACATAATATAAATATCAATAAACACCTATATATTTTGAGTAAAGAATAATTTCCATGTTACGTGACAGCTTTTATCTCGTTAAGTGTAACATGCGATTTAGGTATTTTAATTGTGGGTTTAATTTAAATGCATGACACATCATCAGTCACTGGAAATTATTTCTCAGTGTAATAAATACTGTTGAATTATTTGAGAAAGTAGACAATTTACAGCCTATCATGTCTATATTTGGTCATTGAAACAAATACACCAAACAACCAATAGTTTCTACATGGACCCTGGACCAGAACCTGGGCATTAGTTCCCCGGGACAGCCACTGAATATGCGCACTCTTCTGCCAGATATTTAGCAGATTATCCCAGATTTTGTTTAGAATTTCCATCAGGTGTATGATTTTCTCTATCTTTCACACACACACACATACATACACATACACACATATAAACACATATACACACACACGCACAAACAAACACACACACACGGACACATACATATATTCACACACATACATACATACATACATACATACATACATACATATACATATGTATACACACACATATTACATATCTCACCATCCTTCATATTAACTGTAAATATATTTTCCTCTAAGACATTTATGGCTGGACAGTATTCGGACCATTCGACTGATAACTCTCATTGTAACTTGGTGGCTATAATCCTGTCTAAAATGAAAATGATTATTGCTTTGCCCTGATTTTAACCTTTGAAACCTAAGTTAGATGGAAACCTTGTAACAAATTCATACATATTATTGCCAGGAATGCAGCACAATGTACATTTCTGGTAATAAACTTAAAATCAGTATAATAATAAATAATGTCAAAAGTGTCCTGTCCAAGCAGAAGTTGAAATTTGGTCAACAATCTTTCTGGCTGGAATGGAAAGTCTACTTTACGGAATTTGCCAGAGATCAAGTGTATCGTTAAAAGCGAAAAGCCATGTATGTCTTTCTAAATACTGCAACAATAACGTCTCAGAGAACATTAAGTGTTAAACTAATCAGTGAAGTGTATGCAAGTGGGAAGGCCTGAACTATAGCAAGGAATATCGCAGTATTAATTCGTCAATGTCATGAGGTTGATTAATGGCATTAAATGGGAATAGTCGGAATAGATAAATCGATACTTCTTAAGAATGTCATTCGCAATAAGTAGTCTGAACTAATATACATTACTAACAGCTGAGTTTCCTGATCTCGATGTCGAAACACTTTAAAATTCTATCATTATTCATTTTACGAACATTTTACATTCGTATATTGTATATTCACATTTTTTTTCTTTTCAGTGGCAATGAATTCTACCATTTCTCTGCAGCCGTCGATGTTCCACTTGAACAATTGCAAGTCGATGCTATTCGATAAAGCAGATTCATGGAGGGAATGCCAGTAACGTACACACTGTATCGATTAGTGAGGGTCTCGAAATAGTTTGGAATATATATATATTTCCTAAGGAAAGTTTATCCGACATAACCGACCGTTCTCCGGGACAACGCATTCGCCATTTGGTCCGCAGCGCGCAGAAACGTTGTACATATAGTTCAAATTATATATATATATAGTTTAAAAAATGACTAGACAAAGATGCAAAAATACAAATTCCTATTAATATATATACAAGTGACTTCTGAAGGACTAAAATTGTTTCATGAAATCACCAGGGCATTCCTGATGATATTATAGGAACGAAACATTTCTGGTCCTGTAGAAGTCATATTTCTATATAAAATAAATATGCATCTTCTCTACTAATGTATTGACTACGATATTTAATTGTGGTTTAGTTTCAATCTCCTACGTTAAATAATCTAAGCATTTACGATACCTCTGTTATTTTATACTATCAAAGGAAACCACGGAATAAACAGTGGCATTGACCATGTACTAATGCTGGTTAGATTTTATTTGGTACCTAATTATATCAAATCAGATAGATCAATAATGATACGTTGACTGTCTTTTCTTTGGAAATATTGCCTTTACCAACGATTTGATATGATCACTCAAAACTATAATTTAACAAAGAGAATATTTTATTATAAAGGACATTGTAATGTTTATCCATATAAGTAAACATGTTAGACGTAATTATTTAATTACCAACCTTCTCTAACATTTCTTGTGTATTGTCTATTTAAAGATCATGGTACGACTTCGATATCGTTCGGGTTTACGTATTTATCATCCTAAGATGTTTATTTTCCGAATTACATTTACAATTTACTTCGTAGCAATTATTCTGATAAGAAGCAGTGCTATTTGTTTCTGCTAAACTGTCTTGTAAAATTGGTTTCCCTTTCTGGTGACCGAGAATAGATTTATTTTTTGTTGTTTTGTTTTCGGAAAATTGGATACGATTGATGGTTGAGCGTAATTGTTTCCTACGCTCTCGTGAAGCGCTTCGTAACTGCAGTTAGTTAATAATAGAGATTAGCAGAACAGAGAACAACTGACATGTTAAGGGTGATTCGTTTCAATAGCGTGACAACGTTGCAATTATTTTGCTATGTAGTCAAGTGTTAGCTTTAACTAGAGTAAATAATAGCTGAAACGCAACACTGGCTTAATGGATTGCCACGGTAACATGGTGAATATGAATTGTTTACGATAGCAGTAAATATTTCATTTGAGTACAGATCAATACAACATATTGTTTTACGTGTTGTTCTTGCTTTTTTTTTGTTATTGTTTATCTAGCCTTCCCCACCAGATACATGATCAATCCCTAGCCATCTTATTGTTTAAAGGTATATTGTATCAAACACTATATTAGTCCATGTTATGTTTCATATATAAGACATTTTAGTGTACCTTGAGGAAAATATGGCTGCTATTTCTAGCAGATCAAACAACAGCGTAGGAAACCTTTACTAAATTGCTGCTTAGTAGTACAGCACTTGATTCGATGTCTTTCAGCGACGCGCATTTAATATTAGTATATCACGCGTTAAATAAATTTAAAAAAGATATCTTTTTGTTCCACGTGTAATGAAATCCATAGACAAATATCAATGCCTATCTCATTAATTATTTACATTACCTCTGTTGATAGGAGAGTAATCTTATCTCTTTACAAATATTAAACCATGTGTCGTTAGATATACAGCAACTGCTGGAAATTGTGGAATATAATTTATGGACTACAGTTCTAGTTATTTACTGTAAACTATTAATATTATATACAAATAGAAATACAAAATTCGTTAGTTATTTACATAGAAGCTGTTCTCAAACCTGTAATTAAAGCCATGGAATATTTAATTTACTGAATAGTTGCTGAGATTTACGCCAGTTATCCTAATGTAGTTACATTCCACCCACTAGGATTTCCTTCAATTTTTGTTTATCTCACCTGACACGCAAGGCCCGTGCAAGTTCGAGACTATGGTATAATGTACTGCGCTTTAAAAGCGAACCAGGAAAGACAGGGTTACAAAGCGACAGACTTTCCCGAAAGTAAAGGCCTGCAACTTATTATTAATCATTACACAAGGGCGGTGGATTGGCAGTATCGGTAGAGGGTCGGACGCCAAGCTTTGCAGCATAGAGTTACGGTCCTTCATGATCTGAGTTCAAATCCCGCAGAAGTTAACTTTGCCTTTCATCCTTACGGGGGTCGAGAAAATGTAGTACCAGTCACGCACTGGAGTCGATTTTATCGACTTTCCGCTCCCCCCAAAATTGCTGGCCTTGTGCCTATATAAGAAACCATTATTAATCATTACACACTGTTTTTTAACAGAAAACTATTTTAACGTTCTTCTGTTTACCAAGGAGGCTGGAATAACGCCCATGTGATGTCCTCAGATTTGTTAAGGAAGTTAACGGTAATGAATTCGATGTATACCTGAATAAATGTATGGACCGTGTTTAGTTTCACGCAAAACCGATCTTGAATAAATAGCATCAATTTTTATGATAATATAGACTTTTACAGACGAATCAAAATATAATTTAGCTACATTTATTTTAATCTACTTTTCATTGTTTTTAAATCATACTGGGTTAATTAATAGCATAAATGGCAAAATATTAAACGAAACGCTTATTTAAGATCCTTCTACGTTTTGAACTCAAACCTAACCGCTGTCAGTTTGGTTTAGCTGAACGAACTGTTGGGAAATATTAGTGATACCATATACTATATATTTCTTTCTAAATATTTGTGAGACTATCAAATTTAGATAAAATATGTTTTATTTCCCTCAGTTTTAAAATTACCAGGTTAACACGTTTTATCTTATTCTGTCATATTGTATCATCATATATTAATATTCCATAATCCAGATAATATCCACTAATGGAATTATACGTAAGTAAACTACATTGTAGCAACAGTTGTAATAATATTTATTGTATTTATGACTGGTGAGAGAACAACGCAAACGCAGCCAGGTAAAAGGGAATAAAACAATCATATATTTTATTGGAATAATATAGAACCGTAATGATATAGAGTTATAGGTAATGAAAGTAGATCTCTTATAGTAATTGGAGTTATATTTTATGTTCTTACTACATATTTAACTCGTGTTACTTTCAAACTCGGATCTTGCTCTCCCAAAGGCCTGTCATACGAAAATTATTTGCGTTTCTTCTTGTTATGTTGCTATAAATTTTATGAAGTAGGTGTAAATATTTGAAGAGATAGTTCATCATTGGTTCCGTATCCCCTAATCTATACATAGAGCCTACTCAAACAAAAGCTTTTGAAACTTACACCAAGGAGAAGACAATGTTTCACCCTTCTCGATTCGTTGCTGATCGAGCTGTCAATATTCAACCAAATTTCATAATATGTAGTATCATAATATGTAGTCTAGACCAGGCATCTGAAACATGTGGCCCGAGGGCCACATGCGGCCCTAAACAAGCACACCTGCGGCCCGCACAAAAGTTTTTACTGTGCGATCATGTTTTAGCTTCGTAATACAAAATTAAAAAAAAAAAAAATAGTTGTGTGTGGCCCTCAGACAACATATATGTGACCCATGTGGTCCTCGGGGGACCCTCAGTTTGGCATGCCTGGTCTAGACAACAAGACACGTTCGCCATGGCTGGAATGTATTTCATTGTAGATCTGTTCGACCAGAACTGGCCTTGCGCTAAATAACAATGACAACAATGGTACATATTTCGTTACTTGGGGCGTTTTAAAGATTCTCTCAACTGAACCGATCACGTAAATTTTAATAGAATTTTTTGTAAACTTAATACAAATACAACAAAAGGAAACGAAGCGGTTGTAAATATAAAGATACACATAGGAACTAACACAATAATAAGAACGAGTCGATAACTTCAAGTCTATTATCTGTTACAACTGTCTCTGAAAATAAAATGTTTGTTTATTTAATGTTATATGGGAAATGTAATTATGGAGAGCTTTATGTCTTTTATGAAGCCGTTACTGTCACAATGTCTGTGACTAGAGAATCGTGAAAATTGATTATGTCCGTCAGAAATACACTACAGCGCTGGCCATCCATCATGAAAGACTACGACGTGTACTTTTTCAGTTCCTACCAAATTCGAAATGAGTGTAAAGCAACTGGAAAAAAAAAAGAAAAAAAATTATATATATATATATATATATATATATAACGAAGTAATACAGACAAACGTATCTGATTATCCTCGTTAGTTCTACAGTATACTATATTGCCTATCAATACACATTTGTATTACATTCAATAGCATATATATATATATATATATATATATTTATATATGTGTGTGTGTATGTGTGTGTGTATGTGTGTGTTTATGTGTGTGTGGGCGCGTGTCTATATATATATATGTGTGTGTGTACGAGACACATAAATTATGGGATATCTACGGGCGTACATGACATTGCCGGTAAGTGAGATCTGTAGTGTATGCTTTAGATATACGGAATATATATATATATATAAACGCACACACATGTGTATATATATATATAATTGTTTCTACATTTGGCACAAGGCCAGCAATTACCCAGTGCATTACTGGTACTTTATTTTATCGACCCTATAAGGATGAAAGGCAATGTTAACCTCGGCGGGATTTGAACTCAAAATAGAAAAGGCCGTAACTCTATGCGTCAAAGCATGGCGTCCGACCCTCTACCGATACTGCCAATCCACCGCCTTTATATATATATATATATATATATATATATATATATATATATATCTAATGTGTGTATATATATATATATATATATATATATATATATAATGTGTGTATATATATATATATATATATATATATATATATATATATAATGTGTGTATATATATATATATATATATATATATATATATATATATATAATGTGTGTATATATATATATATAATGTGTGTATTTATGATATTTTATGAGCCACAATATTACAGTTGAAAATAGAGAGATCGTTAGAATAAGTACCAGAATGAAAGATATATACTGGGATTTATATAATCGACTGAAATAAAACTATCAAAAGAGCTCCTATACCCCCCCCCCCCCTCCACACACACACACTGCATGTACACATTCTTCTGACTGAAACCAGTAACAGAATAAAGGATTTCAATACTGACATTTCAATATCTTCTGGAAAGCTGCTACATATCTCTCCTTTGAACGTAAAAAGATGATCGTGATATCTGAGCAAAAGAATATTTCATTTCATATATGATAATCCTTTATATTTCATTCCTACCTGCTTCCATATAAGCTATATCCATATATTAGGATATTGCTATACATCATATCCACATACTTCCATGTTTGTTGTGTGCTTTCGTATTATAGTTTTATGTGATCATTATTTCATGGCCAAGGTCTATAATAAAATATTCTAATGCCTGGAGCTGTTTGTTAGGAAGGGCAATTTGACCTGAACTACGAGAAATGCAGTAATTCGATCACCGCTTTTAACAAAATATATTAGAAACATCTGAGAAAGGGCCTATCCCTCGATATTCTCTACAACGTTCTGTTCTATATTGTAATGGGAATAGATGGAGGTTTGTCATATTAGAATTTTGTTTACATACGTTGACGCGTATGTGTATATGTGTGTGCCTGTGTGTATGTGCATATGTATATATTTATATGTATGAGTATATAAATATAAACGTGCAAACACAGTCATGCTTACAAAAATACACACTCACAGACATACATTCACTCATATACACACATACATCCACGCAAGCAGGAGACGTAAAAAGCGAGGAATAGTATGAGGTAGTCAAACTACTCCTCTCTCTTTACGTGTTGTGATAAAATCGCAGACACTTATATATAGATGCATGATTGTCTATATTATGTGCAAGATGAAGTACGCTACAATAACCTCAACTGAGATTTGAAACCGTTACAGTCTTCTTAGAATAAGTATGAATAAAACATCGAGTGGCTGTAGCTTGAATTACTTTCAGCACAGCCCCCCTAACCACGCTCGAGTCACATTTCCCTAGACTTCTGAACAATATCAATATAATCAAAGATGCATCACGCATTGAAACTATCGTAAATCACAAAACCAGCAAGAAATTAATTTAATACTTTAAATCAGGCATGTTAAACTGTGGGTACCCCGAGGGCCACATATGTGTTGTCTGAGGGCCACATACGACAACTAATTGCGCACATTACAACTAATTTTACGAAGATAAAACATGCTTATGCTGTAAAAACTTTTATGCAGGCCGCAAGTGGACTTGAAAAGGGCTGCATGTGGCCCGTGAGTCGCATGTTTTACATGTCTGCTTTAAATTACTTATACAATAAGTAGATGGTTAATCAAAAATACAAATCACAAAAATCCATGAAAAACCTTAAACAAATAATATATGATCTCTTCCAACTTCAAGTTATTGATCGATTTACAAAAATTAGTTCAAGTAGTTTCCAAAGTGACTCTTGCTTTGTTGGCAGTTCCATATAATAGCATATAATGAAATACATTATCTGCTAAAGTCACAGGTTGACCACTGGCTTGTGGGTGGAATTTAATTTACTGAAGTAAAGGTTAAGCGGAAATATCAAAGAGTAAGAGTACCCAGTCCACAAGACGAGTTTAGTATAAATAATTACAACAGTGACATAAACAGGTACTCAAGTTCCTATGGGCCCCAACTAATTCAGCCTGTCATGACAGGCTGAATGAGTTGGGGACCAAAACCCAACGAAACTTGAGAACTTGTTTATGTCACTGTTGTAATTGTATATATATATATGGGTGTGTGTGTGTTGGCGTTTGCCCCTGTCTAGGTTTTTGACTGTGTCTCTGTTTATGTCCCCTAATATAGAGACTAAACTAAAATGAGATCGATAAAATAAGTACCAGGCATGAAACAAAATAAGTACTCACATCGATTTCATCCACTAAATTAAGGCAATGCCTTAGCATGGCCGCAGACTATTGGCGAAAACCAGTAAAAAAAGAAGAGAATATAAAGAATAATATAATATATGATTAGTAGGCTGCCATAAAGAAGAAACAGGAGAAAGTTATAAGCCAATTGACGTACAACCTCACATTTGATTGTTCGTAATTTGATCTGTATGTAAACTGTCGAAATATTTTGCTGGACATGCCTCGTATCTTAAGAAGAAATCTAATTTACTCTTCACAAAATAAAGCTTGGAAACAAGCAGAAAACCCTAGAAGCATCGAATGAAAGGCAGAAAATAAAAGCAATCCATTATAAGTTAGATATATGTAGTTGTTTCTTTACTTTTATTTTGACTCTAAACTTGTTGAGCATTGCAACATTAAAAACCTCTATAATTCATTAAATATTCAACACCTTACACGTAATTGTGTAAGACGTCAGAAATAAAATATTAGAAAATTTGTAAAAATATCATGTTTCAACTCACCAAGCGGCTTTAAAATATCTTTCTCTCGGCATTCTCACACTTTAACGATTGATATTTCAATCGCTTGTGGGGATTTCTATAAACTGAGATGTAATAGTTTATAGATTCATGGAAAAAGATTCATATACATGAAAATATTTACAGTAATATTTCTCAAACGTTACGTATCACCCACGAGCTGAAAACGAAGAGGGTGTGAAATAATATCATATTTACCAATACTTATGCTACTTACGTCAGTAAAGGAATTTATAACTACAGCGTGTTCATCATACACAATATAGAAATACATTAAATTAGGCACCTCAACTTGTGTAGTTGCCGATATAGTTGGTATCAGAATTGATTTTTAGTTTCCTGTTAGCTCTGAGATCTCTGAGCATCTCTAACATTAAATATATTATTTCCAGGTACATGTCTTGCATATATTTATATTGTATTTAGGGCTGTACCATAATAAAGAAAGCATTTAGGGCTGTACCATCCAATATGTTATTCATTATTATTTGGCGTTGGATTGGCAGTGTCGGTAGAGCGTCAGAGACCATGCTTTGCAGCATAGAGTTAACTTAAGGTAAGAAAATCCATTCGTTCGCCCACATGCTGTCGAACTTAAATTCAGTTACCGATGTGGTCTTGGATTTTCTTACCTTAAGTTGCTCGCACATTCCTTGGTTTGTTGTTTTTTTTCTCTGTTTTCTCTTTTCTTCCCTTTTTTCCCCTTTTCCCTTCTATTTTTCTTCCCGCCCTCCTCCGTTTTCCCAATAACTTACCCAGTTATTGAACGCTCTGTGGGTAGATATATTGTCTTTAAAGCGTTAAAATATCCGAGACACCAGTAGACAACTGATGAGAAACTCTCCCCCTCTCCCGTTCTTTCTTTCTTCTTATTCTCATTCCATTTTTAAGCCTATATATATTATATATGTATATAGTTGTAGAAATACACAAAATGAAACATACTCTCAGTTTGAATAATTGTACATTTGAATTCCAGAATTGATAATTTCTGAAACAGTCGAGATCAATGATTACTTATACATAATATAAAATCATTAAGACAAATCATGATCTGAAATATGCAAACACGAAAGGGAATGAC
>OZ024749.1:43203521-43206021 GCA_964016885.1 Eledone cirrhosa
TCACGTGTCTTATAATTGACAGCTTCAGATTGGCCATTTATTAACTGCAATATTGAAACACATTCGATATGATGGAAGGGTTATAAAACTATATAATTATCAAATGAATAAATGTATGCTTTTTCATAAAACGATCCGTCCTTAATACGAAAATGATCTTGTCAGTAAAGAACGCTACATTGGCGCATATTGATACCAATAATGAATCTATATAGAAACCAAACCCAATAGTATATATATATATATATATATATATATATATATATATATATACGGGGTAACAGATTATTGTTATAGGTAGTCCACTTAAGTGTAGTCCAGTTAGGGAACTCCGAGTAGTGGATGATATATACGCTTGGCTAAGTTTGACTCAACAAGGCGTTTCCATAGTGATGCTGCGAGTACGCGGTAATTCCTATGTTGTAAACACTTGGAGTAATAATAAATCAGGACATAAAAGTGTCACGGTTTGCTATACAAAAAAAGTTTTTAATCTCATTGCTGACAATTGTTTCTCTGAACTGGTAGGTCTAGAGATCGCTACCCACTTGTTTTCACGTCATTCGATCACCAATACAAAGTTCTAACCAGTCAATTCATCGGAGCTTGTGAGAATGAAAGGAATATACATGTATGACTACTATATATAGTAGTAATGGCATTCAATCAGAGCAATAACAACAATACTAACAATGCTAGCAATAAATTATTTGAAATAATCACAACATCAATCTAGGTGAGAAATATAGTATATCTACGATTTTAGCGTGTAAAACTAGCTGACATGACGCGGATGTATAAAATTGACATGTAAAAGCTGTCATGGGGTGTATTATATATAGTATAAAGATAAGCCGGTGGCTTTAAAAACCAACTACAGTATCACCTGGTCGAGATTTTCGGCCGCAAAGACCTACAGTACCGGTATGTCCCACTGTAGGCTATGTGATCTAGAATTACTATATATCCTTAGAAATGTAAAAAGGCTACTCAACAACA
Organism: Eledone cirrhosa; assembly: GCA_964016885.1. Lineage (NCBI taxonomy): Eukaryota > Metazoa > Mollusca > Cephalopoda > Octopoda > Eledonidae > Eledone > Eledone cirrhosa. The sequence continues at coordinate 43,204,521 of OZ024749.1, forward strand.
AGTTAGAAAGATCAATCTTCTGCAGACACAGGATCGCCACTAAATTCACAAGATTTAAGCCTCCGTGAATCGAACCGACGTAACTTAGCTTTCAACTTATGATATCCACAATACTGCACGAACCACCACAGAAATATAATCATTAAGTACATTCTAGCCTTCTTAGTTCTATATATATATATATATATATATATATATAACAAAGAGGGTGTGGTAAGAAATCAGGTGGACCATAATGCACCAGAATACTCGATACTTAGGGTAGTAGAGTGGGTAATAGGAAAAGAGTCAGGACCCCGACGGCTGAGCTCCGACCATTTCGACAGTTAGATCCAAACTGCTGGCTTAGTTCTGATCTAGCTGTCGGAACTCAGCCGTCGGGGTCCTGACTCTTTTCATATATATATATATATATATATATAACGAAGGAAATGTGGTAAGGAACCAGGTGGACCATAACGCACCAAAGTACTCAATACTTGGGGTAGTAGAGTGGGTAATAGGAACCAGTAAGACCCCGATTACAGGTTAATTTCACAACAAATAAGTCATGTTAATCAAACAACTTTATGGTCTCTGTCGAAAGCGACGGAGGAGTCAATTGTATCAGTAAATTTCGGTTAACAATTCATAGAAGTCACCAATCCGCGTTCCAGCTCAAATATATAATGTTTCCACCAAGTTATTTCGTCTGAAAAAGAGGCTGTACATTGTAATAGTAGTTACTGTTCATGATATTTATTCAATAAAGTACCAGTAATGTACTGGATAATTGCTGGCCTTGTGCCAAAAGTAGAAACAATTATATTTATTCATCTCAAAATGTTTCGACTCTATCTGATGAAACCTTCTATCTGAAACGTTGGCCGTCTCACTTTCCTGGCGACATAGAACTATTTTCTGCCACTTTTTAAATTTTGAACTTTCTTTTGTTATTATTAATCGGTACAGACATTGTCCGGGCTCCTCGTATTCTTTTGCTACAAGCGATGAATATCGAGCTTGACGTATGACTGTAGTAAGGGAAACCGAAAATATTTCTTCTCTAGCTAACGAAATAATGACATTCTCATTTACCTGACTATACAAAACTAATTTATGCCTCTTGTCAGAGTTTTGGTAGCTACTAATTGTCGATACATACATCTAGTTTCCACGTATTCTTTGACACCAATCTTTATGAATTCCCAGGTGGGGAAGCTGAATAAATCTTTTGAAAGAACGTGCGAGATATTCAATCTCATACCTTAATCTTAGTCAAAGTCATTCATTATTAGTCAATCAATGACTAATGATGTTTATTTTTTTATTATTTAAAAATTAAAATTCAATTCTATCAATTCAGAAAATAAAAATTAAAAAGAAATTCGACAGAAATCAATAATGTTTTTAATAATGAAATTAAAAATATGTTTGAAAATTCTTCTTGTCATAATGCAAACGGAAATTGGTGATTAAGATAATTTTATTTATATATTTAATTTTATTTATATATTTAAAT
>OZ024749.1:43211021-43216021 GCA_964016885.1 Eledone cirrhosa
ATGATCGCGTCTCGAGCTGTCCGCCGGGGAAACAATTGTAACACACAATAAATTGAGTTCAGATGCACCACTGATCTCTCTCTCTCTCTCTCTCTCTCTCTCTCTCTCTCTCTCTCTTTATATATATATATATATATATATATATATATATATATATATATATACATATGTAAGCTCTTAATTGATGTGGACACTTGCATCCTGACTATTATTGGGAGAAGGTTTACTTCCAGGAAAATTGGTTGAACAAAGATACTCCATCAATGTTCAAAATCATATTCGGTCGTATGATATTCGAGCGGAAAGCTGTATTGACTTGCATTTAAACGTATCCACAAGCCACAAGCAATATTTCACATTTGCGAGCCTTTACACAGGAGTTCTATGTGCAGCTACAATAACAGAAATCGCTCGATGCATGTATATATATATATACGGATTTTGGACAGTAATATCTTTTTGATCTTGTTTTATCGGAATCAATAGAGATGGTTTATGGATTCCACAATCTTTTACGGCTTGATCGTGGTGCTATGAAGACGTAACCAGGCAGCACGCTATTAGAATATAGATCCCATGCAATCTAATACAAGCGGGTCTTTATAGATTCAAGTTATGTAACATTTAGTTTGTAACCATGTATGATTATTATATGTACACACACATAAGCCCTCAATCATTCTCCTGCTTACTCTTTCTCACCTATTTATATATATATATATGTGTGTATGTATGTCTATATGTATATATGTGTATTTATACATACAAACATATACATATGTATATATACATATATACGTAACTATATACATTTATACATACATATATAGATATATTCATATATATATATATACATATACATATACTGTGTATATATATACATATACACATACATATATACATATAAATATGTATACATACATATATACATACATATATATATATATATACATGTATAAATACATAAATATGTACGTGAATACATCCATATGTACATAAATAGATACATAACGATATATATATATATATATATATATATATATATCGTTATGTATCTATACATTGTGCATATATACACATCGTATGAATCTTTGTACATATTAATTTAAACAAATGTACATAAAGGCGTACGACACCCCATATTATATTATGCTGTATATTTCACAATCATACAAGATAATGTCATAAACTGCCAGAGGTTGCAGATTTAAAGGGGACTGATACAGTTCCCTAAAAATCCGTACAAAACGAAAGGGTGTTACTATGAGATCAGCTAGGAAAACAAACTCATCTTCGGTGGACTTGGGTATGAAAATCTGAATGATGTTAACCAAATACTGCCAGGTACAGAATTGAATAGAAATATATCACCGTGATTGCAGATTCGAGCGATATCATATAGGTACATACATACATACATACATGGTGGCTGCCAACTCGTTTTCGAGTACGGCCACAACTTTATATCCATGTAGGAGAACCCCTACCGATGTGCTGAACGAGTGTGACTTTTTAGTCCAGCCAGCGACTTGAAAACTCTGGTACAAACACTACACTTGTGACAATTATTGACACATAGTGCTGGGCCCATGCTAACATGTGACGACAAGTGCAGAGATCTCCAGATATAAAGCAATGCCTGTGCCGTGAAGCTTTTATAGTGAGCAAAGGCACTGCACAAAGCCAGTCCCACTCTCTTAACCAAGATGATATTTACCAAAAAGAAGAACATGTCAACATCATTGGATACCATCAGGGTTGCAGGTGTTATATCGGAGTTTTCCTTCTTCTAGAATTCTGCCTTGACAAAGGCTAAGGGGTCATCTCTCCCACATACATACATACATACATACATACATACATACATACATACATACATACATACATACATACATACATACATACATACATACATACATACATACATACATACATATATGAAAGACGTAAAATAAGAAAATTATAAAAATTAACTTACTTACTAAAATTTCACTCCAACTAATTAGTTTCTGAAAGGGAATAAACATGGTTTCAGAATGGTACATGGAGAATACCTTTCGTCATCTGGAAGTCAATTCTCAGCTAAGTTCCCAGGCGATGCCTTGACACAGGGAACTTATACAAAAATAATTCAGTGGATGGAAAAAAGCAACTAAATTCCAGGACATTGAAAAGACCACTGCCTACTTGGTCGGTGGCAAATTCAAAAGAATCAATCACGTGACATCGAGGTTAATCAGTGAGGAGTGGGGTGTTAATAAGACCTGGAATTTAGGCCTCGCTTGCTTTTTTCCATCCACTGAATTATTTTTGTATAAGTTCCCTGTGTCCACGCATCACCTGGGAACTTAGCTGAGAATTGACTTCCTGATGACGAAAGGTATTCTCCATGTTCCATCGGAAACCATGTTTATTCCCTTTCAGAAACTAATTAGTTGTGAAATTTTAGTAAGTAAGTTAATTTTTGTAATTTTCTTATTTTACGTCTTTCATATAATTCTTCTGCATCCCCTTGCATTGAACCACAAAGTTAATAAGACAAAACCTATATATTTGCTAGCATAGGTATGCATCTGTATATATATATGTTGGTAGATATACTAATTCTTGATATATATATATATAAACAAATAGTAAAAAGGAAAATATTCCGTAGAAAATGGTGGACGGATTTTCTACTAAATTTTATCCTTTTTACTATTTGTTCATAAATATCAACTCGTGTGTCACTTTTCTACATTCCATACACACTCACACATACACACACGTACACACACTCACACACACACCCATATATATATATATATTTACATATATACACACAAATGCCAGCACACACACACACATATATATATGTATATATATATATTTACATACATGTATACGTGCATACATGCACGCATAACTAACATACATACATGAATACATACATAACATTCATATACATACGCATATACGAGCGTGTCTTGTTAAAGTCATGACAATTTCATGCTTCAATGTATTTATTACAACCCTGTTGTATTCTTCTATATAGCATCACCTCTATAGTTCGTTTATGACAAAGAAATCTCTTCCCAAGTCTATAAATTTAATCGACGTTTCTAAATTATCTCATTCGCATGATCGTGTCATTGGCTTATTGTTACAGCCTTTTTTTATTGTAAGCATATTTATTTTGTGAAGTTCATGCAGTTTTTGGATAGAGGGAGATAAGCAGAGAGATATTATTTTACAAATATCATATATCAACTTGTATTTAAAAAACAACATAATTTTTTTTTTTTCTATTTAAACGTGACATTAAGTTCGATTTTTTAATAAATACTTGCATTCATTTTTTATTTTAATTTCAGCAACAATTTTTTCTCATATTCAGATTTTTATTAATGAAGCTGACATTTAATATTATCCCGTTTATTATTCTCAAGAGCCGAAAATCGAAGCTGTTACCTCATGAATAATTATTTCTACTTTTGGCTCAAGGCCAGCAATTATCTCACTACATTACTGGTACTTTATTTTATCGATCCCGTAAGGATGAAAGGAATTTGAACTCAGACCGTAAAGGACTGTAACTCTATACTGCAAAGCATGGCGTCCGACCCTCTACCAATACTGCCAACCCATCACCATGTTGCCTCATGAATAATTGTTTCTACTTTTGGCACAAGGCCAGCAATTATAATCCCAGTGCATTACTGGTACTTTATTTCATCGACCCCGTAAGGATGAAAGGCAAAGTTAACCTCGACGAGATTTGAACTCAGACCATAAAGGGCCGTAACTCTTTGCTACAAAGCATGGCGTGCGACCCTCTAGCGATACTGCCAATCCACCGCTCATGAATAATATCAGCTAAACATATATACATATGTATTAATTCTCTAGTTTTCAGCAACATCATATGGTGAGGAAATAGATATAGTCAGCATATCTACCAGTAACATAGTAATTGATTCAATACATATCTATTATGAAGAGTTAAATATGTTGAAACGTAGGCAAGTAGTTATACATATTTATATCTCTATTTCTTTCTACTATATTTGCTTCGTCCTACACACATAACAAAACCTACATTTACATATATGTTAATAAGCACACTCGCATGTATTTCTGAATTTATGGACACGGACATACATACATTCATGCAAACATTCATACATACATACGTAACACACACACACACACACACACACACACACACACACACACACACACACACACACATATATATATATATATATATATATATATATAACGAAGGAAATGTGGTAAGGAACCATGCGTTACACCCGGGAAACTTATACTAAATTGAAGTGAAAACCAACAGGTGCGTGTGTTTTTACTGGAAACATGACCCTCCGAAAGTATAACAATATATATATATATATATATATATATATATATATATGTAGGTCTCCTCTCACATCAACAATTAAATTAAAAAGTCCGATTTATAAGACAAATTTTCTCACTACCATGTATAAATGGAAATTAGGAAATTACATTTAATTATATTTTACGAGTCGGTTCTTTCCTCCTTAGTCTATGATGTACATTAGTTGAATTACTTTTTTTTTTTCATTTAATGCCAATTTTTCATTAACACTTCATAAAGATGTTCCTTTTAAAATTTGGTTTTTACATTCATTTCCCTCCTACTAAAATGTCATGTTTATATACTGAACGTTATCTCGTGTTTTCTCATATTTAATATGAGCTAGAATGTAAGACTCATGTACGGTTCATAATTAGATGATGATATGTAGTTTTATTTTACTTATCGTTTTAAATCATTTCCCATAAAAATATATTTTGGCAGTATTTCAGAGAACTTTTGCATGACTTAAACTTTGGCTCGTTTCCCCAGGCAAATGCGTTCTTCAGTTTAATTTTGCAAATAATTGAAGTAAAAGTTGTACCAGAGTGAAGCAGCTAGTCTAGAAAGATTAGATATGTCACGAATAATCTTTTTCTATTTGATAAAAAATAAAAGA
>OZ024749.1:43223521-43228521 GCA_964016885.1 Eledone cirrhosa
TTTCGTTTTTTTTTCGTTTGCTATCATCTGAGCAACATCTAACGGTCATAGTATTAACATATCTATCATGCCCAAAATCCACGGAAAAGCAACAACTCAGCACGATAGGCAGTGAATCAGCAGTTACTATGTGAAACCTGAACCATTAAACATGAGGTGACTTAGCCTATATACACAAACCACCGCACTAGCCATAAAATACAACCAGCATTCTCACATTAGTTTTTTTCTGCTATTCAATCGAAGAAAGCTTTCGGGTATATATCTGTATCTATTAACACCCCGGTACCTCTGGTGCACGCATATAGTTTAAGTGTCATTTTATCAATATATCTATGACGACTTATCTCACTCCCTCTCTACCCCACTCTCTCTCTCTCTCTCTCTCACTCTCTCTCTTACACACACACATTCCATCTCTGTGTATACACACTACACACAAATTCCACGTGCATGCACGACACAAGAGAAACGGATGTATATGTATACATATATATATATATGTATATATATATATATATATATGTATATATATATATATATACATATATATATATATATATTATATATATATATATATTATATATATATATATATTATATATATATATATATATATATATATATATATATATATATATATATATATATATGTATATATATATATATGTATATATATATATATGTACATACACATATATATATATATATATAGAGAGAGAGAGAGAAAGAAAGAGTGTGAGAGAAAAGAAAATCCTTAAAACCTGCTTTACACACACACACATATATACATACATACATACATACACACACACACACACACACACACACACACACACACACACACACACATATATATATATATATATATATATATATATATATATATATATATATATATATATATATATAATACAATATATAGAGGGGAAAGACACAGAAGAGTGTGTTTTTCTTTACATGAATTTCAAACCACCAATATATATATGCCTCTGTGAATATGTGTGTATATATAATTTATGGTTTCACAGTTTGTAACTATATGTGTAGATATATACGTACGTACAAGAATACATCAATATTCATATATAGTAAAACATATATATTCTACAAGTGACAGTCTGTTCTAACCTAAACATATAACACAATCAATCTAACATATTTTATTGTATATGGCTGAAACAGAGTGACGAGCACTTTATTGTATACAACGATATGTTGATATCTCTTGCGGCAGAAGTCTGAAAGCATGTATGACTGTATGTATGTATGTATGTATGTATGTATGTATGTATGTATGTATGTATGTATGTATGTATGTATGTATGTATATACACATATATTTATATATATATATATATATGTGTGTTTGTGAGTGTGTGTGTGTGTTTGTGAGTGTGTGTGTTTGTGTATGTATATATATATATGTATATGTATATATATGCTATGTATGTATGTATATATATATATGCCTATATATATATATATATATATATATATATATATATATATATATATATATATACAGACATATATATTTATTGATTATAGGCAGTCTATATTCAATGGAGAAATGACTTATCGTGTTCTTGTATTGTGCAATCTCATTTTTTTTATTTCACATTTATCTTCTGCTTTTCCTATATATTTCTCACATAGCTTATAATTGTTTCTTTTATGCTTTCTCAAATTTAGTATCATTCGACGGTAGCTCATCGAAAAACCTTATGGCTTTCTATGTCACGTTATAAAGCACTCAGAAATGTTTTACTGAATTTTAAGTAATCAGATTTATGGAAAAGTACTTCTCCACCAGGCAAATGTTATCTGTTTTATCGTCTGTTAGTACTTCATCGGCAAAGTATTTGTAAAACAAAAACATTTGGAAACATTCCTGAATGGCTTTCGTACATTTTAGCAAAATTTGTATTTGTTGTTGTTGTTGTCTTTGTTGTTGTTGTTGTTGTTGCTCTTGTTGTTGTCTTTGTTGTTGTTCTTGTTGCTGTTGTTGTTCACGTCTCTATATACGTGTATAATAGAGTACTCCTCTAAACTACATCTTTCTTTTATTGTTCTACACTAGATACGTTACACCGTTTCTTTGAATTATATCAACAAATATGCAGAGATACGACCTAGACATACTGAATTTAAATAGACATTCAGATCTTAAAGATTCTGGCTATTCAGTATATTTGAGATTTTATTTAACCTGTTATTCTATTACTTGTTCAAGTTATTAGACTGAGGCCATAATTTGGCAGCGATTTGATTTAGTCTATAATATTTCATCTAGTATATATTTTATTTCTCAAACAACTAAGATAAGCGTCGCAAACACAGATGCACACACACACACATATATATATGTATATATATATATATATATATATATATATACATATATATATATATATATATATATATATATATATATATATATATATATATAGGTCGAGTTTGGTCAGCATGGTTTCTTGATGATGGTTATAAGGGGCACAGAGAGTGCTAAAATGTACGTTATTCCGGGTTGAATCGGAGGTAACCACAGTAAGTAAGGTACTCAATACATAGCAGAGTATAAAAGTTTTAATATAGATGAGATTCTACAGGACTAGAACTGTTTCATTCTTTAGAAATCATCAGGAATCTCCTGATTCATGATGATTTCTAAAGAATGAAACAGTTCTAGTCCTGTAGAATCTCATCTATATTAAAACTAATATATATATATATATATATATATATAGACACGCACACACATATAATAATATATATACGAGTGTCAGCTGAAAAGTTTATAGTCTGACTAAAATTCTCTCGTGGAATGACCAAATGAGTTTTATTTTTCATCATAGTCACTGGAAGAAAACAATTCAGTTATTATTGGGTCGTCAAGTATGACATTTGTAGAATTTGTTTTTTTTTCTAAAAATTCCTACAAACTTCATACTTGACGACCCAATATTAAGAAGAATTGAGATTAATTCATGCGAGATTCCACAGCTCTGGCATCACTCCTTTATAGTATGCCTATTAACCTTTCAGCCGACCCTAGTATATACGCAAGTAGACTCAACCTTAAAGAATTCACACAGACACACACACATATATATATATATATATATATATATATATATATATATATATATATATATATATATATATATATATATATATATCTGTGTGTTTATGTATGTGTATGAGTCTGTTAGTTAGATTACACTAGATGGTGCTATACACCTCGTTGAACACACGATGTGATGCATGATTCAAAAGTGTAGAATTATCAACTGAAGAGATGTATGAAGGCAGCAACATTGTATCACTAGGGTAACCGTGTTGAGTGAAAAATCAATATAATAAACATTTATATTCAGTACATATCATTCCCTCGAAAATTCGACTCGAAACTAATGACATTATGTAATGATAAGGTGTATGTGGATTGGCAGTATCGGTAGAGAGTCGTACGCCATGCTTTCCAGCTTTACGATCTGAGTTCAAATCCCGCCGAGGTTGACTTTGCCTTTCATCCTTACGGGGTCGATAAAATAAAGTACCAGTAATGCCCTGGGTAATTGCTGGCCTTGTGCCTAAAGTAGAAACAATTATGTAATGATAAGGTTGGAATCCGAAATTATGAGCTCTTCTTATGCGTATATACGATTAAAGGAAAAGAGATAAAGTCACTATATTACTTAAAGAAAGAAATTAGCGCTTTATATAGGCTGCTTAACGACAAACTGAGTAGAAATTATGTAAAATAAAAAGCAGACGATGGGTAATAGAAAGATAATAGTGAAAATATATATTATATCGGTGTTCAGAGCTAGAGCTGTTTCACAAGTATGACATCATCAGGAATGTCTTGATCTCATTGCCATGTAAAAGGAATATGATTCGTCTCTTCTAAGTATCAAATATATTTTATTCACGCGAGATGCACGCACATAAATATATAAGTATGTGTGGATGTGTGTGTGTGTGCGCGTGGGTGTATGTATGTGTGTGTGAGAGAGAGAGAGAGAGTGCATGTGTGCGTTTATGTGCGTGTAAATACATGTTTTTAGAAGTGTATATGTATGTATGTATCACTCTCTAAATATATATATATATATATATATATATATATATAGGAACGAGTAGGACCCCGACGGCTGAGGTCAAGCCGTTTCGACGGCTAATTCTGGACTAAATTAGCCGTCGAAACGGCTTGAGCTCAGCCGTCGGGGTCCTACTCGTTCCTATTACCCACTCTACTACCCTAAGTATTGAGTACTTTGGTGCGTTATGGTCCACCTGGTTCCTTACCACATTTCCTTCGTTATATATATATATATATATATATATATATATATAGAGAGAGAGAGAGAGAGAGAGAGAGAGAGAGGAGGGGGAAAGATACATTATACGATGGTATTCCAGTGTGAAGAATGTTAATGTGCCATATGGCGATTGATGATCCAAATGACACACAAGCTCGTGCCAAATTAAATCATATCTATTAATGTTAATGAAAATGTACATCATCTCCGTAATTGACTATTTCACGCTTTCACTGCTGGTAGCGTTTAATATTTCGCCTGTGGTGAAATATTCTGTTGACATGAACTCAACTGTCACACACATGCAAACACGCTTGATACGTATATGCACATTAGTACGTCCATTTCATAATTATACTCCAAGTGAACTGGTATATATATATATATATATACCTGTATATATATATATATACCTATCAGTACTATATCTACTATAATAGAAAGAGGTGTAGGTAGATAGTTAGTTCATTATTTGAATAATAGAATGAACTCTATAGATAATTGTTTCTACGTTTGGCACAAGGCCAGAAAAATACCCAGTACATTACTGGTACTTTATTATAAATTTCCTATATATATATGTAATATAGTAATAATAATAAGATCCCGTTAAGGGTGAAAGCAGCGATTCTTTGCTTAATAAACTTTAATCTGTTATTTTAATAAATAAATA
>OZ024749.1:43246021-43258521 GCA_964016885.1 Eledone cirrhosa
TTAAAACGTTATGATATCCACTCAACATTACAATATAGACAGAATATAAACTATAACACTATTTTGATTCTATGTGAATATATAAACGAATCTAATAAATGTGTGATATAATAAGATGAAAGACAATATCGAAACCCAAAACATGATTCGAACTCAGAACCTACAAGATCGATAATAAATCTGTTTAAAGTCTTCGTCTGGCATTTTACCATTTCTGCTATCATTTTGCTTTTGCTTGGCGAATTATCTAAGATAAAACCAAGAATAAAATTTTCCTTGCTACAAAGATGTAAATAAAGTTGTCCTTGCTACAAAGATGTAAATAACATTTTCCTTGCTAGATTTAAAAATAATTTTCCTTGCTAGATGTAAATAAAGTTCTTTTTTTTTTTTCAGTGGTGATCTTTCTGACTCTTTGGCTGATTTACGGATCGATTAATCACTTAAATGCGCTGATAAATCAGGCCAGCCGTCCGTGAGAGATTCACTTCGATCTATCGATCAGTGTTATGTTCCATCAGAAGCTAGAATGTGGACGTATGTAATCGGATTATTATAGAGCAGTCTAAACTTAAGACCCATGAACAATCGAAATATGAGTGAGAGGGTAAATATATAGAGAACTGAAAGGGTGAACATATAACTCCAATCTATTGAGTGTGTTAGGTGATTATAATCCTTTCACATAGCATTGCTACATAGTTGAGGGTGGAGTGTATATAGAATATAGAATAGATTTATGATACAGGTTAGGGAGTGAAAGCGTAGTGTTGGGGAACAGAACATGTAGTCAGAACAATGTAGGGGACAGAGAGAGGGGAAAAGAGAGGAAAGTAGGGAAAAGTGAGAGAGAAAAAAGAGAGGAAGAGAGAGAGAAAATAAAGAAAATTGGGGAAAAGAGAGAGAGAGAGAGAAAGGAGACGAAAGTAGGAAAGAGAGAGAGAGAGATAGATAGATAGAGAAAGAGAGAGAAGGGAGGATGATAGTGGAGAAAAAGAGAAAATAGAGGAAGGGAGGGGAGAGAGAGTGAGAGAGAAAATGAGGAAAGTTGGGAAGAGAAAGAGAAAAAAAAACAGGAATGTAGGGAGGAGAGAAAGAGAGCAAAGAGAGGAGGTAGGGAGGAGAGAGAGAGAGAGAGAGAAATGAGAGGAGGTAGGTATGAGAGAGAGGGGGAGAAGTAGAGAAAGTGAGCGAGAGAGTCAGAGTGTGGGGAAGAGAGAAGACATAGAGTTACAAAGTAGAGTTGGATCAGGAAGTAAAATCAATGTGACACAATCGAGAAGAAGATTATCTATGGTGTATAGAAAGAGAGAATCAGAGAGATATGTTAGAAAAGGAGGGTTAAACTACACAGAATTACATAATGAAAGGAGGGTTAACACATACAGAGTTACATAATGGAAGGAGGTTTAAACTATACAGAGTTACATAATTGTTTTTACATTTGGCACAAGGCCAGCAATTTTCCAGTGTATTACTGGTACTTTATTTTATCGACCCCGAAAGGATGAAAGGCAAAGTTAACCTCAGCGGGATTTGAATTCAGAATGGCAAGGACCGTAACTCTATACGTCAAAGCATGGCGTCCGACCCTCTTCCGATACTGCCAATCTTCCGCCCTTTTACAGAGTTATACAGAGTTACATAATGAAAGGAGGGTTAAACTACACAGAGTTACATAATGAAAGGAGGGTTAAACTACACAGAGTTACATATAAACATATTAATAGAAAGAGAGAGAGAGAGAGGGGGGGAGATAGAGTGGGGAAGTGAGGGAGATGGAACGATCAATAGATATGTATGTGTATGGGTGTGATGTAATAGAGAAATGATACTGAGGATTTATTTATGTATCGTTTCCGTTGTTATTATGTATAAAGATATGATATAAGCTTTCATACACATGGCAACTACATACAGGTATATATATTAGAAACAGCAATATCATAGCTGTACGTAGTTGTGATGTGTATGAAAGCTTATACCATAGCTTGATACATTATAAACATATATAATTATCGCTATGAATGCTGAAAAATTGTGATTATGTCACAGAAAACTCAGTAACTTAAACCATGAAAACCATGAAAACAAAAAACATACTTATTACAAGATTCGAGGAAGTCAGGGTAACGATGGAGTGGATTGTATATATATATATGTGTGTGTGTGTGTGTGTGTGTGTGTGTGTGTGTGTGTGTGTGTGTGTGTGTGTGTGTGTGTGTGTGTGTGTGTGTGTGTGTGTGTGTGTGTAATAATAATAGATGTGAAGACTAAAATCCGAAGAGGGCTCCATAAGGATAATATATAAATATATACATATATAAATATATAAACACCGTAGAGCAAATATTTAATCTGTTATTTTAATATATATATGCACATGTATATATATATATATATATATATATATATATATATATATATATATATATATATATATATATATTCGTTTCTGAATTTGTTTAGCAAGATTCTTTATCTGAAAACGTGTGTTGAAACCGATATTGTTATACTTTGGGAGGGTCATGTTGCCAATAAGAAACACATGTGTGTTTCTTATTGGCAACATGACCCTCCCAAAGTATAACAATATATATACACACATATATATATATATCTGTGTGTGTAGGTGTGATTGGGTGAGTGTGTGTATGTGTGAGTGTGAGTGTTTGTATGAATAGAAAAATGAAAGTGACTGAAATACGCATAAGCTAATACACAAACGTATGTATCTATCCAAAAGAGTCTGTTACAAAGAAACGAAACGAAACGAAGTTTGACAAGACTATCAAACACCCTGGGCCTATGTCTCCTGCATTTCTTCTGTTCACCAGATTATATATTTATAAATGAAACTTCAGTCGAGTCTTGGCTTTCTGCCACATTTTCTGCTATCTTATCTTAGACAGTAATCGCTCATTTTAATCTTCTGTCTCTATCACGACAATATCGCCTTATAACGTACTGATAAAACTCTTATAGATTTTCCTGAATAATAGATGTGTAACTCTATGCAGATTGCGTATATGTGTCCGCTTGTTTGTTTCTGTGTAGTATATATGTATATGTGTGTGTGTGTGTATGTGTGTATATATATATATATATGTATGTGTGTGTATTCATGTGTTTATGTGTATATGTTTCTGTATATGTATGTTTATTTGTGTATATATATATATATGTGCGTGTGTGTGTGTGTATTCATGTGTTTATGTGTATATGTTTCTGTATATGTATGTTTATTTGTGTATATATATATATGTGTGTGTGTGTGTCTGTTTGTGTGTGTGTGTGTGTGCCATGTTTATGTATATATGTTTCTATATATGTATGTTTATTTGTGTGTATAGGTGTATGTGTGTGTGTGTGCATGTGTAAATGTATATATGTTTCTATATATATCTGTGTTTATTTGTTTATGTGTGTGTTTGTATTTGTTTAAGTATATATGTTGCTATATATGTATGTGTATTTGTATGTGTGTATGTGCATGTGTATGTGTCTATGTATATATGTTTCTATATATCTATGTTTATTTTTGTATATGTGTGTGTATGTGTGCGTGTGCATGTATATATGTTTCTATATATGTATGTTTATTTGTGTATATGTGAGTGTGCATGTGGCTATGTATATATGTTTCTATATATGTATGTTTATTTGTGTATATGTGTGTGTGTATTTATGTGTGCTGGAATGTGTTTGTGCTTATATATATATGTATGTTTCTATAGATGTATGTACGTATGTGCGTATATGTGCGTATGTGTACGTATTCCTGTGTGCGTGTATGTGTATGTATGAATGTGTCTATGTATATATATGGCTATGTGATGGCTGTGTTTGTGTAGGTATCTGTTTATGTATGCATGCATGTAAATATGTACGTATGTATGGTTGTATGTGTCTATGTACGTATGTATGCATGTAAATATATAAGTAAATATTTATGTGTAGTATCAATATGTATCACATGTGTGTGTGTATGTAATACTCCAGTGTGTGTGTGTGTATGTGTGTGTGTGTTAATCTATGCATGTGTGTCCTTGTGTTTATATGTGTGTATCAGTTGCTTGATATATTTCCTTCTCTCGACAGAACACGCGAATACGTAAATACAAATATATAAATAAATAAAAAACACCCACACAACACATATATACATATGTGTGTACATCATTATATATAAATATATGTGTGTGTGTGTATTTGTGTGTGTGTGTGTGTTTGTGTGTGTTTCTAAACATATTGTATTTATACATACATATATATATAATGTGGGTGTGCTTCTATAAACATCGTTACATATATATATATATATATATATATATATATATATATATATATATATATATATATATATTTATTTATACTTATATATATATATAATTGTTTCTACGTTTGGCACAAGGCCAGTAAAATACCCAGTGCATTACTGGTACTTTATTTTATCGACTCCGTAAGGATGAAAGGCAAAGTTAACCTCGGCGGGTGTTGTACTCAGAATGGCAAGGGCCGTAACTCTATACGTCAAAGCATGGCGTCCGACCCTCTATCGATACTGCCAATCCTCCGCCATTATATATATATATATATATATATATATATATATATATAATGTGTCTGTTTCTCTAAACATCGTTATATGGATATATATATATATATATATATATATATATATATATATATGTATGTATGTGAATGTATGTATGTGTATGTGTGTGTGCTCAATACACTAAGGCAGAGCTAAACATTGTAATCAAATGTACATCCAATGTATTTCCACTTAGTTCAAATATACCAACAATAATATAAACAACTGTAGCTCCTCAGATATATTTCCTACGTATGTATGTTCACATTTATAATGGTTTCACTAGAATGTCGGCGTTAGATTTACTCGCTATTAACTTTCATTGTTGTTGTTGATTATGAATAAAGTTGGATGGGAATACAAGTATAGTATATTGTATCTGATATGCATAATTATTTATTAAAATCCCGAATGATATAAAAGCTACGATAAACATTCTTACAATGGAAAACCTCAAGTTAAAACATTAATAATGCATGACATTATGAAGGTCAATAATTGTTTCTACTTTTGGCACAAGGCCAGCAATTATCCAGTACATTACTGGTACTTTATTTTATCGACCCCATAAGGATGAAAGGCAAAGTTAACCTCGGCGGGATTTGAACTCAGAATGGCAAGGGCCGTAACTCTATGCGTCAAAGCATGGCGTCCAACCCTCTACCGATACTGCCAAATGAAGGTCAATAATGCATTGTTGTTGGATGGAATAAAAGTTTAGTATATGGTATCTTATATGCATACTTATTTATTAAAATCCCAAATGATATAAAACTTAAAACCTTCTTCACTGTTTCCACCTTGTCTTATTATCTGAGGTGCTCTTCGACGGTCTTGACGAGAAAATAGATCCGTTGGGAGGAACAAATGTTGTTCAGTGATTGACAAAGGGTTTTATTGATTGCCATTGCGAGAGTCACTGGAAATGGAATCTGTTAGAGCAGAAGTTCTCAAGCGTTTTGGGCCATCGTACCCACCCCACCACGGCCACATAATACCCTCAGCAACCCCAACCCTATTTCCAGAGAGACCTGCCCACACGCAAATTATAAATAATATATAATAAATAACATCGTTAATTTATATATAATATATACTATGTATAAATAGATATATATTTTTTTATTTTACTATACTTATATATATGTATCATTTCATATTTGATATATTAGTATATCATCTCTATCACCCACCCACTACCACCTCAGACCCCAGCGCCCCCTGGACCTTCTCAACGTCCCCGGGGGTCGGTAGCACCCACTTTGAGAACCTCTGTGTTCGAGGATAATCCTGAAAGGAGGCACAATTAAATATATGAAGTTCTCACTTCAGTTCCTGTCATACTGACATTCTGTAACAATCTGACCTAGAATTCTCTGTTCATATAAATGGATTATATGATTTCTTTTCCTGTGCAAAATCTGCCTTTGTTTCTATTTCTATAATACTTTACAATACATAACAATATCAAGGTCAATGATGTATTTAAACAAAGCAATAATTTGTATGTTTCTCAGAAAAAATGGTACATATTAAATGGAGAATAGCGAAGATTATTTAGCCTAAAAACCATTCTGAAAAGCCAAACATTTTTTGGATTTTTGTGGTCTTCTAAATAAGTGTTTCTACTTTTGGCACAAGGCCAGCAATTATCCCAGTGTATTACTGGTACTTTATTTTATCGACCCCGTAAGGATGAAAGGCAAAGTTAACCTCGGCTGGATTTGAACTCAGTCCGTAAAAGGACATAACTGTGCTGCAAAGCATGACGTCCGACCCTCTACCGATACTGCCAATCCAACGCCCATGATCTTCTAAATAATATCGAGATAATTTCCAGAGTAATATAATACAGTGACACAACTTATATTTCGGTATACTGATTATTTTATTATGTGAATGCTGTTTGATCTCTCTCTCTCTCTCTCTCTCTCTCTCTCTCTCTCTCTCTCTCTCTCTCTCTCTCTCTCTCTCTCTCTCTCTCTCTCTCTCTCTCTCTCTCTCCCTCTCTCTCTCTCTCTCTCTATATATATATATATATATATATATAGAAATGGCTTCTACAGGACTAGAACTGTTTCATTCGGAAGAAAAGAAATCACCAGGGCTTACATAATGGTTTCTTACGAATTAAACAGTTCTAGTAATGTAGAAGCCATTTCTATATTAAATATTTACAATCTGCCATGTATAGAATACCTTACTTACTGTGGTTACTCCCGCTTGAACCCGGGATAAACTTATATATATATAATTTCCACAGTGTCACAACTTATATTTCACTATACTGGTTGTTTTACTATGTGAATGCTGTTTGATCTATTTATTTCGAAAATGTATTGGAAATGCATTTTGGAAATGAGTGTATATTTGTTCGAACATGTATCGTGAAAGTAATTTGGAAGTGAGTGTATATTTTTCTCTTTGCCTGCTTATAAACTATATTAATATGAGTATAAGTGAAAACAAGAACTTTGCAATATAATAATAAAATCTGGCAAATAAAATAAGCAAACAGAGTTTATATAGCAAGGTGTGATTCTTTTTCTTTGTGATTTTCTAATGTGATATGATTATGGTCCATCTTTCATCCTATGTTATAACATTACTGCAGACTGAATTTTTTATGCATGAACTATTATTTATATCCGTTATATAGCTTACAGAACAAAGCAATATGACGCTAGAACAGTGTTTTCATTGATTGGCTATGAGTGTGTAAAATATGTTTAAGTCTGACAGAGATTCTGGTATATGCTGAGACGCAAATTGCGTTATATATAAATAACAACAATTACATAATAAACATGTTAACACTGACATATACAAGCACGTAGGCCACATGTGGTGATCATTAAAAAAAATCTGATTATCATAAACTCATTATTTAAACCAGTTGACTTAGGTCTCTCTAATCATTTATAAAAAAAAAACAGACATGAAAGAAAAGTTAATTAAGAATTCGTCACCGAGAGACAGTTCGACAATATAAAAAACTTCGATCTATAAAATCAATAGTAGAAAGAACTAAAATATAAAAAAAAATAGAATGTACTGACAGACAGAATACGAGACGAGGCGTGGAGTATATTACGAAATTCATTTCAATGAACTTATATCAAGACAATTGAAAGATTTCAAAAGAAATTCATTAATGAAAAACACATAATGAATTAATTCGAAGAACACAGGAATAGTTACATATAGACAATTATTTAGAAGGAAGTGAAGTTTTGTCAAAGCATAGAGAACATTTGGGCATGAGGGAAACCACTGAGCCGCTTCTTGAATTTCTAGAAGTTGTTGCCTAATTGCTTTCGCATAAAGTACTATATCATTTACACGAGATGCTACATGGAATAATATAGCTATAGATACATCATTGAAGATCATCAGATCCAATAAAAGAAATACTGCTTCTAGACGTCTTTCCACTGGTGATGCGATCTCTCGGTCGCAAATTCTAGCAATATGAAACAGTATTTTGCTGAAGAATACAAAGCAACAGCCGGTACAAATATCGAACTAAAGACCTTATGATCATGAGTCAGACAACATAATCACTTGGCGCAGTGTCTTCATTCAACATAAAAAATTATGAATAGTCTCAGCTGGACGTCTCCGTCATTGCAGGCGTGCTGGGTTCATATCGCCAGATTCAGTTACCGAAATACCAAATATCTAATTGTAATACTATGTGTGGTAGAACTAGGAAGAATACATATATTATATTGGGTTGCACAAATATGAAATTTGTAGAAAAAATAAAATTTGTTAATGCCTCACTACAAATTTAATATTTGACGTCCCAATATATATATATATATTCATTAATTAAGCAAAGCAAGACCACAAATTTCACAAGGAAGATATTATTAAAAGATTGGTTACTCTTGAACTGTGTGTGTATATATATATATATATATATATATATATATATATTGGGACGTCAAATATTAAATTTGTATGTTTCGCGGCACTATATATATATATATATATATATATATATATATATATATGTATATATATATAGTGACGAAACATAAGTCAATTGCATGAACTTACAATCCTGTATTTACTGCTATATATATTTCGATGATAGCCATTGAATGGCTATGACCTCATCAGGCATTTAGTCAGTTGTTAGATATGCCAGCTCTGTGTTTATAGTGTTGATGGTATCAGAATCTTGGGACATATGGACACTATAAACACAGAGCTGGCATATCTAAGAACTGACTAACTGCCTGATGAGGTCATAGCCATTGAATGGCTATCATCGAAATATATATAGCAGTAAATAAAGGATTATGAGTTCATGCAATTGACTTATGTTTCGTCACTATTATAACTCCGGAACTTATATCTTCGTTGAGTGCTCCCTATCCGCATACTGAAGTACTGGATTTTACCAACACTTACTTTCTTGCTTATATATATTTATATATATATATATATATAATTATATATATATATATATATATATATAATTTATAAACACACAAAATAACACAAGCACATATGTGTGTGAGAGTGTGTCTGTCAGTGTCTGAGGCGGAGCATGTGTGTGTGACATTAATCAGTATATGAATTTTCATTCCTTTATTGCAGAAATTTCTGTAATCATCTGTTTATTTTATTGTGCTTGTTCTCTCGCTCTCGCTCTCTCTCTCTCTCTCTCTCTCTCTCTCTCTCTCTCTCGCTCTCTCTCTCTTTCTTTCTGTCTGTCTCTCTCTCTCTCTCTCTCTCACACACTCACACACATACAGACTCTCCCCGCCTCTCTCTCATACACACACACAAACGCTTTTTCTCAGTTTGTATGTTCACACACATAATTTTCCTCTTTCTCTCTATCTCCCCTTCCCCAGTGTCTCCCACTCTCCCTCATACATGTCGAATATTCAGCCCTCTGCAATCTTTAAACTACCCCACCATGTATTAACGTTCTCTTGTTTGCTATTTACAATCTAAATGTGGTTACAAAGAAAATCTAGTTACAATATAAAACGTAAAACCATCTTGAAATGAGAGATTTTCATGATTCAATGCAAAAGCGGTCTTTCTTTTGAAAATTACAATATCGATTAGCATGTAAATCTACCGTCCAGGATTATGTTTAGAGAACGTGCATTTTCGAGTGGGATTACAGCGATAAACTACACTACCGCCATCTATATTTTTTACACGGGTATTATCAATTTGAAACGGAGGCAGTGCGGAAACAATTCATTCACTAGACGCTAATGAAATCTGTTTAAGCCGAGAAATTAACTATGAAATTGCCATCGATTTTGTACTATCATTGCTTGCCAAATCTATTACATCCACCGTGTACTGTTTTCTACCTCCTTTCGCTCCTGTGAAAAGTAAACTTATTATTGTTGTTGTTGTTGTTCTTGTTTTTGTTATTGTTGCTGTGAAAGTATTAGATTAGAAGAGACGCTAGAGCGTCGGAAGACATGCTTTGAAGTGTTTATTTCGGGTCTTTACGTTTTGAGTTCAAATCATACTGAAGTCAAATTTGCCTTTCATGCTTGTAACGCCAATAAAATAAAGTACCAGTTAAGACATTGGGTCTATTTAATCGACCTTTCCCTCCTCCTCACAAATTAGTAGCTCTGTACCTAAATCAGAAACTAGTATCCTTAATATTAATGTAGTGATTGACAGGATCATTAGACAATAGCACAAAATACTTTGTGGAACATTTTCCCGGCTCATAGCCTCATGAGTGCAAAAGCCAGACTGTTACTGGTGCCATTGTAGTCGGCTTCTCCCCACAAATCGCTAGTCTTGTGTCTTAGTTATTGGGTCCTCAGGTATGAAATTTGTAAAGATTTGTGAAATGAAAACAAATTTCTACACATTTCATATTTGACGACCCAATAGAAACAATTATTTAAGCGAGGTGGATTGGCAAAATAGTTAGAATATTGGATAAAATGCTTTGGGGTATCTGTTATGGCGCTTTACGAGCAGCCGAGGGCAAAGTAATTTTTTCGTCCTTTGGAAGGTCGATAAAATAGAATACCAGTCAAGTACTGGACTCGATTTAATCAACATTCTCCCTCTCCAATATTGGTGGTGTTGTGTCATGGTTAAACATTATTTAAGGGCGGTGGATTGCCAGATTCTATAGAGCATAGTACATAAAGTAAGAGCATAGTGCATAGTACATAACCATAGAGCATAGTACATAAACTAAGGTAAACTATCTACAGTACTGTTTAATACAATACATTCGGCCATTTTGTGGTTAAATTCACTAAAGTACTGAGAAAGTTTAAATAAAATTCATAATCTTCGGCTAGAAAAAAAAAAGTCAAAAAATTTAAAAAATTTATTACAAAAAAAAAAATGAAAATAAAATCAAACTTATATCTGAAGATTATTTAACATATGTGTTTTTTGTTGTTTAATTTTTGTTATTATTTTACACTGCTGAACAGAATTGAAACACATATAAAGCACCTTCTATCTAGATTTAAGATCTTCTTTAGTTTTGTGTTATGTCCCTGTGAATTGTTGACGCTAGGGTTATATTAATTATGCAATAAAATAATTGTTTATTGAATCAGCTAACATGAATCAATATCCGTTTAAAGTGTTATTATAAATAATTCATATATTTAAATTACTCTTTGATTATTATTACTACATACTGATAATATTATTGCTGCTATTATGGTTGTTGTTATTATTATCATTATTATCATTATTGTTATATTTATTACTGTTATTATTAGTGGTCTTATTGGTCATAATAATAATGGTAATTACAGGAGTGATAATAATAATTATAATAATAAAAATAACAATGATATTGATAAGGAAAATAATATTTATATTAAAATATTATTATCAATATACTTTATGGTTTTTATTATGAATGTTATTATAAACAATATTATAGAAAAAGAAAGAAAGGAAGAAAGAAAAGAAATTATGATTATTATTAGTATTGTTGCTTGTTATTGAACAAACGACTTATATTTTCTTATTTACATATTTATTGATGAGCTGCCCCTGTTTCTATGTGCAAGGTCTGTGTGTGTGTGTGTGTGTGTGTGTGTGTGTGTGTGTGTGTGTGTGTGTGTGTGTGTGTGTATATGAGTGTGTAAGTGTGTAAGTGTGTAAGTGTGTATGAGTGTACATGTGTGAATGTGTGTGACAGTGAATGGGGCATGCATCTGTATTTTATGTCTGCGTGTATATAAGAGTATATGTATGTATGTGTTTTTCATTTATTTTCCACACTAAACTCTCTATCTCCCTCTCTCTCTCTCGCTCTCTCTCTCTCTCAGACACACATATATACGTATATATATATATATATATATATATATATATATATATGATATATGTATGTATAATATATACAGCCACATATATACATTCATATATATATGTGTCTGTGTAAAATATATATATAATATATATATTTGTAATATATATACATACACACACACACACACACACACACACACACACACATATATATATATATATAGATATATATATATATATATATATATATATATATATATATATATATAGAGAGAGAGAGAGAGAGAGAGAGAGAGAGAGAGAGAGAGAGAGAGACATATACATGTTTGTGTGTGTATCTGTATTTGTATATATCATGAATATATTAAAATATTTAATAGGTATATTGTTAAACATCATTGATGTAGAAAACAATAAACACATATTAAGAGGCCATAAAATACACACATGAGTAATAAGTCATTTACCTTTCCTTTTAAAGTCTTCTATTTCCGCTCCCCTAACTCAAATTAGTTTACTTCTCTTACATAAGAACAGGACATGACTGAAGTTCTAGATTTAAAATTCATTATACGAGCCTCTTGACAGTTTAACTGTTGTGTATATCAGAAAT
>OZ024749.1:43271021-43286021 GCA_964016885.1 Eledone cirrhosa
AGGGCATCAACATACGTTAACCTTGGTCTTCCTCTTCCAGTGTGTCCATGTAGAGGCTCCCACAGGAGAACTGAGTGCAGTGTCAACTCTGGATGTCGGTGAGCATGTCCAGCTAACCTCAGTCTTCTCTGTGTCACTTTTCAGCTGACTTCTGGGAGGCTCCCGTACAGCTCTGAATTCTTCATCCTCGGTGTATACTGATTAATGTTCAGAGCCATCCTCAGCATTCTCGTGTAGCACCCATCCACCATCTGAGTGAGTTGCTTTATCAGTCTCCAAGTCTCAGACCTGTACAGCAGCACAGACTCCACTACAGCAATGAAGAGGCGGATCTTCAAGTCTTCACGAAGGTCCGACTTCCACACCGATCTCAAGCTGTGGCACGCCGCCCAGGCTTTGCTCTTCTTCTCAACCACATCATCTTCCGTATTCCCAATCTTTGCTCCCAAATACAGGAAGTCCTCAAATAATTCCAGTGGCTTCCAGCCGAAATTAGTAATTCCCTCTGGCTTCTCAACATTCTCAGCCCCACACTCATCGACGCAGTCTCAACTTCCTGCATCAAATCCTCTGCCTCCTTCACAGTATTTGTCACCAAAACTATGTAGTCGGCAAATTCAGCATCCGATATCTTTTTCGCCTTAACTCTCCTGCTCTGAGCCGGTGTTACGGTAAAGCCAGAGTCCTGGTGTTCCTCCAGTGCAAGGCGCATACAATAGTCCACTACGATGATAAATATATATATATATATATATAAATGTAATCTGAGTTTTTCGAATATTAATAATAATATTCGATTCGTTTGCAATTATTTTTTTTTATTTATTATTATTTTTATTTTTTTTATATATATACATTTAGGTTTGTTGGTTCACCACTGGATAGAACTGGTCATTCCGTATAGTCAACCGTGTGGTCCGAGTAGTGAGGTAGACTTAATTACTGCAGCTAATATCAGACTGAGGGGCTATACACACACACACACACACACACACACACACACACACACACACACACACACACACACACACACACACACACACACATACATATATATATATATATATATATATATATATATATATATATATATATATATATATATATATATACAGTATTCTAGCTTGATCATGTGAATCCACAGGTGAAATTCCAGAGTAAATAATTACTTCATAATAAATAATATTATTAATCTCTAATTCAGTATTGAGAATGTTTCCCCATTCATCTCTCTCTCTCTATATATATATATATATAATATATATGTGTGTATGTGTATAAATATATATATATATATATAGTAGTATAATTAATGTAAAGTTTTCTTAGATGTGTAATAAATGTGTGATAAGCCCTTCAGAAAGCCGGAACAATACAGTAGAAATATATAAAGGGCAACAATTGACAAATATAACAAAACAAAGTAACATTTTTTTATCAAGTATATTTCAACATAATATTCCAGGGTCCAACCCTCTTTTCAAATGCAAAACAAAACCGAACGCTGTGTCCATCTCAAACACTCCTCCATAAAGTAAATAATATCAAATGTCATATTGTTCATATTATTTTAAAGAAACAAATAGTTAACACACACGTATATATTTTCACAAAAATCATATGTAAATATTTGCATTTCAAAATAACCTTAATATTTCATTAACATTTCCCTATACAGCTTAAAATATGCTGCTTTTCCTATATCTTCTTACAAACCAGCTATATCTTCTTTGCTTTTTCCTTCAGCACATGCGTCTCTCCACATTTCATTTTTTATGCGCTACGTTGTTAGCATAACAACTTATTAAATGTGACAAATATTATATAATGACAATACACCGATATTTTCTTATTTTATATTCATACTCACTTATAATTTGCGGCCACCCTAAAAGAATTATAATAAACCCTCTAATACCTCATTATTGAACATTTTCATAATATTTCTTAGAATTATAAGTTTATAATTATATTAGAGCATAACGTATATTTTTACATTTGCAAGCTTTGTTTTAGGTTTCTAAAATAACACACCTTTAGTTCCTCTCTATCTCCTGTCATATTAATGGTTTTCTTTGTGCAGAAACATTAATGTCAATATCAATATAATTATATTAATATTCAATACTTTAATCATTTCCTTTACTGCAAATTATAATGTGTTTGCAATAAAATACTTCCTCGGTTACTAATATTTTAAAAATAATAAAATCCGACATTTTATATCATATTTATTAGCCATAAAAAACATTTTACTAAGTCTATATATACCTGTTTTACACGCTACACAATTACTGATATTTCCTATTATTTGTCTTAAAATATGAATATGTTATTACGTATGCATATATGTAACAATTAAATAACATTACAACGCCATGTAACTCACCACATACTGTTTTCTTAACACAGGCACGCACAGACAGAGGCACATACACACGGACGCAAAGATGGAGGTGAATATGTCTGTGTTATTATACCAGTGTTTGTAAATATATGTTACGATATCCTTAAATTGTGTTATTTGATTCTGAATCAACGAAAGTAGCTTTCATTATATAATTGGGGTGAATTGGCAGTATCGGTGGAGGGTCGGACATGCTTTCCAGCATAGTTACGTCCCTTTGCGGTCTGAGTTCAAATCCCGCCGAGGTTAACTTTGCCTTTCATCCTTACGGGGTCGATAAAATAAAGTACCAGTAATGTACTGGTGGAATGCTGGCCTTGTGCCGAAAATAGAAACAATTATATAATATTGACCTATGCAATTAGCATGCTATCAATTACCTACTTAACAATAGTACACACACACACACACATATATATATATATATATATGTGTGTGTGTGTATATATATATGTGTATATATATATATATATATATATATATATATATATATATATGTATATATATATATATATATGTGTGTGTGTATATATATATATATATATATATATGTGTGTGTGTGTATATATATATATATATATACACATATATATATATATATATATATTGCGCTTAATGTTACCCACGTTCACCAATTAAATAAAGAACATACAGCAGATGTACTCCTAACTCAGAACATACAGCAGATGTACTCCTAACTCAGAACATACAACAGATGTTCTCCTAACTCAGAACATACAGCAGATGAACTCCTAACTCAGAACATACAGCAGATGAACTCCTAACTCAGAACATACAGCAGATGTACTCCTAACTCAGAACATACAGCAGATGTACTCCTAACTCAGAACATACAGCAGATGAACTCCTAACTCAGAACATACAGCAGATGTTCTCCTAACTCAGAACATACAGCAGATGAACTCCTAACTCAGAACATACAGCAGATGAACTCCTAACTCAGAACATACAGCAAATGAACTCCTAACTCCTCGACAATGTTCCAAACCTACGACTATGTAGAAGACCAAGATATTTCAATATAAAAAAAACGTATATAGTTTATTTTACAATTCATGGTGTAAATGTATGTAATGCTACACAAACATATCTACATACATATGAACCAAACTATAAAGCCATTAAAAATAAATACCGCATTAAGCCTCCTCATCTCAAAGGCTTGGGATTCGAATCATCTTTAGTGTCAAGAAAATAACGTGAAGAATTGTACTTCTTTTTCTTTCGATGTTTAAAATAAAACGCTTTTGAAGAAAACAGTAAATTTTAGAATTCTGATTATTTGAATCGTGCAAGAAAATGTTAATAGTTTATTTCACTGCTAGCTTCAATAAAATCGCATATTGTTAATCGAAAACGAAAAAAAAGTTAGGCACTCTCATAAAATAACTTTTGCAAAGTTTAATAGGCGAAGCATTAACTCCATAAAGATTTTAATGTGAATTATATTGCTCCAGTTCTCATTTTATGTTTACGACTTAAATTTAACTGCCGTATTGACCTTCATGTAAATCCCAAAACCTTTGTTTCCATTAATGTTCTTATCTCTTCATCAATATCCATTTCCTTTCATGATTAATATTTTATATGTCATTTAAACGTTCTACCGAAATATTTATAAGAATACTGAAAGTTAAAGTCAAGCGACAATTTTGTTGTCGAGATATTTATATCCATGATGAAATTATATTGATATGATTTGATCTTGCAACTGAAAAACTATAAATGTTATTTCCTTTAACTGTTATATATAAAAATCTTCCTTCGACCTAAGTATTGTGAGTGAAATTAGATGGGCTTAAACTGTATATAATTCCGTCGCAGAAATTGTACATCTACTCGATGTAGCCATGTGTTAATCAAATTCTAAGTGAAAATTGCTTAAAGGATACACGTATCTATGTGGAGTCAAAGATTTAAACTTTAATTTCCGTATCAGAGCGCTGTTCATCAAACATCTAAATGCTCATCGCCTAAAGAGACGGAGGATTCGTCACAGCAAAAGGTACGTGGGATATAAAAGTACATATAGTAAGCTTCAAAAAGCCATAAATCATATTGTTGCAATCGCAACCCAGCTGGGATTTACAGCAGGATAAAAACATAGAAAATAGCCTAATGGCTAAATAAGCCTTTACTTAATCAACATAACTGTTAGCTGTAATATTTCATCATTTGTTCTATCCTCGATGTCTTATACATAATTTAGTGTTGGAGAGGCGGTAATGGGATTTGTTTTCCTTTAACCACGTAGTTTTCTACGTCTCTAACTTAAAAAAAAAATACCTCATGCAAACCAAACCAAATATGAGCTACAGTCGACCATCCATTCGTCGATGTCACGATTCGTTACCTTTTTATCTCATATTTCTTTCTCATTACGGTATTATTCACTTGGGGGTATATTTCCCCCTCAACAGGTATTCTCGGATTAAACTTAACTTAAATGAAACAGAAAATGACTTCGTATCACGTAAACCTACTTACGCTAATCATACTAGCCACAACAGGTTGTATATATATATATGCTTGTGTGTACGTCTGTGCGTGTGTGTGTGTGTACTGTATGTTGAAGGATCAAGAATATTCCACCCTCGGTGACGCAGTTCAATTTTGAAATGATAATATTGAAAACCCTGCCCCCCCCCCCCCCAAAAAAAAAACAGGAATCGTTACAAACTATTACTAAGTAGTACTGTGTGTTGAATATCCTCGCCTATCATGCAGGGAGACCAGTGCTCCATTGCCTACCGTGAAGACTTATGCTTTTACTGACAGTCTCCCATTATGGAAACAGCCCGTTACTGGGAGAGGTTACTGAATACAAGTGTAAACCGTTTGTGGTTTGGTGGCGTATTTTTGTTATAATTGGCATTTCTATTTTTCCATTTACAGTCGGGATAAAAGGTTTGTTTATACGATCTAATCGAACCATAGACGAAGTACTACAGGTGCACATGCGTCAATGCATTGGTAGAAACGTTAGCGCGTCTCATAACATTCTTTGTGTTAATTCTCCTGGATAATCTCCAAGGTTAATTTTGCTCTTCATCTTCCCATGCCCCACCCCCACCTCCAAATTTCTGGCCCTGTGTCTAAATTAGAACCCAATAGAAATATGGTATGAAGATATATGTGTATTACAGTGAGTAGGTTCTCTGAGATTATCAATATATTGGATCGTCAAGTATGAAATCTGTAGAAATATGTAGAGAAAAAGGAAATTTCTACAAATTTCGTACTTGACTACAAATAGATTAATAGGCGAAATCCCATTAGAGGTGTTTAAAATATTAGCACAGACAGCAAGGGAGATAACTTGCATTTAAATCAGTTTTGGACATATAAGCTGATATATATTTATGACTCATTTAGCTATGATGTTGTCTAAATATATGCATAACCTCTAAAGTAAAAGATTGAATGCTATTAGAACATCTAAAACACTATCTCCATAAAATAATCAAGAGAAATCTGTGAAAATAAAATAATATAATAAAATACAATAAAATAAATAGGTATAAAAATGTATATAAAAATAAACAAATTAATCACCGGAATGTATAATCATTACAAGCCGATGTTTTTGTATCAAAAACATACTCCGTAAATGTATAGAAAAATACTGGGGGTAGGGGGTGGGGGGGTGGGGGGGTTGAAATAACAACAAGGAGAAAAGTGGGGCTTATTTTTAATTAGCTTCGGTAGCAGCATTATGATAATTGGATGTTTTCTTTCATACACCAATGAACAGGGTTATTAAAATTAGGAATAAGGTCGATGGCGGTAGTTTACGAGGTTACGATGATGATGATAGTGAAGTAGAGGTGAAGGAGGACGAGGAGGGGGGTCTCTAATATTAATGAGAGAGAAAAAATTAAATTATAATAATGATAATATTAGTGATGGTACAACATCTACTACTACTACTACTACTACTACTACTACTACTACTACACTACTACTACTACAGCTATCATCATCATTATTATTATTATTATCTTTATTCTTTGAGTCTCAGTCATTCATGTTATTTAACTGGAAAGTTTGTTGAAATGAATATCAAGCCACTACCTGCAGCCTCAGATATTCAGGACGTATCGGAGCGTTCTTGCTGTTCCCAGCAAGCATGCCTTTTGAAGTGTTCCAAAAAGCGGGGCTGGACTAATCTTATTTACCCATCCTTGGAAACTCTTTGAGATAGTCCCTAGTGCGCCTATGACAATCGGGACAACTTTGACTTCATGGCAGTTCCAAATCCTTTTTACCTCCCACTTTAAGTCCTGGTATCGTATTATTATTATTATTATTAGTAGTAGTAGTAGTAGTAGTAGTAGTAGTAGTAGTAGTAGTATCACTGCCATTTCAATAACTACTGTTGTAGCTAATATCGCTCCTAAAATGTAGAAAGAAGAAAGAAAGTGAAAGAGAAGGAGGAGACGGAAGAGGGGGGGAGAAGAAGAAGAAGAAGAAGAAGAAGAAGAAGAAGAAGAAGAACAACAACAACAACAACAACAACAACAACAACAACAACAAGATCCCGTTATTTACCACCTTTATTTACCACATACAAAATACTGCACATTAAAACCAGTGGCTGGAAGAGTGATAACGAAAACATGTGAAGCAGGACAAACAGGTCACCTAACACAGGAAAGCCTGGCTCAATGATGAAATGCAATAAATGTAGTACGGGAAGCAGCTCAGTAATTTTTGAAGCACATTCACAGAATTACAGAACATATAATCGAATATAATAAGTCGGGCAATAAACAAACAAGATGCTACATTGGTAGGGGAATCTAGAGTGTTTGTCCCTTCATTTACCGTATTTCCCGGGCGCCGAAAAAGATCGCCCTCATGGACGCACCCTAATTTTGACAACCAAAAATTTGAAAAAAAAATAATTAACACCCTTCAGCCTTCAGGACGCATGATAGATATTTGAGACTTATTTTAGGAAAAAAGTAGCGTCTTTGACGCCAGGAAATATGGTACTTCGTACTTACTTACTATACTACATGCATCAACACGTTTCCTGTCTCAACCCAACTTCAATACAATGAGTGGGTTCAACTGAGACTATGAGAGAGAGAGAGAGAGAGAGAAAGAGAGAGAGGGAGAGACAGACAGAGAGAGAGAGAGAGACACAGACAGACAGATGGGAATGGGGTTGCTAAATATCCTACGTAGAGTGATGGAACATTGGAGTTTATGATTGTGAAGTGATGCCTGCGTCCACTCACTCTCTCTCTGTATATATATTCTGTGTGTTTAAGTGTATACACATATTATATGTATATACATACATATATATATATATATATGGGGGTGAGTGGGGCGCATGTCTGCGTGTATATAAAAAGATATATATATATATTAATTAGAAAGTGAACAACACAAAATATAACTTCTCCATTACCAAAGGTTTCTGGATCCCAGACAATATTAATATACGTCTGGATCGGTCGTCAGACAGAGATGTTATGGATAGAAAATATGAAATGAGATTTAAAATCGCACTGTTCTATACATAGAGCACACTTTTTCCCTTTGCTTTTTCTTCGGAATTATCTAACATGTGTATATATATATATATATATATATATATATATATATATATAACGAAGGAAATGTGGTAAGGAACCAGGTGGACCATAACGCACCAAAGTACTCAATACTTGAGGTAGTAGAGTGGGTAATAGGAACCAGTAAGACCCCGACAGCTAATTCTATTAGCCGTCGAAACGGCTTGAGCTCAGCTGTCGGGGTCTTACTGGTTCCTATATATATATATATATAGGAACGAGTAGGACCCCGACGGCTGAGCTCAAGCCGTTTCGACGGCTAATTCTGGACTAATTAGTCACTCTATTACCCTAAGTATTGAGTACTTTGGTGCGTTATGCTCCATCTGGTTCCTTACCACATTTCCTTCGTTATATATATATATATATATGTATATAGTGTATAAATATATATGTATACACACACATATATATATATAGAGAGAGAGATAGATAGATAGATATATATATATACATATACATATATAGTAATAATAATAAATTTGAAGACTAAAATCCAAAGAGGGGTCGATAAGGATAAATATATATCAAATATATAAGAACCGTAGAGAAAATATTTATTAAAATAAGAGATAAAAGTTTAAGCAAAGAATCGCTGCTTTCACCCTTAACGGGATCTGCAGAAGGTCCCGTTAAGAATGAAAGCAGCGATTCTTTGCTTAAACTTTAATCTCTTATTTTAATAAATATATATATATATATATATATTTAATACATTAACAGAGAAAGCTTTAAGCAATACTCCGACCGGCTTCCGTCTCACTCAACAAACATTAGGATTTACCTTAGTATAATCCCAATTTTACGTTTGGGGTGCTAACTATACGTATTTTGCGGATACCCAGTTGTATTATTTTATATGAGACATAATTAAAATACATCTCTTTTTCCACAGGACGGTGGATTGGCAGTATCGGTAAAGTGTCGGGCGCCATGCTTTGAAGCATGGAGCTACCTCCCTTTATGATCTGAGTTCAAATCCCGCCGAGGTTAACTTTGCCTTTCATCCTTACGGGGTCGATAAAATAAAGTACCAGTCACGCACTGGATAATTGCTGGCCTTGTGCCAAAAGTAGAAAGAATTATATATATATATATATATATATATATATATATATATATTTGTATGTTTATGCGTGTAACTATGTGTCTGTCTGTGTGCCTGTCCGTGTGCTGGGACACTTATATAGATATATTACAAGAAGGTGTATTTCTCTGTGTAATGTTAACATTACATACAATCGATTCTATGTGATGTTAAACAAATTAACACAGTATTTACACCTATAGCCACACTTTCTACTTAATTACATTAGAAATATAACCGTTAGATTCTACATGTAACCTCTTAATAGAAGCCGATTAAACAGATACGTCATGCAAGCTGATGTACCGAGGTCGGTGTTATTTCAACATTTCAACCTCTCTTTAATATTAAACAGATACATTTACACTAATGACTATATTAGTTCAATAAACATAATAGTTTTAAGAGATCGTTTTATAATTACTAATGTGCACACATATAATAATAAATCAAAAGTGATGTGTTTAGTAATCCACGATTACATACAGGCATACATTTTCACATACACACACACACTCACACACACACACACACACATATACATATATATATATAGGAAAATGTTTAACCCCGACGGCAGAGCTCAAGCCGTTTCTGGAGTCCAGAAATAGCCGTCGAAACGGCTTGAGCTCTGCCGTCGGGGTTAAACATTTTCCTATTACCCACTGGTGCGTTATGGTCCATCGGGTTCCTTACCTTACCACACCTCCTTCGTTGTATATATATATATATATATATATATATATATATATATATATATATATATATATATATAGGAACGAGTAGGACCCCGACGGCTGAGCTTAAGCCGTTTCGACGGCTAATTCTGGAGGTAGTCCAGAATTAGCCGTCGAAACGGCTTGAGCTCATCCGTCGGGGTCCTACTCGTACCTATTACCCACTCTACTACCCTAAGTATTGAGTACTTTGGTGCGTTATGGTCCACCTGGTTCCTTACCACATTTCCTTCGTTATATATATATATATATATATATATATATATATATATATATATATATATATAGAAGTGGTTGCACAACAGTTAGTTCACCATACCGAGAACAATTGTTTCACCTTAGCGGATATTCAGCTCGGGGTGTGCATGGACTGAGTGCTCTACCACTACGCATATTACCTTCCAGTGTTCCACCACTATATATATATATATATATATATATATATATATATATACATTTTAGTACAGCATTAACGAAGCTTTAGAACACGGCCAAGCTAACGAATGCATAATCGGTCTGTAGTTTTAGCACTCGGATGAGGAAGAACGCCAGAGTAATAACATTACGTTCAGACAGCTTAGCAAATCAGATATAGCGGTCGGCAGTCCAGCCGCATCACTAAAGCAACGAAAATACAGGAGCCAGGAAAAGATTTTATACTGACCCGGACAGAGCGGTGAGGTTGAGTGCAGAATATATAACTTACATCGTATATCACACAATATACATCACATACAACACCCAACATCAGCGCTAAGTTTCTGCAATTCCAAGATCGATAAATTCGAGAAAAACCACAGACCCTCCATCTCAACTCACCTTTTGAAAAGCAGAAGAACTGCGAAACCGGTAAAGGAACCAAATAAATATATATATTTAAAAAAAAAATAAGACTTCAGTTGCATTTTCGATTTCATCCCTTTTTCTTTATATATATATATATATATATATATATATATATATATATATATATATATATATATATACATATATATATATCCGTATGTGGTTGTCGGCTGAGTGAATAGAGTACTTAGTACCGAAGTACAGTTTAAATATTTGGGGCTATACTCCGGAGTAACCAGACTCGGTATTTAGCCATAATAAAGTGAATATACACCCAATATATACGTATGTATGTTTATGTGTGTGCGTATGTGTGTATGTGTATGATTGTGTCTCTGTCTGTGTCCTTGTGTTTGTATAATAATGTTGATATACAACACAGGGCATGTCGTGAATTCTTAGAACTTTCCATTCTAAATTATTTCACGTTTCTGCAGTCGAGAATTGTTATAGATATAATTCAAAGGGCCAGTCTTATGAAACACTCTGTCACGCTAAATCTTCCTAAAAACTACGGTAAGTGTGGAATTACTCAGGCAGCAGATTGTTCTTTCGTAAAAATAAATGGAACTCCTATCGTAATTCCGACGCTCACTCACACACTGTCCCTTTTCGTTTTCGTTTTTCGTCCCACTTCAATATCTGTGATACATATGATTTCCGTGATATGAAGAGACAGATTCACATAGCATCTATGTTATTGACTATATAAAAATCAACATGAATATTTCAAAGACAACACATTAAGCAGCCATATTAAATTGTATTACATGTACTATAACCAGTACATGATACCTGACCAAGATTGTTACATATATTAATATCACCACGTGAGTATTAATGCAATAAATAATAACTGGACGCCATTGCTAACTATATCCAAGGGAATCCTAAGTATACACATATGTATATATTTATGTTCGCATCAATACAATCAAATCGATCCTCGTATGAGTTTGTTAATAACGGTAGCTGTTTATGTGTCCAACTAAATGCATGTCCATCGCCATCAATTTACTTTAAATTGAAATCTATTAATGTTCCTATGTAATGGACAATGTACCATAAAAAAAACACATCACAGGTTTGTTTAGCGTAACATATATTAGTTGAGAAATATGGATAAAATATAAAACATGAAATACAAAATTATCGATTCCCAGATGTAGTAGACATTAGGTTTAGGCAATTCCGAAGATGATGTTTATTTGTTATTCTGTTCTGTTGAATATACACATGTTTTCATGATAGTTACATTTACATGAGCGTTCTATGAACATACTAGTTAGTTCTTTATGATAGCAGTGTGATAAAAAAAAAAGCTAGAATATTTATTTTTTCGAAATGATGGTAGGCTATATGTATATATTACATTCAAACATGGTATATAGTTCTCCTTAGAATAAAATAATCTTTATGAAATATGTATTTCAGGCGACACTCTGTTTTTACATTTTATTTGCAACAACAAATATAATGGACGTAATATAAATAAGAGTTTAAAATATAGGAATATAGGTGTATCATATACAACACATGCTTAATGTGTGTGTAAGAATTCGGAAAACATTCTTATAAACGATGTATGTTCAGTTATACATGCAATACAAAGGATGGAAATATTCAGTGAAGTTTTACTCATTCAACACCAATACTATCTCAAGGTCAATATAACTAGATAACTAGGAAAATAATCAAAACTACGGGGGAAATAACGGAGGCTGTGTGGTTAAATCTTCGCTAGGCAACCATATGATTTTAAGATAGACACAATTGAAGATGTCACATGTTTGTGTCTAAATATATAATAGAAAATATATCATAATACTGGGCATGACAGCATATATATGTTTGTTTAATTGCAATTAATGCATGTGTAGACTGTGTTCAGCACTCATTACTATACTAAGAAAAGATGAAGCCGTGTTGACACAAAAGGCGGGAGAGAGGATTGCTACCTAATATCAAGAGGTATTACAGATTAACAGATTATACCAATGCACACACACACACAATATAAATATACATATATATATACACCCACCCACACACATATATATATATATATATATATATATATATATATATATATATATATAACGGCGATGAATTTGTTGTGTATATATATATATATATATATATATATATATATATATATATATATACATATATATATGTAAACTAAGATAGAAAACAATAACCAAAACACAGTCACCCAAACGTGAACACACATCAAACACTATACACACACGCAAACATATGCGCAGAGAAGACAAAAATAAATAAAGAAAGAAATAAAGAAATAAACAGATTAAATAAAGATGGCGTAAACATACAATACAACAGGAGGAAACATAATAGCACCACTGACGATGTTGCAGATATGCAATGAAAGAACTTTGTTAGACTATATATATGTATTTGTGTCTATATTATATCTGTACTTTTCACCGTTGGTCAGTCAATGGTAAACATTGAGGACCGAATAAATTAACTGATATGA
Source organism: Eledone cirrhosa (assembly GCA_964016885.1). NCBI lineage: Eukaryota > Metazoa > Mollusca > Cephalopoda > Octopoda > Eledonidae > Eledone > Eledone cirrhosa. The sequence continues at coordinate 43,284,211 of OZ024749.1, forward strand.
AAGATACAGAAGCGAAAACCAACCAAACAGTGAGTGTGTTCTGTGATTAATTCTGGCAATATTATTACAACAATATGACCCTCCCCAAGTATAACAATATATATATGTGTATATATATATATACATACATATATACATTAGTGAAGGCGTGTGGCTGAGTGGTTAGAGAATTGAATTCGCAATCGTAAGGTTGTGAGTTCGTTTCCTGGACCAGGCGATGCGTCCTTGAGCAAGACACTTTATTTCACGTTGCTCCTTCTACCTGGAGTTGCGACCGATAGATAGTATTAGCAATTGGAAAGACCAACGGAAACATTGTTCCCTCGGTCCGATTTGACGAAGGTCGATCGTTCCTTTCATATATACATATATATATATAGAAAAGCAGCTGTCTTTAATCGAGGATATTTATTAAGTAACTTCAGAAATGCATATATTTCCAGCCGAAGACAAAACCAAAACTCTGTTTCATTTGCAACCAATATATGCAAGTATAAAAGAAATGAACGAGGACATCTCCAGAAGAAAAAAAGATGAAATGAGAAGTAAGCCAAAATTCATTGAAACTACCAAATAGATCTGTCACATTTTATGATATATTTCGTATGAGTAAAGTATGCAAACACCTATTTTTTATTCTTATTGACATTGCATTAATAGAAAAAGTAATAAAGAAATCAAACTCGATTTGATTGCCTACCAATAAATGTCCAAAACTGTATCAGGGAAACAATATATTGGTATTTTGATTTTTTTTTACATTCATTTATTATATTTTCAAAGATTATTATTATTATTATTATTGTTGTTGTTCTTTGAGTCTCAGTCATTCATGTTAGTTAACTGTAAAGTTTGTTGAAATGAATATCAAGCCACTACCTGCAGCCTCAGATATTCAGGACGTATCGCAGGGTTCTTGCTGTTCCCAGCAAGCATGCCTTTTGAAGTGTTCCAAAAAGCGGGGCTGGACTAATCTTATTTAACCATCTTTGGAAACTGTTTGAGATAGTACCTAGTGCTCCTATGACAATCGGGATGACTTTGACTTCATGGCAGTTCCAAATCCTTTTTACCTCCCACTTTAAGTCCTGATATCGGTTAATTTCCTCCCTCTCCTTTTCTTGCACCCTCGTGTCAAATGGGCAGGCTACATCTACAATCAGGCATGATCTTTTTTCCTTGTCCATATTATTATTATTATTATTTTTCAAATTTCATTTGAAAAGGAAAATCAGGGTAGAGAGGGAAGTGCTCTCTTCCCAGCATTTTGTTGAAAGATGGGTGAGAGAAGCAAGAATGGCCCGAGTGAATGAGCCTACTCTGAGTATGTGTCTGTAAATTAAAGGTGGAAAACTTGGAGAGGGCACTTGCCCTGGTGGTCAGGGTCACTGTGGCCTTTTAATGTGCTTTCTCCACAAATGTCCCTCCGAAGTCTCCTCCCTATTGTGGAATTTTTCATTGTTATTTTTATTACATCCTCTGTTTTTGTTTTTTACACGCAGAAATGCCCATTTGTACCGTCCTCTATTGTCCTGTACTGTCCTTAATGTCTACTTTGTGTAAGCCCCTGTGGTTAATAAAGAAAGCATTATTATTATTATTATTATTATTATTATTATTGCTATTGTTATTCCTTGAATCTCAGTCATTGATGTTGGTTAACTGGAAAGTCCGTTGGATTGAATATCAAGCCACTACCTGCAGCCTCAAATATTCAGGACGTATCGGAGGGTTCTTGCTGTTCCCAGCAAGCATGCCTTTTGAAGCGTTCCAAAAAGCGTGAAGGGGCCAATTTTCTTTAACCATCCCTG
>OZ024749.1:43296021-43301021 GCA_964016885.1 Eledone cirrhosa
TATCGTCAATTTGGGATATGACACAGGAACAATATTTTGACATTCTACTACTACATAAATAACCTACAAACCACGTTGTGATTTCATATGATTAATGGTCTAACATACCCATTAAGTTCATACTATGATACTGTATATTATTTCATAATATGTGGTATGAAGTTAAACGTAAACAGAGTGAGAAGTGAAAACGGTTCTCAATTATTGTTTACGTATCTATCTATTGCTCTCTCTCTCTCTCTCTCTCTCTCTCTCTCTCTCTCTCTCTCTCTCTCTCTCTCTCTCTCTCTCTCTCTCTCTCTCTCTCTCTCTCTCTCTCTCTCTCTCTCTCTATCTAACTCTCTGTGTGTCTCCCCTCTCCTTCTCTTTCTCCCTCGACCTCTTTCTCTACCTCTTTCTATCCCTCTCTCTTTTGTGCAGCCACTTGTTTAGCATTTATATGACTACATTATGTCAAGGTCCATTTAGAATGATAGTAAAAATGCCATTTTTCTCCGTTATGCATTTTCAATAGATTAACAAACATACGGCTTTATAATGTAAGCACTCTATTTATGTTGATAGAGTAGAATCTACGTACTTCCACATAATCTCTAAGAAAATTGCCCATATTTCAAAAAGTCACCATGTTCTCTCATTAAATGCTCCACATCATAAGCTTTTGACTCCAGCAAACTGTCAAGTAAAGCTGGCTAATGTTTATCTATCATAAAAAGTAAATATGATATTTTAACGTAACTACTGTTCTATCTATAAGAATATCGGTCTTTTTCCTCAACACAAACAACGAGATTGTTGAAATGTTAATTTTCTTCTAACTTATCTTGCTTTACGTTTAATTATTTTAATATCAACTTCTGTTTGTGAAAGAAATTATTCTATTTTGCTTTTATATCCGTAAATATATCTTTGAAGATCTCTCTCATGTTTCTGTAGGTATTATAATGGAAAGAATTGCTAAAAACAACCTATGTTGGCCTTTTGAAGGATACATTTTTATCTAAATAGAAGTGATATTTTTATATCATACCTTACATGGATATTAATATTTTTTAAACATCCAATTATATCCTCTGTTTTGTCAAAAAATTAGAAAACATTAGCAAGCTTCTTGATTACAATTTGCTAATGTCCATGTGGCGATAAATAAATTTACTACAAACATCAGGTATAATTATTAAAATGCACAATCCACATAACTTAGAAATAAGGAAAATAGATTTTAGAGAGAAAAAAAGGAAATCTCAAAACTTATCTTGTAACTTAACATCTCAGAATATAATTTCATCTACGATTTATTTTTCTTTATTATTTCTAAATACGTGTAATAAATAATTTGTGTCGATCAATAAATCCAAAACTGTTTATGTGTTTATTTTCAGGGAGAGAGAGAAAGAGAGAGAGGGGGGGGAGACGGAGAGAAATCACCTGGCCAACATTTCTGTATATTAACGTACTTTCATTTTCATTGAACTACAAATAAATCTATGGAAAGGGGAAATGTACTTGATTTTTTTTAATTGTATTTATGGTTGAGTTACAAACTTCATTAGTGAGTAACATAGAATTCCTATAGACTCTACAATTGAATTGGCTTATCTACAGATATAACAACAGAAGCAGATGCCAGAGGAATAGAGTTTTTAATTATACCTTACAAACGGCAAATGGTGAATACCAATAAAAATTTCGTTATTTAAACAAGTTATGATTTACAAAATATCGGTCGTCTTTTTTTTTCTATGCTTTTTCTACATAAATATCTACTGAACTTTATCGCACCAATTATCTACAATAGATTTAATTTTCTTCTCATATATTTTTTTTTCCTCGAACATGCAGTAAACAATGTAATCTGAATAACGAGGGAAATCAATATAAATGAGATTATTGTCGTATTTTATTATCATTGGCCATTATGTTTAATGAAACATATGACTGTTGCTCATTCGTGTGTAGCAGTGTTTTGCATAATTGTAAGCTGGATTGGAAAGTCACATTTCACTAAATATAAGATGAAGGTTAATAGGATAACGAACGGTTAGACTCGTCTTTTCTAAACCTATAATATAACATAACTGATTTCTTAATTTCCTCTTCGATTAAGAACATTAACATATACTGCATAATTAGTCAGTGCAGCTATATTTATGCATTATTACTTATCTATATATATAAAGCTGTGGTTGTCTGTCTGTCTATCGATTTTTGGCACACTTCTCTTAGAATCTCTGACGGAATTGCACCGAAATTGCTATACTTGTACATTGAGCCCTAGCGAAGACATCGGAAAAATAATATTTCAAATTGACCCACCCTATGTGACGAAATCGAATCTAATGTATCGATTTTTGAGCGTAAGTGACGAGTTATTTCCCTTTGTTCTGTTTACATTGAACGTCTTACGTTCTTTCGAACACTAAGCTTCCGTTTTGCTTCATTTCCATTTAAAAGCCTTTTAAAACAATATTTTTACTTGAAAACAAGTCTATTTAAAGACTACGTAAAACAAGCAAATATTTCGTAAAAAAAAGCAAAAATTATATAAGTTTATTTAAAATATATGTATCTGTAAAGTTCGTTCGGCGTGCAGACAGACAGTGGTGCAGACAGACTTTAAGCCAAAAAAGAAACTTAACATTGTAACTTTAACACAGCTACTGAGCGACCCCGAGCAACGCCGGGCTTTACTGCTAGTATATGATATAATAGCAATCCAACACTACCAGATTGTAAATAACTTTACAATATTATAAAGCCTGAATAGTCGTTTAATATTTAATGAGTAATCATATTTGATTAAATTTAATCTCAATTTCCAGAAACTTACTTAGCAGTTTTACCAACTGATATAATCTAAGTAAGTATATACGTTCATAAAACTGAATATCAATAAACGGCCTAGTGGATTCTAGACTATAGGGTTGATAGAATGGAATTCCGTCATATACGGAGTATAAAAAAAATTCGTTGAAACGAAAAATTCTTTATAACGAGATCAACCGAAACAAATCGAACGTTTGTTTGTTATTACCTCGGGCATTGAAAAAAAAATGTTCATACTGAAAAATTCGTTATAATGGTATTCGTTATAACGGAATTTTACCTATAGTAGAAAGAGTTGTGGATAGCAGAATCAAAGACGAAAAGGTTAACAGTTTTGGGTTACATCGTTTTACGTTGTAAGTTGAAATTCTACGGATGCTAATATTAGCCTTAGATATGGTTAAACAAAATAGGTTGGAACCGCGACCTGAGATTGATTGATTCGACTTAGCTTATTCGGTATTTGAGAAGAAACGCCAAGACTTAGATATATAATTGTTATTACACAAACATAAATATAATAAAACATTACATAAGACACTGTATGAAAAGACTAGCTCTTTGTGTAACTATACAAACCACGTTTACTTGATATATCTATGTATATATATATATATAATGGAAAAATTTGAACAGGAACAAAACAGAGAGGCAGTACAACGAATGTTTATTAATTTCACGCTCTGGAGAGTTGGGTGGTGGTGGGGAGAGAGAAGTGATATATCTATATATATATATATATATATATATATATATATATATATATATATATATATCACTTCTCTCTCGCTGTTATGTTTTCTTACTTATCTATATCTATAAATATCACTTCAATTTTCATATTCATAGTCAAATTTTAAAATGTTTCACCTTATATACATCTGTAACGCTTTCTTCTCCCCTCTCCAACCTGGTGTCCTCTACTCTCCCATTTTCTCCCAGAACACAGTTATATGACCGACGAATAAGACTGGTTTGCCAAACTACATTCACTCTATGCTCTTCACTATATTGAAGCTTCTCTACTGTATAACTTTTATATACAAATGCTTGTAGACTTATATAAATCTTACGAATATCGGACACGAGAAACACGACGCGATTCTTTATGATGTATCAATTTCCTATAGTGCATATATATATATATATATAGAGAGAGAGAGAGGGAGAGAAGAAGTTTATGAAATGGAAATGCGGGTGTAAAGAATTTATTAGGTAACAATTGTTTCTATAGTGTATGGGTTACCTATACCTCGCTATTTGAATAATATAAAAATATTATCATAAACCGAAGGTACACTGTAAGCAAACACCATGTCGTCAGACCTTTGTATTGGACCTCAGTAACATTGGAATACAAATTTACTAATTTATATATATATATATATATATATATATATATATATATATATATATATATATATATATATATATATACATATATAACATCAGCATCTTTCTTAATGTTATATATAAATATATATATATATATATATATATGTGTGTGTGTATATATATATATATATATTTATATATATGTGTGTGTGTATGAGTGTGTGTGTGTGTATGGACATGTGTATGAATGAGAATATATATATATATATATATATATATATACATATATATATATATATATATATATATAAATATATATATATATATATATATATTTATATATATATATATATATATATATATATATATATATATATATATATATGTGTGTGTGTATGAGTGTGTGTGTGTATGGACATGTGTATGAATGAGAATATATATATATATATATATATATATACATATATATATATATATATATATATATATATATATATATATATATAACGAAGGAAATGTGGTAAGGAACCAGGTGGACCATAACGCACCAAAGTACTCAATACTTGGGGTAGTAGAGTGGGTAATAGGAACCAGTAAGACCCCGACGGCTTGAGCTCAGCCGTCGGGGTCTTACTGGTTCCTATATATATATATATATATATATATATATATATATATATATATATATATATATATATATATATATATATATATATATATATATATATATAGTATTATGTGTTATTACGTAGTGCATAGACGATAGACACAGAGAGAAATAAGAGTATGATGGCGATTTATTAAAAATAACAAACTTCACAAAATTTACTTTACGTAGC
>OZ024749.1:43311021-43318521 GCA_964016885.1 Eledone cirrhosa
AATGAACTGATGTAGAGCGAATATTTCATCAGTTCATCTAAAACATTGTTAGGTACATTATACCCTTTAATTATGTATTTTGTATCTATTTCTGTTAAATAATTTCAAACCTCTGCATCGGCAACTCTGTTGATATCGACGTATCTGAAGTATATTATATCATTTTATATTGATATCATTATTCTATGTAATATTACTCATAACCCCATATATATACATATATATATTCAAATATATATATATACATATATCATTACCACTAAAGAGGTGCGACTAGCCATTGATTACAGAATCGGTCTAGATCGATACAGATCGAATCTTCAGCTGATCGGTGGAGAAACGCGCGTCACCAACCAATAAACGTAATGAAGGAGTAACCACTCGTCCTTGATTGATATATATATATATATATATATATATATATATATATATATATATATATATATATATATATAAATAGAGAGAGAGAGAGAGAGAGAGATGCGCGCGCACATCTACTCAAAGACAAGCAAATATATATATATATATATATATATATATATATATATATATATATATATATATATATATATATATATATATATATATAGAGAGAGAGAGAGAGAGAGAGAGAGATATGTGTGTCTGTGTATGTAATTATAATCATATATAGTAGAACAATACACTGTTAACAGAAAATAATTGGGTGTTATGTGGCTTTAGTTACCATCATTCGATTTCATCGGAAACAAACACAAATATTTTATTTGAAAACATATAAACCAAAGAAACCAACTGACAATGATGTCGACAATGGGTGCAAAAGCAATCACATATCGAACACATATATGATATATTGGAAAACTAAAGAAATATTAAAAACTGAAATATATATTAATAGAAATAGAAGTAAATAAATGAATACACAAATATGAAAACAAGCAGTAAACCTATTTGAGATGAAGGATGGATGATAGAAGAACGAATTGATAAATATTTCATGAGTCACAAACGTGTTATATCTTGACATTTGGGAGAGTAAATCACAAAAAATGTTTTTGTAAAAATAAAGAGTAATAGTCTAAATTGGCAGTATCGGTAGAAGGTCGGACGCCATGCTTTGACGCATAGAGTTACGGCTCTTGCCATTCTGAGTTCAAATCCCGCCGAGGTTATCTTTGCCTTTCATCCTTACGGGGTCTATAAAATAAGGTACCAGTAATGCACTGGGTATTTGCTGGCCTTGTGCCAAAAAGTAGAAACAATTATAATATTCTTACTATACACTAACTAAACTATTGTTTAAATGTATTATATTTTTTTTCAGTTATTATTATAACAATACGCGGTCGATAAAATAAAGTACCAGTAATACACTGGGGTCGATTTAATCGACTTTCCCCTCCCCCCAAATTGTTGGCCTTGTGTCTATATAAGTAACAAGTGGATTGGCAGTATCAGTAGAGGGTCGGACGCCATGCTTTGCAGCACAGTTACGTCCCTTTACGGACTGAGTTCAAATCCCGCCGAGGTTAACTTTGCCTTTCATCCTTATGGGGTCGATAAAATAAAGTACCAGTAATACACTGGGATAATTGCTGGCCTTGAGCCAAAAAGTAGAAACAATTATTATAATAATATGTTTTATAGTTCGAATTACAATAATTGTAATACTATATTACAAGGATCTGCAATCGGTTGATCGCTGCAAAGAAGTGTTTTACTGAGGAGGAATAATCTCGAAGCCTCAAGTCTTTTCAAAATATTCATGTGGGCTAATGCCAAATCTAGAAAAAAATCAAAATGTTGTTAACACTTGTATAGATATGTAATGAAGCTGTGAATTGTCAAAACTATCCTCCTATTTGTCTAGCCCATATTGAAGTGTGATCGAGAAGAGGGAACATTTCCTTTTTATATGCCCAGTATTCTATTGGCAAAATCGTGATACTGATTTCAATGTGGATATATATAAAATATTATAAAATGTGATCTGTAAAAAAGATATTTTGGGGTGAACAAATATAAAACGTTACAGTTTTGTAGGAATAATACTAAACTATAATGGGAATGAATGCCAGTGGAATGATACAGTCAAAACCACAGTAAATGATATATAGACAGATGCAAAGTGCTATGACAGATGGCAAGGTATATGGATCGCTGTGAAGATAGATAAGTAGGGGCGATATGAATGTAAACGAAAAATTTAAAATTACCTTAAAATGAAAAGTATAACTTAACTTTTATATGTTTCCTTAATGCAACATTATATAGAAATATATGGCTTGTCTAAGAAAAAAAGATCATATGATATAGAAAAATTTATTGTGAAATAGGGTAAGAACATTCAATGGAATAAGGTTATATCTATCTTCGTTTCTCATTTCAAATATGCAGTAAAAGAAGATTTGTTCACTGAACTCCAATATATTTTTTAAAAATTGTAAGTCTACAAATATATCTATTGAAATTATTTTAAGAGCCAAGGCAAACTATGCAGAATTAATAGGCAATAAAGGCAGTCAACGATTTTTTAGGGTGATATTTTTTAATAAAAATATATGAATATTTCCCATAAGTTATAACATTAAAACAAAATGAAGAATATGAAGAAATGTCATCCATTCTAAGATAGCAAACATTTAAATGTGTATACAGAAAGGAAATAAATTCAAGCATCGGATAATATGCTTTGTGGCATAGAGTTACAGCGTATTACGTTGTGAGTTCAAATCCAGCTGAGGTTAGCTTTGCCTTACATCCTTACGGTGTCGATTAAATATAGAACTGGGGTCGATTGAATCGAATTTCCCCCTTCCTATCAATTTACTGGGCTTATTGTAGAAAAATGTAGAAAACATTATTACATTTTTTCCGTGTATATATATTGCGTAATCGCATATTACTTTACGAAATTGTAATACGTTCTGGTAAATGTTTTGTTTATCGCCGCTTTTTATTGAAAGTTTCTGTCCTTCGCATCATATATTCTGTTTTTATAAAGTCCTGATTTTGCCCTCATCATAGACTGAAATGTTACATTTACGATGTTGTTTAGTAAGATTTACTAATACGACCTTTGTGTTTTTTCATTTTTTTATATATAATCTGTTTGTCTCACTTTCAATATCCGGACTGTGGATCCGATGTATTTAACAAACATTCGAATACGGTATGTATTTTAATTTCGATATCTAGAAAGTCGTACCAATAACATTTAGAAAGAGATAAAGCAAACCATAGAGAGCCACGCAACACAAAACGAATCCACTATTTATAAAACAACTATCGTGAAACGATACAAGAAAATTATTTGCATTTTGTTTGCAGTAGCATCAAGCACGAGCTGCGCTAAAAAGAATTAAGTTTCAATGAACGTTATACTCTGTTGCATATATTGATGTATTACGTATAAAATTCTTATAGATTAACATTTGAATATACATATATATATATATGCATGTGTACGTGTGTGTGTACGTACAACATACACAGCAATGTGATGTAGCAACATAGTGTCTATATGGATGATTTGATATATATATATATGTCTCTGTGAGTATGGGTGTGTGTGTACAGAAGATAGATGATGCGATATATAGATGGATAGATAGCTAAATAGACATATAGTTATAAATACGAGGGAATGACCGAAAGAGAGAGAGAGAGAGAGAGAGAGAGAGAGAGATAGAGAGAGAGAGAGAGAGAGAGAGAGAGAGAGAGAGAGAGAGAGAGAGAGAGAGAGAGAGGGAGGAGGATAGAAGGAGACAGAGATAGAGAGTGAGGTGAGTAGAAAACGAGACACTGTGTAATTCAATTTAACAGAATCAGACATTTTATCGTGACAGACATTTTCAATTTTCCCCTCCTTGATGTGAATATATCGAACGTTTCAAAGTTTAAACCACCAGACGATAGATAACTGCACATAGGAAAACAGTTCAATAATGTATTTAGACATTGAGTAATATTTCGACCAAACGTTATACAATAATAACTAACTGATTCGATTAGATTTCTTTAGAGATGTGACCATCTACTGCTCTGGAAGATTGCTGGAAAACTTTTCAGGCTATTTAAACTAATTATTAAAACTTTAAACTGTACAAAGCCATCATGTAAAATTTATTCGTTCGCCTTTTGTAAACAAACGAAATTTGTCTAGTTTGTAACCAGTTTTGCCAGTTCTGCTCTTACAAAATTTTTATTAATATAAATGTTTAGATATAATGAAATAATCCCTCTGTTAGTATCCTGTGCCAATGTATATGTGAGTATATCGCTGAAGAGATCGTAGCTTTCAGGTCAGTTTGTATTAAATGATATTCATACACAAATGGAGGCTAAACATTAAAAATAAGTGTGTTCATTATATATACATATATACTAATTTAAATGCTTTATGGTATATCTGTCGGGTTGGTGAATTTACTTCATAAAACTCCTGAGAGATATAACTAGACATATAGAGAGATAAGATAGATAGCTAGGTAGATATGTTGGTAGGTATATAGATAGATAGATAGATAGATAGATAGATAGATAGATAGATAGATAGATAGATAGATAGATAGATAGGTAGGAAGATAGAAAGATAGATACGATAGATAAGTTTCTATTTATTAGCCACGGGGGCACAAAAGAAGGGGACAAATACAAATGGGGAGTTTACATACAGGTATATGAAAATAAAACTATTAATACAATAACAAATAACAATTGAAATCCCCAATAGGGGGGTAGGTGTTACACAGGGGTTGTACACACGAAGGAAAAAATGTACAACCCTCATCATCCAGGAGCACCAAGAGTGAGTACTCCCTTCCTCTCTTCCTCTTTTTCCTCAACCTACAGGCTTATATAGAGAGAAGGCCCAACCACTCGGATACGATAGATAGATAGATACATAGATAGATAGATATAGCAATATATATATGAAGGCATATACGATATGCTTTTCTATAAAATACATATAACAGTCTCGTTATAAATATTTTAAGGTGTGAACTTTCCAGCATATATATTATAAAGACTCGGAATCCGACGGCTGTGCTCCTGCATTCCAACAGCTAGCTCTAGACTGTTTGCCAAAAGACGCGAGTAATTTGTTTTAGACAAAAAACATTTTTGTACATGATTCACTCTCCTGTGGTGAGTTTAGAACGTTTACCAATGAGTTCGTATGTACCTTAAAGTATCAGAATCTACCTGATGAATGTTGTCGACACACACCCTAATAATTGTTTCTATTTTAGGCACAAGGCCAGCAATTAACCAGTGCATTACTGGTACTTTATTTTATCGACCCCGTAAGGATGAAAGGCAAAGTTAACCTCGGCGGGATTTGAACTCAGATCGTAAAGGGACGTAACTGTGCTGCAAAGCATGGCGTCCGATCCTCTACTGATACTGCCAATCACAAAATAATTGTTTCTACTTTAGGCACAAGGCCAGCAATTACCCAGTGCATTACTGGTACTTTATTTTATCGACCCCGTAAGGATGAAAGGCAAAGTTAACCTCAGCGGGATTTGAACTCAGATCGTAAAGGGACGTAACTATGCTGGAAAGCATGGCGTCCGACCCTCTACTGATACTGCCAATCCACCGCCCTTACACACAACCTAATAATGATACAAATATCCAGGTACCAAAATTACTAAGTTATCACAGGTAATATTCTACTGTTGATTTTAACATATATGTTATTTACATATTAATTTGGCATTGATGCTTTCTTTAATTTGTTCAGGACAACTAATTTCATTAGTGTGCGCACATTAATTTCACAATCTCAGATCGCAATGTCTGCGTACATTTTACAGACGTTTTAACGAGAATATTCCACCAGCGTTCCTTCATTTCATGGCTGAGTGTTCATTCCACATTACTGTACATACACGCAGGCATATATAAATATATATATATATATATATATATATATATATACACACACATATACATATATTTACATATAGACACACACACAAATGATAAATGATAGGTAGCAAGTTATGTGGATGGATATAGAGATAGATATATGGAATTTACATGAATATAGGAATATAAATGTGAAAAATATTTAAATTCTGCTGCAGAATGAAATAAAATATATATGTTGATTTTATATTTTAACTGAATGCAACATTATATTAAAATATATGTCGTGAATGTGCAATCCGATCATATGCCGCGTAGAAAAATCTATTGTTAAATAGAGTAAGAAAATGCAATGCAATAAATGTTTATCTCTGCTCGTTTTCCATTTCAAATGTGAATATATATGTATAAATTTACATACATACTTACACACACCTGCACTTATATATATATATATATATATATATATATATATATATATATATATATATATATATATATATATATGGTCATATATACATACGTATATATACATATATACATATATGTGTTCATATACATCGATACATATATACAAATATATATGCGTATTCATACATATATATATATACAGATATATAAGCATATATATTCATACATATATATATATATATATATATATATATATATATATATATATATATATATATATATATATATATATATATATATATATATATATATATATATATACATATATGAACATATATATATACATATATGTACATATTCATATACATATAGATATATATATACATATACATATGTAACATATATATATTGTATATATATATATATACATATATCTACATATACATATATACATTTACATAAATATATGTGTGCATCTGTGTGTTCACTGAACTCCAAAATATTCAATAAAAAATCTGTATGTCTACTAATGTATCAGTTGAAATCATTTTATAAGGCAACGTAAACAATACATATTTAATAGGCTATATAATCTGTCAAAGAGTTCTTAAAACCGTATTTTGACATTAAAGAACAAATTCAACCTTTGCCACACATTATAGCTTGAAATATACCTAGTGCTTAAAGAAAAGTTATCGTTATAGGATAACTTTGCTTTTAATGCATATTCAAAATTTTGTGTTAAATATTATATTTAAATTCTTCCATTAAATCATAAATATCGTATGTTTTTTTTTTTATTTCATATTTGTATATATTTAAGGAAAAATGAAAACAAAGCTGCACTATATTTTGATCTGATGTTGTTGCAACATATCTGGTCTGAGTTTGTTATGGCACAAATATTAGAAGATTGAGGTGGCCATTTTGTAGTTTTCGTCTAAAAGAAAAAAAATCTTAACATGAAAGAATCAAATTCCCATTGACACTGCGTCCGTCTCTCTTGCTCTCCTCATCCCTCACTATATCAAGAAAATATAGTGAAGGATGAGGAGAGCGAGAGAGATGGAGGCAGTGGCAATGGGAATTTGATTCTTTTATGTTAGGAATTTATTGGCTCCGGCGGACAGAATAGAGAAGTGTTTTCCCAGAGGATAGTAAGGGAGTCGCGTTGGAAGAGCCATTCTAGCTCGCGAGGCTCACACGTATGGGTAGCCAATTTAGTGT
>OZ024749.1:43328521-43351021 GCA_964016885.1 Eledone cirrhosa
TGTTTTGTTGACTTTATATCCTTATTGGAGTATCCAGAATTACGAACACAGGCTATACCTTAGCTTTCGCATCGTCATAAGGACCATGGAAACGGTAACGAGTGGCTGAGCTAAATTACAGTCTCACGAGAGAATCCTCATCTTTCTCACTCCACTTTACCATAGGATCAGTTGATATTATTCTAATTACTATATAGACAGCTAAATCCAAGGCGAGAATATATCTACACGTTCCACTGAGAACAAATAGAAATACGACTACTACAATGAGTTCTTCAAATGATTGACTATCTCAACAATGTTTCTAATAGAAATTTCACAAGATATTATTAGCTTGGAACCTAATCTTTTGATCATCATCGTAAATAAACAAAACAGAAATCTCTTGTGATTGTCATTCCATAAGATTTAAATTTTTTGTTCTTGATGAGCAAAGAACACACAATTTGAGACGTGGTAAAGATTGCTAGTAAATACGTTCAGGAACACACATCACACACAAATATATCTATCTATCTAAAAAGCGTGAACCTAATAAACTCATATTTGTACTGCCTCTCTGTTTTTGTCCTGTCTAAGATTTAAATATATATATGTATATATATATATATATATATACATATGTATATATATGTAAATAAGTATAAATACATACATATAAGTATCGCTATGTATGTATATATTTGAATCCTGTGTATGTAGTTGGTCATGTTTATATATTTCTGCATGTGTCACGTGTGACACAAGGTAAATAAATGTTATTTCTTTCTGTAATGTGAAGTATATCTTAATAATTATTTCTACTTTTGGCACAAGGCCACCAATTATCCCAATACATTACTGGTACTTTATTTTATCGACCCCGTAAGGATGAAAGGCAAAGTTAACCTCGGCGGGATTTGAACTCAGACCATAAAGGGCCGTAACTCTTTGCTGCAAAGCATGGCGTCCGACCCTCTACCGATACAGCCAATCCACCGCCCGAAGTATAACTTAATAATAATGATAACATACACACACATATATATATATAGAAATATATATGTGTGTGTGAATATATCTGAATATATATATTTGTATATATATATATATATATATATATTATATATATATACAATACGATATTAACAAATGGAAACTATATTTATAAAACCATATTTATTTTATTATACATATTTCAAGGATACCAAGTTAAATTATGGTATGCTTTCATCAGACAAAATACAATATATACCAGTTTTATAAATAAATATTGACATACCCTTTCAAAATGCTACCGTTACTTTTGGAAGACATCAGATTTTATAAATATAGTTTCCATTTGTTAATATCGTATATTTACTCCAAAGACTTGTCGAGTGCTTTATATCAGTTATAAAAATATTTGCTTGTTGTATCCCAACAATTTAAATAGAACTTTTGCATATATATATATACATATATGTTTATATGTGTGTGTATATCTATGTATACGTATATGTTAGTGTAAGCCAGACAGACATAGTATTTATAAAACCATATTTGTGTAATTAAGGAAACAGTAACAGACCTACAAATGTTCTTTGCTTCATTACAGAGAATCACTGTCTGTTTTCTTTCGGTTGAACATTTTTTATGCTCTGCCTTCCCACATTCCACTTTTCAACTTTTCATGTATATTATCATGTTCGACAATATGTACATATTGTTGTGTCATTATATATCTCTCTCTCTATATATATATATATGTGTGTGTGTGTGATGTATACATATGTGTTGTGTCATTATATATATATATATATAATATATATATTAAGACAGGGGGAAGAAAAAATGGCTTCACTTGTGCTTTCAACAAATTTATTTTCTTCACAAAATCCAAAAAGAATTTTTTTCCGGATTAGAAAAAGTTTTTTCTTAAAAAAAATTATTTTATAAATTAAGTTGTTGGTTGTTGGTTGTTGGTTAGGTCTTAGGAGTTCTTGGTTAACGTAGGAGGTATTGTTTCGTTTTTAGAACGACCTTTCACGCTGAGGTGCGCTTGTCAAACTGATGTGTATGTGGTGTGTTGTTCTATATATAGTGATTTAACATGTTTGTGGTGTGGTGGGGGTTTCTTTTCTCTCTCTTTAATAAGTGTATGGGTGTAGGTGTGTTGAAAAAGTGTTAATAGCAGTAATGAGTTGAGACGGTGAGTAGGGTTGGGTGGGGAGAAATGTAGCAAGTGCGGCCTGCCCCGGTCATTCTCGAAAAATTCCTTTATTCAGGGGAAAAAGCTTTTAGTATTCCTTTTGTGTTGAGAATGGTCACAGGCAAATCGCACCAAGTTTTAAATAAAATTTTTCTTTTTTTTTCTGAAGAATTTTTCTACGTCCATCCCAAAATTAGTCCTTTGTTCAACACACACATATGTGCGTATACACGTACATACACACACGTACATACACACACAAAAAAATTCTTTTGGGATTTTGTGAAGAAAATAAATTTGTTGAAAGCACAAGTGAGCCATTTTTTCTTCCCCCCTGTCTTAATATACCTAACTGTACCAAGGATTACACACATTTTCCAATATATATATATATATATATATATATAGAGAGAGAGAGAGAGAGAGAGAGAGAGAGAGAGAGAAATACATATATACATGCGTACATAAATATATATACAAATACACATGTATATAGATATATATACATACATATATTTACATACATACATACACAAATACATACATACATATATATGTTTATATACATATATATATATACCTTCACTCGTGTAGGACACCTCGGTTATTTTTCATTTTGTAAAAAAAACCTCACTTTCTAATATATATACATATATTTACATACATATATATGTTTATATACACACACACACACATATATATATATATATATATATACTTGTATTTTGTACTGTAAGTGATACTAGACAGACGTTAGAGGATTCCATAATTAGATATATGAGACAGCGTAGTTACATACATTAAGTTTGCCGAGAGCAACAGTGATTGTAAACACTAGCTGGCAGGTAATCATGGCAGAGTTTTGTAATCTTCGATATTATATAGAAAAGTGAGCGAAGACACAAAATACACGTGTGAAATATATCAGTACATATATACTGTATATATATATATATATATATATATATATATATATATATATATATATATGTATATAACGAAGGAAATGTGGTAAGGAACCAGGTGGACCATAACGCACCAAAGTACTCAATACTTAGGGTAGTAGAGTGGGTAATAGGAACAAGTAAGACCCCGACGGCTGAGCTCAAGCCGTTTCGACGGCTAATTCTGTACAGCTCAAGCCGTTTCGACGGCTAATTCCATAATTCCAGTACAGAATTAGCCGTCGAAACGGCTTGAGCTCAGCCGTCGGGGTCCTACTTGTTCCTATATATATATATATATATATAAATATAGATATATATATATATATATATATATATTCACATTTATTATTACTATGCTTTGACGTATAGAGTTACGGCCCTTGCCATTCTGAGTTCAAATCCCGCCTAGGTTAACTTTGCCTTTCATCCTTACGGGGTCGATAAAATAAAGTATCAGTAATGCGCTGGGTAATTGCTGGCCTTGTGCCAAATGTAGAAACAATTATTACTATATATATAGAGAGAGAGAGAGATCAGGATACAACTAGTTACACCATTACTCAATAGAGTACTCGATTCTTGGGGAAGTAAATTATGGTTATATTATAAAGTGTGTGTTTGTGTGTGCATGTGTGTGTGTATGTATGAGTGTGTGAGTATGTGTATGCGTGTGTTTACATTTATACGAATGTTGGCTGAAGGGTTCCTAGGCTGATTATGAAGGAGTGAAATTTTGCATGCATTAATTTCAATTCTTTTTATCTTTTATATAAGTACTTCTGCTGTTAAAGTCCAGGCCTGCGTGAATAAATCACATAATACACATAATCAACGGGGTCCTATTCGTTTCCATTTTGTATTTCATTAATCGTAACCTTTCTATTTTTATATCATCCCTTTGTTTCAGGCAGCACTGTGTAATTCGTATTGCAATTGCTTGTTATGTATAGCAGGTCACGCACAAAACGTATAGTGTGCCATTTCTGATTCGTGGGGAAGTAATTATTGGCGTTTTTATCCTCAACACATATCATGAGAAAACCATGGTTCCTCATTCTTTATTCAGACGAAACAAAGAAAAGAATAATAATTGTTTCTACTTTTGGCACAAGGCCAGCAATTACCCAGTGCATTACTGGTGCTTTATTTTATCGACCCCGGACAAAAGAATAATAATGAAATAAAATAAAATGCCACACGCAAAGATTCATTTCTTAAAGTGGAATACGTATATGAATCATCGTAGGAATATGGAACTCTTGCCATATTGGACTAAGGATCATGTGAATCAGTATAAGGTTGACATTCGTACACAATGGGATCTCATGACAGATGTCTGTTAATGTTACTCTAATGAATTCGAAGTATACAATACACGTATCATTTAGCCCTAATCACATTTGTAGCAGATATCGTCTCCCCAAACGTAAACCTCTAGAGAAAAGGGTACACTTTCTATCAGAGAATTGACAATATATATTGATTTATTTGAAGCGGATATGATCTGATCATAACAAATATATAAAATGACAGTCCTTTGGTTTTATATGTATGGTATGTATTATTGATATACAAAAATATGACGACGTCAACAACTTCATTAAAACCTCTTGCATATGCTTTAACATACATATTTATTGACTCAAGACAATACCATTAAAGATCTCACATCTCACATAACGTCGATGGCCTACATGTCATATATTTCAATATTTCTATAAATTCAGCGGAGGAGAACTTGAGTTCTGGTGAAGGGAACGGAGGGATATTTTCAACAACAAACAAAAAAATATATAATAAAAATCACTCCACACTTAATGAAAATACAACGTAAAAATTTATCGATACATTTCACTCAATACATTTTACCACTTTAGTTAATCGAAAAATATCGAGAGAGGCAACAATTGGATGAGTAAGATGAAATATCCAAAAAATCAACAATGACGATGACAAATCCATGGACAACAGAAATCGCTGAATCTCTCAATTTGATATAATCTTAAGTAAATATCATACCAAAAGGGAGTTTTGTTTTTATACAACACACCATGCAAATCTATCATTAGTTAACAAGGTTTGATTCTGGAAAGGATGACCTCTCAGGGTGACGATGCTACGATAGCTAACATATATTTAGGTTTTAGCTTTTGTTTTCCTATTTTTTTCACATTTTCAATCTGCAAATTGTTTTAGATAAGAATGATAATAATATTGATAATGATAATAATAATAATAATAATAATAATAATAATAATAATAATAATAATAATAATAATAATAATAATAATAATAATAATAAAGCAAGATAAATGCAACTATAATAATAATAATAATAACTGAAGAAGAAGAAGAAGAAGAAGAAGAAGAAGAAGAAGAAGAAGAAGAAGAAGAAGAAGAAGTGAAAATTCAACCATAACAACAACCATGTTAACAGCAATAGAAACAAAAACAACAAAAACAAAAACAAAAAAAACGATAGCCCGAACGTGAATAAAGACAATGATAAACAATAGTAAGAAAGTCATGTAACGTTATTTTGTTTTTATAAATCCAATATGGTAATTCCACAAATTCTTACGTGTTCTTCCATCTTTATTTTATTTATATTTATATTTTGTTGTACCCTCCCCCCTTTTTTTTCTCACACTGGCTCTATTTTGTTAATATATTTTTCAATTTTTTTATATATTTTCCCGTGTTTTTCATCGTTTTATTGTAGCAATTTCTGATATCAAATTCAACATTGTATGATTTGCATAGTAAAACGCCTTCTAAACGCACAATATTATTGGCACTGTTGTACTTTTATTTATTTTTAAGCTAAGCCAACCTAGAATCTTTAATCGCTTATATTCTATTTCAATTGTTCGATATGACAATACATATATACTTCAAACATTCACAAAGCCGAAAGATTTTGATTTTTTTTAAACTCATATAACTTTCACGCTAAACGCTAAATATACCTGAAAATATATATAATCTTTCCTTTCGTTTTTTTTTTTTTTTGGTTTCTTTGTCTTTCAATCTTCCTTCCCCGATCACACCTTAACATTAAGCCTTTTTGTTGTTTTCAATGTCCTAAAATTCCCGAGTTCCTTTTAATATTTTTAGAAATAAAGAAATTATATATATATATATATATATATTACTATATTTCGTTTCTGAATTTGTTTAGCAAGATTCATTTAGCAAGATATTTTCTTATTACTATATATATATATATATATATATATTACTATATTACTATATATATATATATATATATATATATATATATATATATATATATATATATATATATATATATATATATATATATATATATATATATATATATATATATATATATATATATATAATACTATATTTTCCCCCAGATAGTTTTATGGCAGTTCGCGCTATATCAATATAAAGACAATGTGCCACTTTTTATACATTTACATATTTATGTATTTAATATATATTTTCATTATAAAAAAATTTCTACTTTCTTTATTAGTTCATGTTTACTTCAGGTACTGTTTGCATTAAATAATATTAAATCGCATATTCCATTGTAGATATAGGTTTCGTCAATCTAGAAGTCATTATTGCTGATGTTGTTGTTGTTATTATTATTATTATTATTATTATTATTATTATTATTATTATTATTATTATTATTATTATTATTATTATTATCATCATCATCTTCATTTTTTTATTTATTTTTTGTACTTTTGAAATCAATTTCGCTTTTATTTATTTCTGTGTTTACCAATCTGTACTTGTTGTTGCTGTTGTTGTTGTCTTCATAACGCTTTATTTAACGCTGTTTTGATGTTGCTATTGCTGCTAGTTTTAGTATTGTTGCTAGTGCCTTCGCTTTTCATGTTATTTTCTTTGTTTCTGTATTTTATTTCGTTATTACATATATCCTACATTCATGCCTGTTGCTGGTTTTTATTATTTCTTTCTTTCCAGTACTGCATTTCAAGATTAACGTATTAGCATTGTTGTCAAGTAACTATCTTTCTCAGCACGTTTCCCAGAAGCAAACAGCTCAACCAAGAACTAATGTTGATTAATGTATTTTAAAGGCTTATGTCATATTGAACGCTTCCTACATTCAATCTCCGTTTATCGCTTCTTTCTTTTATCCTTTTTTTCCAATTCTCTTCCATTTTTGTCAATTATCTCCAGAAACTTTATATCCCGTCTGTACAATATTTTTATTAAGTCCTCTGTTGATCAGTGAGAGTTTTGTTATAACATAAAACATTTCTATGCAATGTTTATGTCCAGTCCAATATTGCAACTATTTTGTCACAGTCGCATTATCCTGTGAAGGTTTACATTGATATACATTTTCATATCCTATGCTTATTTGGTAGGAAACATCTACACACGGGTTTGTTAATTCAAATGCCTATAGTATCTTTACTAGTGAACACATAACTGTAAATCTACATGATTATGTGATATTCGGTATTGATAGTAACTTAAGTGTGATAAGGGGTAAAGCTACCATGAACATTTTAATGTATTCACAAACAAGATTATTCCATTGTGCTAAAATTCAACCAATATTTTATTACATATTTGTATGTATGTGTGTGTAGGCGTGTGTATGCATGTGTGTATCTATGCATACATATGTATGTGTGTATCTATGCATACATATTTGTATATATGTATGTGTCTGTTCTTATGTTTGTGCCAGTGTCCTGTTTCAAATGATTCGACAAAAATAGATCAAGCAAATAATTACTTGAAACCCTATATACTGGTATCAATATGTTCCATTAAACACACTTCATAACCGTGTACCAGCAGTGTCTCCGCCTAGAGATTAATGTCACTCAACGAATAACTTTTTTAATAATATATGTATTCAAATCCCACTTAATCTTGGTGTTAAAATTTAGGGTAATTGTTCATTGCCAACATTAGAACTTCCGTTCAGTTCCTATAGGATAATGCTGGAGCAACTGAGTGCTGGGTGATTTACAAACTGCTATGCCTTTGAACTTGTTAAATGACTTATAGTTATATATTATACCCCAGCTCATATTTTAAAGGTTTTCTATTTAAATTAATACCTTCCAACATAATTTTATATACGTGTGTAGTAATTTAAACCCGTTGAGGGTTAGTTTAACTCATCTGTATCAGTATTTCCAGTGAAAGGGAATCTGTTTAAAATAATTGATAAATAATCCTGAACAATTTTACTCAAGTTATTAATTATTTCATTATTAATAATAGTAAGATGAGACTACTTTTTATGAGGATTAGAGTAGTATTAATTAAAGATCGAATAAGGGCGGTGGATTGGCAGTATCGGTAGAGGGTCGGACGCCATGCTTTGCAGCCTAGAGTTACGGCCCTTTATGATCTGAGTTAAAATCCCACCGAGGTTAACTTTGCCTTTCATCCTTATGGGGTCGATAAAATAAAGTACCAGTCACGCACTGGTGTTGATTTAATCAATATTTCCCTCCCCCAAAATTGCTGGCCTTGTGCCTATATAAGAAATCATTTATTAAAGATCGTATAACTGGTTAGCTTGTAGTTCTGTCATGATTAGGTTCATATTTCTTGCATCTTCCTACAATAAAATTGAAGTGAATGTTAGACGGCGGGTTTCACAATTCTTAGGATCCAGCAGCTATAAATATTCTGATCTTTTTGTTATATCAGTTCTTTGAGGTGCAGTTTGAATCAGTTTATACATCTTTCTATTGAAGTTCTCATTCAAGGCTTCTTGCATAACCTATTATAAGTATTCACTACGTCTCAGCCCTCAATCCCCACCTCACTCTCTCTCACACACACACGCGCACAAAACACACACGCATACACACACACACATATATATATATATATATATATATGTGTGTGTGTGTGTGTGCGGAGGTGGGGGACTGCATACTTATTTATTTATAAGTATATAAAGATCTATATATGCATCTTTATGTGATTTTATAGAGCATGTGGCATGTGTGGTTATGTATTTTTCTAATAAAATGAACATCTCGACTGTCACCGAAATTGGAAATAACTATCAATTTGAACTCTGTTCTGTGACACAAAAAAAAAGGCAGATGAGGAAAAAATGGAAAGCCTCGTAATATTTTTGTAGAAATCTTCTTCCTTATTTACCAAATTATATTTCTAGCCTCCAGCATTTCATCATTACAGAAATATACTTCATTCTAATGTCAATCCAACTTCCCATCTTCCTTATTATTTCTTAGGATGAACCCTCTCATATATATTTTTTCAAAAAAATAAAATAAGACACATACATCTTGCCGGCAGCTGTACGAATATAATGTTTAAAAATACCAATACTAACAGGATGCTTTCAGTCGAACGATTTAGGAAATATAAAGGGAAAGAAAAAAAAAACATTAGCAAATGCGTGAAAAGAATGAGCTGCACGCAAATAAAACATTTGATGAATCTTGTATACGTGGAAAGAAGGGAAATAAACTGTCTGAAAATACAACATGATTTCGTGCGTTACAAATGGTGTTTTACCGGCACAAAATAACTAATTCCTCGTCTTGTATTTATATTTTTTCTCTCTTTTACCTTTTTTCAAGTTAACACTAAAAGCTAAATTGAGATAGCAAATATGATCACAAACAACACAAATAACAACATAAATAAACAAACATATATACTTTTAAAAAAAAGACAAATCAACAAATATATACAATTAATAAATAAAACTATTAGCAAATATATAAAATTAATATACGTATAATACTAATAAATATAAAAAAAATATTCACGGTAAACTTTCAGCTTCCATTTTTTTTTTTTTTTGTACATTTTATTTTTTTGTTTATCGTCTTTACATTGCTGACGTGAATTCGTTGTGATGTTAAAGTGATTAATAAACTGATAAATATTTACGAAAATGAATACTCGTTGTACTGAATGAATGAATAAAAGACTAGGGTGGTGGGAAGATTTAATCCGATAATCACATCATAAACAGATTTCCGTTGATAAACAGGTGCTGTGGAAAATGTGGGCAGGAAAAAAAAGGAAAATGAAAAAGAAAGCTAGCCGATCCATCCATCAACAACAATTGACTAATAATAATAATAATAATAATAATAATAATAATAATAATAATAATAATAATAATAATAATAATAATAACAACAACAACAATACGTGCATACGTTTTATTCCACTTTTGAAGTGAAATAACACTCCACATTTGAATAGCATGAAATCTTTAAGCTGACTAAATGTAACAAGTACAACAACTGCAACAACAACAATAATCGCCTGTAGAAAATATAACAAATTCAATACCATCGTATTTCATGTCTTTTACTTTGGCATTTTATTTCTCTTCTTATTTATTAATTTTCTTTGTTAACAATTGTCATTATAAATCTAAAAATAATTTCGTCAATTAATTCCATGTTTGCATCTTACAGAAAATGTTCAGCTGCGTTGTATTGAGTTAGATTGGAGCGTAAAATACATAAGATGCTGATAACGGTTTTCTTTTACTCATTTCTCATAAACTATTTTTTTTTTTTTTTTTTTAAATCATTATATTTTATATTTCTTATTATAATGTCTATGAAAAACAGTAAATATTTTTTTCAGTCCTGAAACACGAAAACAGACGGAAAAGCAAAGTGTATATTTCCGTAAAACCAAAATGACTACAATAAACAAATAAATAAATAAATAGATAAACAAAAAAAATAAATAAATAAATAGATAAACAAAAAAAAAAGAAATAATATATATATATATATATACATATATATACGTATATATATATATATATATATATATATATATATATATATATATATATATATATATATATATATACGTATATAATATCTAAATATATATAGAGAGAGAGAGAGAAGGAGAGTGAGAGAGAGAGAGAGAGAGAGAGAGAGAGAGAGAGAGAGAGAGAGAGAGAGAGATAATAAGCCCAGCAAGCTTTAATTTCAAGAAAACACAATATCCAGACGAAGAATAACAGATCAATCATTAACTGTAGAATAATTGTTTCTACTTTTGGCACAAGGCCAGCAATTATCCCAGTGTATTAGGGGTACTTTATTTTATCGACCCCGTAAGGGTGAAAGGCAAAGTTAACCTCGGCGGAAATTTGAACTTAAATCATAAAGGGCCGTAACTCTATGATGCAAAGCATGGCATCCGACTCTCTAACCATACTGCCAATCCACCGACTTAACTGTAGTATAATGTCGTAAAACAGAAGTTCAAGCACGGGTTACACACACAACCACATATACACACACTTGTGTTTAACTTAGTTGGGCGGTTGCACAGATAATAGAATGAGTAAGTGTGGTACGGTAGGGGCCAACAATACCGTCTAGTCTATTCATTGTTAGTATTAGTATAATATAGATTTTTGGAGGGAGCCATAGAGTAAAGCGATGCCGACATCTTTGTATACATACTCAATAAAATGAGAAAAAAATATAAATAAAACTTTATAAAAGGCCCAAGATTAACCACTGAAAGCGTACATGGTATATAATGTCTAAACCTTATGCAACAATGGAGCGAGCTATATTTTTAATAAATATATATTATTTTCAATAGTAAATAACACTTTATTTGAGTAAGATGACACCAAACATATAGGTCAGGGTGTTGGACTCATGGTCATAAGGTATTTTGTTCGTTTTCTGCACTGAGCTCTGTGGTGTGTTCTTCAGCAAAATATTTCAGTTGATGTTGCTCCTTCTTCTAGAATGGAGAAACCAATAGAAACATTGTTTGCGTGATTTAATCTAGTGAACTTCTCCTTAACTTTATTTTTAGACCTCAAATCTCGCAAATGAAATAGAAAAGTCGAAACTAAACTAGCGTGGAATACATCTTTAAGTCTAAATGCATGCTTCACAGCAACACTACACAAAATTCGCTGTTTGGAAGAAAAATAATCCGGATAATAATTTTAAAGAATAACAAAATAATCGTGGAAGTGGAACAGTTCAAAGGAAGGCTACATCATGTAAATATAAATAATGAAACTAAAGTAAAACAGAATCATTAATAACTTCATTCATACACAAAGCAAAGGAGATAAAGGTGTTGACAAAGGTGTTGACAAAGGTGTTGACAAAGGTGTTGACAAAGCATAACAAAACCTAAAGCTTAGAATCCCTACAAAATAATGACAACAGCAGATCAAGAAGAACGCTTGCAATATATTGATAAAAAATGAATCGTTTAAAAAGCGTCCAGCAGATATGAAATTTGAAATTATGTTTTGCGTTGCACATCTACCACAATACATCTATATATATATAAAGTTGTAGTTCATGTATGTTTGTTTGTTTGTTCACGAACTCCTCCTATGGTTTTGGAGATAGATGCCCATAACCATATAAATTCTGAAAATACATTGCCCAGGGTACTTGGATAAGTATATTTCATTTTAATTAAACGGTTCCCGGAGGGCTCAACCCCCCGCTGAAAATATTTTCCCTTCGATTTATATGAAACATAAACCATAGGTAAATGACAAGATATGATGCCTATTCACAAAATGTCAGTAAATTTTAATATTAAGACACCCTAATTCTGGTTAAACCCCCATAGTGAACATTTTGGAAACCCAAATAAAATAATGCTTTACACAAAAATGAAATGAAGTTTTGAATTGATATTTTGAAAGAAAATTATTTACAAGAAACAAAATAAGAATAAGATTTAATAATGTAATTTTGATTTGATGTATTACAAAAAAAAAATGTTTTCCAATTTTTCATGCATTACATTTTACATTGAGTAATATTGAAATGCAGAGTTTTTCTCCATAAATTATATCATTGATTTAAAATCAATCATCATTTTCTTACAAAAAAAAATGTGTGAGACGCAGCAAGGTGCGGCTAATTCGGCTAGTGTTAAATATAAAATAGTTCAATAACTCTGGAAACAGAAAATAATGGACAGTGAACGGCTGCTGCGGTAAGTGAACATGTGACACATGTGTTCTCTATCTTTTTTGTTTCTACCTCCAGGTTTATTTCACCAATATATTGAACTTTTTTATAGTTAACATGCATAGTGGAATCTTTGAAAATTATAACGTGTTATTAATACAATGAGCGGTGTGTTCATGCGCAGAGACGCTATAAAATAGCTTATAAACTAAGGTTAATGCTATTAATAAAAATGGAATATTTGGAATAGTTTTGAATATGAAATTTTCTAGGTGAAAATCATGAATAAATCAATCTAAAGACTAACATAATATATCAATTAAAAGCAGTAGCAGCTCCTCAAATGCACCTACTATCTCCCAATATAAAATCTATCGATAATATAAAGGTCAAAAGTTTACAAGATTTCAAATCTGGTCATCACTTACTTAATAAAAACGGTATAAAATATCAGTGCCAGCAGGTTAAAAGAGATATATACATCAGCTTCTATTTCTACAAAGAAAAGTGAATTCTTCATCACATCTACTCATGTAGTGAAAAGTGGTATTTCCAACATGGAGTGAGAGCTTGAACACACGCTTGATAAAACGTGTGTTCAGCCATTTTGTAACTAGCCTCTCGTTTCCGCTTGCTATACGCTATCAAGACTGAAATGAAGAGGGGGAAATGAAATTTACAACTCACACATATGCAGGCTTAGATGATTCCCTACACAACCTTAGCAATCACATTATATATATATAACTTCTTCAACTGAAACATTACATATATGAGACCCTATCTTAATATAAATGATAATTTATGCACAATATATTGCATATTTGAAAATTCGAGATAAATGTTGTTTAGTTATAGCTACATTAAATGTATCTTAGAATTTTAATATACACTCCGCTGTGCGTAAATATTTATTATTTAATACCAACACATAGGAGTGTGCGGTCGTATATATGCATGTATACATGTATGCATAAGCCCGTCTAGGATTGTATGCTTGTAAGTGCGAACAATTATGTTTTGCCGCGTAGAATTTATTCAAATAGATTGTTGACAAGTAACATAAATCACTGACAATATCTTACGAATATTTAATCACTTCCCTCGCAGAAAAGTCATAAATAAATTAAAATAACCATTACTTATATGGTAGAGCAGTGAAATTCATAAAGAACTATAATAGATGTTTAGAAATCATTGACTAAAGATCAATGTTTATTTACCGAATTAAAGTTCATGATATATCTTGTAACTTCGCATGATAAATAGCATATATATACATTTTCTTATAGACTATATATACATATTTGATAGACAATATGTATATATATATATGTTTTATTAAGTCGTGTTACTCTGGAATTTTGCCTGCTTCTCACAGGGTCATATATATATAAATATGTAAAGTTAAATAGAGAATGTACAGATGTTTCATACAAATACGGGACTTTGTTCGTTTTTCATATTTTTAAATAAATATTTTTACTATTTTCTTCTTGGACATTTAAATTTAGCTTATAAAAAGTTAAGTTGTTTTATGTACCACACGCTATCCACTCCAAACATGAGGGGAACTAGAAAGAGACTAATTTGATTGCGTCCATCCCCTATCTTAGACATTACCAGATTAACCCTAACAGTCCGAATCTCATAGCTCTAGTGAAGAAGCACTCTCCACCAACAGTCAAATACAATAAACATGTTCAATGGACACAATATTAATGTCAGGTATATGTGCTTGGACAACATTGCATCGAGGTTACAAGGAACAAGAGAAAGCAAGCATCCATACATATTGTAACAGGAAGACAAACTTAACACTGTCGATGACAATTTACATTTTCGTTGGCAGACTTAACTTTTAATAAAATATGTGGGTTTACACTATGAATATATTTTATTTAGTATGAATTCTTTGCCAAACTGCAGTAAACTACATTCAAAGGCTTCTGTTCTCATATATATTTAATGAAGATAAATTGTCGTATTTTCATTCATGTTTGCAAGCAATATTTAGATTTGAATCTATCATTGTAAAGTAACAAAATACACATAATTGAATAAACGTTTGAGCTTTTGATGGTGTTTTAAGCTTCAAATAATGTTTGTAACTTACAATTAACGGGATGGATGAATATGAATACTAGTAGGTATTCATAGATACATACATACATATATATATATATATATATATATATATATATATATATATATATATATATATATATATATATATATATATATATATATATATATATATATATATATATATATATATATATATATATATATGAGATCATATGTTCATCATGATGTATATATATATACATCATAAACCAATATGTTATTGTATATATATAGATATCATATATGTGTTATTTTGTCAGAAGTAAGCGGAACAGGATTTATTAACCTATGCCATTTTCCCTTATGTATAGAAGTTTTATTTATATATTTATACCATATAGACACTGACACACGGTCTCACAGTCACTCAAGCACATATACACAATCATAGGTTTATACATACCAACACATATACACATACATACATATATTTTAGATACACACACATATGTATTTATATATATATATATGTATTTATATATATATACATATATACATATATATATATATATATATATATATATATATATATATATATATATATATATATATATATATATATATAATATATATATATATGCATATCTTATAAAATAATGCAACGAATGTCTATATTTGCAATACATACGTAATATCTATTCGCCATTAAAAGGCTATGGCTTTCCTTTTTAATATTTCACTACTAGCAAGTAACAATCTGCCACATGAGCAATATCTCACTATCTTCCCCCTTCCTATTACTCTCTGACACTGCAAATAATTGTAAAATGTTTCTCTTAGATCTTCCGACACGTTTAATTCTCGTTTACTATCTACTGTTGCAATCGTAATATATTTATCCATTAAATATAAAAATCTGAAGTAAATCACATCGATCAATGTTATTTTACGTTTCAAATATTTATAACCTCTCATTTTACTTCGTGACATAGTTTTAACCTAGTGTATTCCCAACTCCTAAATTATAACGTATGTTAGGCTATCGCAAATTAATGGGGGTTAAAACCAACTAGACCCAAATTTAGTAGTTCTTTCTTTCCTTCATTCCGGTTCGATTTTCCTACCGTTCATCTATATACCAAAATCGAATAAATGTAAAACTGCTTCTCCATCATATCCTCCTAGGTCAATGTCTTAATTTAATAGTTATTCAGTAGAATCGTTTTAAACCTGTTTTCATCATTGTTCAATAAGTGAACCAACATGATTTTAATTTGGGAATGACCGGTTTGCATGTTCCAGGAAAACCACTATTTCTCGTTTATATATCGCTTACATTATTTCCACTTTTGATTTTATTTCTCTATACTATATTTGTGAAAGTTTGGCTTCTAAAATAAATGAATATTGGCATTTGGCCGATATTGTCTGAAGTTTCTTCCTGTTCCCCTGGAAGGAGAGACTGTGCGAAGATTACGTATTATTGGTTTTAGTGTTATTCCTTACCTAATGTATTGTTATTGTAGAAATCTAAACAGAAGAAGGATAAACATTTATCTTATGCTGTAGCGCAGTAATTGTCTTAGCAATCGCATGTATCCATCAAATGTTTGGAGTGTACACATGTTATAGAATTAAAGTTGACGCCCTTTTGCGTTTCCGTAACGTTTATGCAATGTATGAATATAAATATAATCTGCACTTTTAATTACACCACACAGTAGGTTTACAAAGGTAACTAGTATACCACAGTATATCGGTGTAAAACAATGTGTTCCAAGATGATCTACATAGATATGGAAGACATTTATACTCCACTGAGTTACATAATCTCATTGGATATATCTATATCTAGAGGTTCATGAAATTTTCCTGGTGTATTTCATAGAACACTTTCAGAAGAACGTTGTGCGATTTTGCTTCAGATATCAAAAATTTTTGCTTCAGATATCTAAAGTTTTTTTGCTTCAGATATCTAAAATTTTTTGCTTCAGATATCTAAAATTTTTTGCTTCAGATATCTCAAATTTTTTGCTACAGATATCTAAAATTTTTTGCTTCAGATATCTAAAATTTTTTGCTTCAGATATCTAAAAATTTTTGCTTCAGATATCTAAAATTTTTTGCTTCAGATATCTAAAATTTTTTGCTTCAGATATCTAAAATGTTTTGCTTCAGATATCTAAAATTTTTTGCTTCAGATATCTAAAATTTTTTGCTTCAGATATCTAAAATTTTCAAGTTTCAATAAACTGTATGTGGAAATATTAAACAGATTTAAATGTTATTTCTAGTAGATCAATCAACCACAAATGGATTAAACCTTTATCACAACACACCTCGGTGGTTCCGCATCGTATCATTGATGTTTAAATAATCAGAATTAATACCATAGGCGTTACAGTCAAGACCATCCCAACATTTATTGAAACAATATATTTAGGGTTACATAACCCTACGTATTTTATAGTTTTGGTAGCCTGATACACATTGCAGTTGTTTAAGACAGGTCATTGATGTTTAATTAATCAAAGTTAAGGTCATAGACGTTACAATCAAGACCATCCCAACATTTATTGACACTACATATTTATATTTACACTTACATAACCTTATGTATGTATATATATATATATGTGTGTGTGTATTTATTATCTCTCTCTCTCTCTCTCTCTATATATATATATATATATATATATATATATATATATATATATATATATATATATATATATTTTAGCAACAGTAGGTTGTGATTTGAGTTATATTTTCCTGTGATTTCTAGCATGTTGGCTGTCCATTGGGAAGCTCTTTCATCACATTTATAATTTGCTGAAAAATAATGTAATTGTGATTGATGATAAATTGGAGAGGAAACAACGCAGGTGTTATAGCCGTATATCTACCTGGACAAGAAGAAAGATTGTCTTTAAACTATTCATATATAAACGTAAACACGCATAAAGCCTGACAACTACAGCTATAGGACCCCTTCAGGTAGCTATAAAGAAATTCTACCTACACGACGATGATAACCACCACTACCACCATCACCAACATAACCATCACACCACTATGCCATTTATTATTAATGCTCATAGATTCTGAATGAATTAAAGAGAACCCTACGGAAGTTTGAGCAGCTGTTGTGAGAATACATTACACACAGTGTTTTATTGGTTTTATGTGTAGATATAATAATCAGAGAAGGAAAGAAACATAAATAATATTGGATAAATAAATAAAGATAATGCAAGACTGTAGGAGATTGATTATTTGGGAAAGGACAGGTTTTTTTGTCAGTCGTGTTGTAAATTCCCTCCCGAAATATTGAATTGGTAATTCAGAAAACAAAGTGGGTAATCTAGCATGCTCTTATCATTAAGTGTGTTATTGAAGGCGTATGACTCTCGTTGAAGTATATATACATATATGTATGCATGTCTATATGTATGTATTTATGTATATATGTATATATGTATGTATGTATGCATTTTCGTATGTATAGCAGACGAGAAATGCATATATATATATATATATAATTGGTGTTGGATGCTCAAAGCGTCCGTATGCGGTAGGCCGTTTGAGCACTCGATTCTCCCATGTGATATATATATGTATATATATATATATATACATATATATCCAGGGAGTGTAACTTGGAGTTACTGTAGGTTCACCCGGGTGAGCACTCGATGTTTAGGTTCACTTCAGTATCGAGGTGTAGAGCTACACAGAGTGTATTATAGTGAAATAAAATAACATGGACGCTTGGTTACTCCTCCTTCATTACATTTATTGGTTGGTGAAGCGTGTTTCGCCATTTTAAGGGGTCTGACGAGCCGAGGATTACAGAGTCGGGATAGATCGATACAGATCGAACCTTGAGCTGATCAGTGGCGAAAAGCGCGTCACCAACCAATAAACGTAATGAAGGAGTAACCAATCGTCCTTGTTATTTTGTTTCACTATATATATATAAACGCATGTATATTATATAGCACACAGAGACTCATATTCATATATATATTCATATATTTATATATATATATATATGTATATATATATATATATATATATATATATATATATATATATATATATATATAATTGTTTCTACTTTTAGCACGAGGCCAACAATTATCAATAACTGGTACATTATTTTATCGACCCAGTAAGGATGAAAGGCAAAGTTAACCTCGACGGGATTTGAACTCAGACCGTAAAGGGACCTAACTATGCTGCACAGCATGGCGTCCAAAATATTCAGGTTATGTAACTGTTATAGAAACACGTGTCAATAAATTCCTTTCAACTAAACTGTATCCATTCAAATCTTTCTATATATATATATATATATATATATATATATATATATATATATATATATATATATATATATACATATATATTACCCATTATATATATACATATATTACCCACTCTACTACCCTAAGTATTGAGTACTTTGGTGCGTTATGGTCCACCTGGTTCCCTACCACATTTCCTTCGTTATATATATATATATATATATATATATATATATATATATATATATATATATATATATATATATATATATATATATATATATATATACATATATATATATATATATATTATATTTATATATATATATATATATATATATATATATATATATATATATATATATATATATATATATATATATATATATATATATACATATATATATATATATATATATATATATAATGTGTACATGTATGTATATACGTAAATGAGAGTGAGAGAGGCTGACAAAGAGTTAAAAGTAAGTTCTCAAATGAATAATGCTAATAAAGGCACGACACTAAAACACATTAATATATTATAGAGACGTTTCAATATCAATACCGGAAAGACTGTGTAGTGATTGTTTACATACATATACGTATATATATATATATATATTGTTATTGGGCTTATGTTGTTTCCCATACGAGTTGTCCAGCTAATACAATCAACGGAACTACCAGCTCAAACATACAACCATGCATACACACACCTGAGTATGCATATGTACACCTATCTCTCTCTCTCTCTCTCCCTCTCTCTCTCTCTCTCTCTCTCTCTCTCTCTCTCTCTCTCTATCTATCTCTCTCTCTCTCTATCTATCTCTCTCTCTCTCTTTCTCTCTCTCTCTCTCTCTCTGTATATATACATATATATATATATATATATATATATATATATATATATATATATATATATATACATAGGAAAAGAGTCAGGACCCCGACGGCTGAGCTCCGGCCGTTTCGACACCTAGATCTGAACTAACCCAGTAGTGTTCAATATATATAAATATACATATATATATATATATATATATGTGTGTGTGTGTGTATACACACAACCGGTACTGGCATTGATAAATATGCTGGGTCCGTCAACGCTTATTATTATATATATATATATATATATATATATATATATATATATATATATATATATGCGTATGCACACACACACATGTATATATGTGCGTGTCTGTATGTATGTATGTATGTATGTATGTATGTATGTATGTATGTATGTATGTAGGTATGTATGTTCACACAAATCTGTATGTACGTGTGTTTGTACGTGTGTATGTATATAAATACACGTATTGGTTTTGTTTTTGGTAGATGTCCAACTGAAAACACTAAGCAAACATTTGAGAATATAAATTACCTAATGTATAATGAGATGTATCATTAATCACCCGAATATATCAATGGGATGTAAAGATAATCTCTTGCCTATATATATATATATATATATATATATATATATATATATATATATATATATATATATATATATATGTACATATATATATATATATATACATATATATATATATAAATATATATATATATATATATATGTACATATATATATATATATAAATATATATATATATATGTATATATATATATAATTATATATATATATATGTATATATATATATATATATATATATATATATATATATATATATATATATATGTACATATATATATATATATAAATATATATATATATATATGTATATATATATATATATATATATATATATATATATATATATAGAGAGAGAGAGAGAGAGAGAGAGAGAGAGAGATACACTCTACATACACGTATATGTGTCTATGATGTAATCAAAGGAAATCCATATTTGTTCTCCGTGTCATTCTCTCACGCTCTTATCCAAGAAACTTTACAGTTATGGTCCATTGCAGAGACTGCCGTAAAATATGACGATTGTGTGCCACCTCATGTCTCACCTCACTGGGTTTCTGACTGTCGCCACTAAATAAGTTAATAACCGTGTTATACTGTGTCTACATTCATATATATGATCTGTGTCTCTGTTCAGCCTTTTCGTTAGTGTTGTGAAATATCTCAGTCAAGCATATGCAGAACCAAATTGAACACTTCTCGTATTGGCTTTTTTATTCAGAATAGACCATGCTATTTGCATATGATCGCTCATATGTTTCTGTTATTAAATGGGTTTCACGAACGATATATAGCTATATTTTTGACGGCAAATAAGAGCTCATATCCTGACATAGTCGAATCTTAAATGAATTTTGTACTAGAAAACGATACAAAATTACTTTTAAATTTTAGTTGCTTGGTACACACTACAAATGAAAAGTTTCTGACAGTCAAATCTGCTATTTTTTATATTTGGAAATACTTCTTTATTATGCAATGAAATCTTTCAGCGATATTTGACATTTATATTTCACTGTTGAATAATTTATGAAGTCCCTTGTCTTTAATCTGGGATCAAGACATTTCAAAACGTTGTCTTGCGTAAGTGTAACAGAAATATTATATATTCCTAATATGCCAGTGTATGAGATTTTTCAAACAACTTTGGTTTCCACAGAATCCTATGTGGGTAACAAACACACAGTAGATGAACGATGGATTGGTAAAATTGGTAGAGCGTTGGACAGAGTGCTTTATGGTATTTAGTTACGGGCTCTGCATACTGAGTTCAACTCTCGTCTAAGTCAACTTTACCGTTCATACTCCACGTGTTGATAAAATAAAGTACGATTAAATTGCTGAAATCGCCGTAACAGACTTTCCCCGTCCCTTGCGAATACTGGCCTTGTCCTTAAATCGGAAACCATCATTACTACAGACAATATTGTAATTTCATCGCCCTCTATAATGTTTTACAATAATATTAATTCTAGCCACTACTCATCTAATAAATGCTTGGATCTATTCCTTAATAATCGAAGACAATAGTATCCTGGGTGAACCGCGAACTTAAAAAGTAATGATTACCAGCAAAATATATTAGGCTTTGAGGTTGCTA
>OZ024749.1:43356021-43361021 GCA_964016885.1 Eledone cirrhosa
ATTACCACAGATGATTCCACCTTGGTATTCTTTCTGTTCATACCCAACCCACCTACAATCACCATCACCACAACCACTACTACCATCACCACCACCACCATCACCACCACCACCACCACCACCACCACCACTCTCACTGCCACCACTATCGCCACTACCACCACCATCACCACCACCACCCCCGTCACCACCACCACCACCACCACTACCACCTTCCATCACCAACACCACCACCCTCATTACCGCTACCCTCACCACCATTAGCACTACCATTACCACCATCACCATCCTCACTACCACTACCACCACCACCACCACCACCATCATTACTTAAGCATTTTTCTTTCTTACTTTCGATCTGTCCTCCTTCGATTTTTCACTCTTTCTCTCACTTTTTTAGTCTTTTATCATCATTATCATTACCACTACAACTTCTACTACTACAACTTCTACTACTACTACTACTACTACTACTACTACTACTACTACTACTACCACCACCACCACCACCACAACCACCACTACTACTACTACTACTACTACTACTACCACCACCACCGTTACTACTACTACTACTACTACTACTACTACCATTACTACTACTACTACCACCACCATCACTACTAATACTACCACTACTACTACTACTACTATTACTACTACTACTACTACTACTACTACTGATGTTGATGCTGTTCCGGTTATTTTCATTATTAATAATAATAATTGTTGCTATTGTTATTAGTATTATAACCACTATAACTTGTACTACAACAACTACCACCACCACCACCACTACTATCACGGTTGTTGTTATTGTTGTTGTTATTATTATTATTGCTATATGTCTTTGAAAATGTGCTTTGTATAATTTCTTCATGTTCTCGCCACCATCACCACCACCGACGCCACCATCACCACCACCGACGCCACCATCACCACCACCGACACCACCATCACCACCACCGACCAACATCATCATGGACACCAGCAGCATCACCAACATCACCACCGCCATCACCACCACCATCCACCACCAATATCACCTCCACCACCACCACCACCACCACCAATACCACTATCACCACCACCAGTACCACCACCACCACCACCACCATCACCCCCACCACCGCTACCACCATCATAACCACCGCCACCACCACCACCACCACCACTACCACCACCATCATAACCCCCGCCATCACCACCACCAACATCCACCACCAATATCACCACCACCACCACCACTACCACCACCAATATCACCACCACCACCACCACTACCACCACCAATACCACCATCACCACCGCCATCACCACCACCACCATCACCCCCACCACCACCTATACCACCACCGCCACCACCACCACTACCACCACCACTACCACCACCATCATCACCACCACCGCCATCACCACCACCACGACCACCATCACCCCCACCACCACCACCACCGCCACCACCACCACTACCACCACCACTACCACCCCCATCATCACCCCACCCCCACCCCCACCACCACCTCGTTCACAGAGAAAACCCCATCGTGTGATATATCATTTATACATATATATTCATTCTTCAATCTTTCATTATCACTTTTTCTCTATTCTGTCTATTCATAATTTCTTTCAATAGTATTGCTTTTATTGTGTTTCAATTTTTCATATTCCTTTTCTCTCCTGACTTCTTTCTTCTTATTCTATATATTCTTTCTTTTGATTTCGTTTTCTTTATTCTATTTAGCTTTTTTTTCTTTCATTTCTTCTTTTGTTTGTTTTGTTTTTTTTCTTTCATTTCTTTTTTTTTTTATTTGCTTTGTTTGTCTTTTTCTTGAATCTATCTCCGCTGTTTTATGAACGAACTAGCTATAGCAGACCACAAAATAATAAGCACTTTCGTTGGTACTAAGTTTCTTGCATGAACACCTAATAATTGGTTTCAGTGTGGAGTTTTCAGAACATCATTATCCATTAGAAGAGAAAACACTGCACTAACACCACCACCATCAACACCAAACCACTACCACCATCATACCAACACCAACACTACCACCACCACCATCGTATTTCCAACAGCATCAGCCAACTGTACAGAACAGTACTCGCTCCACCTTCAAGCAATTTATACTATAAGAAGTACGAAAGAAACATAAAAGATGCATGAATATTTCTGAGGCAATTGCATTGCATTGCATTGCATTGCATTGCAGTGCAGTGCAGTGCATTTCGTTGCAATGAGCTGTATTACGATAAAACTTTTTTATTCTTGCAACTAAAAGTTCATTGATGTAAGAATAACAAAGATAAATAAATGAATCTAAATCAACAATATGTGCAATATTATTGCACATATTTTTACCTGGCTTCTACCTCAACCAATAAAAATCAATAACTGACCTAGAATTTCAAAATTCCTTCTGAAGATATTATTTTTTTTGTTGTTGTTTGTTTCTCATACGTTACGACACGAACTGCTCCCACCCCCCACACACCCACCAAAATATCTCGAACAAGAGGAGGCATTTTACATGTAACAATAAGCGTTTAGAATACACACACAAGTTGCATTTAGAATGACCTCATTCCTTTGAAGATATATTTAAATGCTAATGTTAAAATCAGTAATTTAGTTAAAGGAGGAGTTTGTATTTGATAAATTATATTTACGGTAAATTTGAGTTTAAAAAATATTTAACAAAAAACAATGAACAAAATATGAATTCCATAATTTTAAACACTTGCGTAGAAACAAAATAACCGGGATGAAATATTATGGGGTATCTAGTTCATTGGAGACCGTAAAAGTCATGAATGACGCTATGCTAGGATGTTGCAACGGATAAATACACCTATATCGTAAAACTCATGCACTAAAATATCTCCACGCTAACAGTTTAATGAAGGAGGAAAGGACAGTACACAGAACCTTTAATTGATTTTGTGTTTGTTTTCAGTGTATCAGAAATTGGTGGGAGGGAGAATGTTATCATAAAACCATAGATTTGACACGAAAGCTTACAACAGAATGAACCTCCGACAAAAGAACTCGAACCCAAAACCAGGCGGTTGTTTTAAACCTCTCGTCTACAAACCAGTTCTCTCCATCCTCGTTCCTTCATAATGATAATTGAGTTGATAAGATATTGCAGTTACAGTCAATAGGCATCAATACTACTACCATTTCCTTATAAAATAGGGTCTTTCTCTATATATAGAGTAGAAGTAGAGGATCGACTGCGAGCTTGGTGGTTTCGTCTAGTTACCTCTTCGGAAAACCACCGATCTCCGTGTAGATCTTCTACTCCCACTGATATACCCACTCAACATTTGATCATGTATCGAGTACGTCTTATATTTGTGGCCTTTCCGGTATCAGTACCGCAGACTATCAACATATATATATATATATATACATATATATATTTATACCTGTCCTGGGTACAGGACAGGTAAGCAGCGGTTATCTGTGTAATACTAATCTACGCGTTTTGCTAACTATCGATTCGCTAATATCTACCAATACATACTGCTGTAATATATAGGAGACATTCGATTTTATTTATCGACTAACTATGCTGGCCTAAACAGCTGCATGTAGCTCTAAATGCTTGAGATATTAGTATAACTGTGATGTAATCTATAAGTAGCGTCTTTACATAGGTTATATGGGGGGGGGGGGGGTAGAAGAAGAAGAAGAAGAAGAAGAAGAAGAAGAAGAAGAAGAAGAAGAAGACAATAAAATACAACATGAAATATTCACTGATAACAATATATAAAGTAGATAGAAAGCCAGAAATGTCTAGGGTGGAGGTTATCGATTTAATCGATCCGAGTAGTTGATAAGTATTTCATTTTATCGAACACTCCAGACGGGTGAAGAACAAATTTAACTTCGGTGTGATTTAAACGCAACAGATAAACAGCCATAATAAACCACCCAAGTCACCTTTACAGCCGCTCAAATGATTCTGCGACGCATAAGTGAAACGGAGTATTTCTCCCCAGCAGTAATTTACTGTCTAATATGATGTCATATTTGATCCAGTAGAACTCTGGTTAATAACGTTTGATCCACGTCTCATCTATCTTGTATTTAGACATTCTCTATAGCGGATTACATGCTATATTGTATCCCTGCTTTGTTTTTCTTGTTTTATGCTGTTTCTCTTAATTTTTTATTATTATTAAAGGTGATACTAGGGAGGTGGATTGGCAGTATCGGTAGGGTGTCGGACAACACGCTTTGCAGCATAGAGTTACGGTCCTTTACGTTCTGCGTTCAAATCCCGCCGATGTTAGCTTTGCCTTTCATCCTTACGGGGGTCGATAAAATAAAGCACCAGTAATGCACTGGGTCGATTTAATCGACTTTCCCTTCCCCCAAAATTGCTGGCCTTATGCCTTTAGTAGAAATCATTATTAAAGGTGATAATAGGATGGTTGTCGATTAGCAGTATTGGTAGAGCATCGTTATGAGTTCAAATCATGGCGAGGTTAACTTTACCTTTTATTCTTACAGGGTCGATAAAATAAAAGTACCAGTAATACACTGAGGACAATTTAATCGCGTTACATTATATTTTGAAGAGCAGAAAACATTGTCGAAGCGTATTGTTGTCTAATGTTAAAAAATAAACTCCTTGAACACATCCCTATATCTATGTAGGGTCGGCTAAACCGTTCATAGGCTGACTATGAAAGAGTGATGCGAGACTGTGAAATCTTACATGCATTAATTTCAACTTCTCTTATTAATAAACTGCATTGTTTTATTCTATGGAAAAATAAACCTCTGTTGACCATTCCATGAAAGTATCTTGGTCAACCTATGAAATTTTCAGACGACCCTCATATGTATGCACTCTATGGAAATTATATATATCAAATTAGTATAAAATACGTTTACTTTAAATGTATATGTTATAACTTAATTAGAAAAGGAACAACACAATATATAACTACTCCATTACCAAAGGTTTCGGGATCCTAGACAATAT
>OZ024749.1:43368521-43371021 GCA_964016885.1 Eledone cirrhosa
CATCACCCTTTACATTAGATGATAATATTTTATTGATACATCTAAAAGGTACAAACTGTCTTGGAAGAAATTCCAAAAAACTCAGACGAATGTTCAACAAAATCTACAGTGGTTCACCAACATATCTAGTTCATATTTCACGATAGATCAGATTTGAACCTCGTATCAGTAGATTGAGAATCAGTTGTATATCAAAGTATCAGATGGATATTCAACAAAATCCACTGTTATTCACCAA
Source organism: Eledone cirrhosa (assembly GCA_964016885.1). NCBI lineage: Eukaryota > Metazoa > Mollusca > Cephalopoda > Octopoda > Eledonidae > Eledone > Eledone cirrhosa. The sequence goes on from OZ024749.1 coordinate 43,368,760, forward strand.
CGTATCCAGGTCATATTTCACCATAGATCAGATTTGAATCTCCTATCACTAGCGTCAGTAGATTGGGAATTAGTTGTATAATAAAGTATATTACAAGTATTTTACAACTTCCACGCAAAGTTTGGATATGGTGTTGATAGTAAAAAAAAACGTAGAAATCTCAAATAGTCTTGACATAAAGGTTTCCCTATACGAATCAGCTTCCCTATATTGCTCAATTGAATGAAATTTCTTTAATTGGTAGATCCACAATGGGCATATACACACCCTTTCCAAGAGTCAGAGAATATACAGCTTTCTGATAAACCGTCCCGTTTGTCCCACGCTGAAAACAACTCAATATGACTCGTTTGAATTCTTCAGATTTTTGTATTGTAAAATCTATTCACGTTGATTGGATGTATTCGGTATCGGCTGATAAATAGTTATGAACATTCTGAACCTCAGATCATTTTTCTCTGAGGCTGAGCACAATTTTGTTGGTCAGAAACAATAAATTACATCATAAAAATTGGAAGTTATTTCTATGGTTCAGTTATTTCTATGGTTCACATATATCAAGAAATTACGTCGGTGTTATGATCATTGTCGTAAGACAGATCTATATCTACAATCTGCAAAATCACGGAGATTGCAGAATAAGTTTAAAATTGAAATGTCTTCTATTAATTTCCTATGTGTCAGCATAAACAGTTGGGTGTGTGATGTATTATGAAGAGGACTACTACTACGGCGCAGCTTTTTTCTTTCCGTTTACAATATAAGAATGGATCTAATTTCCTTCATAGATGAAAGATGTGATATGTCACAAGAAGTGCTAGGCATGGAACATTCGCAACTTCCATATGTGACGCATTCTAATTTCCTTTCTGTCAAACTGTTGCACCTGTCGACAGATGATGCAGATATTTGAAAATATCTGAGAGAAGCCTCCTTCATTAAAAATTATATACGCTATTCCAACAAGAAATATTCATTCAACGTTCACTAATCATTCCGTTATTCATATCTATAAGCCACGAGGAAAACTTTAGGTAAGGTCAATAGACTAGGGTTTATAGAATCAGGGGTAATAAATTGGTATTTGATCTGAGGGCTTTTGGTGTGGATTTAAACAATTTAATATTCAGCGATTTCAAAATAATGAGTTATGCATGCGACGAAGACTTGTCCGCCAAAATACATAAATATGTACCTGGACAGACTTTTATGATGGTCATGAGCAAAGATGATTAAAAATATTCCGGATTTGACTATTACATGATTTTCCTATATCCGGTCTAAATTATCTATGTGTTTGTTATTCTTTTCAGCCATCAAGGTATAATCTTGGAGAAATTTGGTTTTATTTGTAACGGTTTCTCACGTTAGCACTTGTGTTTGTATATCTATATATATGTATATATATATATATATATATATATATGTGTGTATATATATGTATGTGAGTCCTAGTTTCAATCGGGGTTAACCACAGTTAGTAAGGTACTGAATACATTGGTAGAGTGTAAAATTCATGTAAAATTCATGTTTATAATAGAAATGGCTTCTACAGGACTTCCCTGATAATGTCTTTAGAATGAAACAGTTCTAGTACTGTGGAAGCTATTTCTATATTATGTATATATGTTTATATATATATATGTGTGTGTGTGTGTGTGTGTGTGTGTGTGTGTGTGTGTGTGTGTGTGTGTGTGTGTGTGTGTGTGTGTGTGTGTGTGTGTGTGTGTGTGTGTGTGTGTGTGTGTGTGTGTGTGTGTGTGCCTGCGTCTGTGTGCATTATTTATTCATTATTATGACTTGTACACTAAAAGGTTTAAGATTAGCCGTTGAAAGCTAGGATAACGCCATAATAGCATAAGAATTATAATACATTAACGTCACTTTTTAATTAGAGGGTATTTTTTTCCTTTTCGTTTATTGTTTTACTATATGTACATAGATACATACACACACACACACACACATATATATATATATATATATATATATATATATATATATATATATATATATATATATATATATATATATATATATATATATATATGTGTGTGAGTGTGTGTGTGTGTGTGTGTGTTCTATATGTATGCATGCATGTATGTATGTATGAATATATATATATATATAATGTATATATTTATATATATATATATATATATATATGTGTGTAAATAAATATATATATAATGTATATATATGTGTGCAAATAAATATATATATTTATATATATATATATATATATATATATATATATAACGA
>OZ024749.1:43376021-43378521 GCA_964016885.1 Eledone cirrhosa
AACCAAACCGTATGTTTGTTCAATGCAATCAAATGAAATACGAAAAGGCGACATATTGAGAAATAAGAGTGATATATCAATAACTTCACCAGCTTCACACACTGTTGCCATCTACATCATCATAGATAAGGAAAGAAACAACAGCAATTGCGAAAAACTCACGGAGACCACTTTTTTCACATCCTCTGTGGCCATAGAAACATGTGTGATCGCATGAGCTACTAGAAATAACAACCAAATATTTCTTCACATCACACTATTTTTAAAAGGAGAGAACATCTTGTATTCGACAATGATGAATTTATTGATTCTTTTAATGAATATCGAGATATACCACACATTCTATTGGTATCAATCGCACGAGATATAATAATCTCTGATTCAAGCACAGGGCTAACAATTTGGGGACGGGGAAAGTCGATAAACCGACCCTAGTGCGTTACTGGTACTTTATTTTGACTACCTCGTAATGATGAAAGGCAGTACTAACCTCGGCGGTATGTGAAATAAGAATGTAACGGGCCGTAACTCTATGACGCGAACTATGACGTCCGACGCTCTACCTATACTGCCAACTGACTACCATAATCACACGCTATATGATATAATATAGGCAGATCTATAGAATGTAATTCTTTAATTCCACTTCATTTAGATTCCTCTGTCAACCGATTTATAGGAGATTAATCGTCAGCTCATAATGAAGTCAACTTTTCATTACCTGTTGGTAACAATGGTGTCTCATCCCAACTGGTAAATGTGTATTTCAGTTCGGTAATATTAGATTTAAATTGCTTCACTGCAAGCAATGCTCCCTAGCTTATCGTAAGGCTACAAGTTCTAGCGAGGTAGAATCTAATTAGGATTAAGGATTTAGTTTATCGACAACGTAAAATTGAACGTCAAAGACAAGATGGCCACCTACTATACTCACAATGTAAATGAACGTGACTAAATACTGCATAAAAATAATTGTTTCTACTTTTGGCACAAGGCCAGCAATTACCCAGTGTATTACTGGTACTTTATTTTATCGACCCCATAAGGATGAAAGGCAAAGTTAACCTCGCCGGGATTTGAACTCAGAATAGCAAGGGCCGTAACTCTATGCGTCAAAGCAAAGCATGGCGTCCGACCCTCTACCGATACTGCCAATAAAAATAATGATAGGCTGCATCAATACTGCTACACACCTTCTTAAACTGACACGTTTGATATACGGATAATATGCTTGCTCAGTCACATAAATAAGTGTGAAGTAAAAGTGAAGCCGATCAGAGTGTTAAGTTCTCACTGAATATATTTTAGTATGAAGACGGCTGCTGTGAAGATGAAAGTTTTTATTTGGCCATAAATATATCGCAATATTTTTCATTTGAATACAATCTGCTAAATTTCATCATACATATGGCAGTTGAAAAGACGATATATATATATATATATATATATATATATATATATATATATATATATATTTAAATATATATTTAAATATATATATATTGTATATAAATATATATATATATACCAATCTCTCCTCTCCTATCTCTATCTCTCTATTTAAGATTGGTTCACTCTTGAACTGTGTATATAATATATATATATATATATATATATATATATATATATATATATATGTGTATATATATATATATATATATATGTATGTATGTATGTATATATGTATGTATGTATAAATATATATATATATGTATGTAAGTACGTATATATATATATAAATATATATATATGTATAAATAAATATATATATACATCATATAAATATATATATCATATATAAATATATAAATATATATATATATATACATATATATATTATATATATATATATATATATATATCATATATAAATATATATATTATATGTATATGTATATATATATATATATATATATATTCATATATATATATATATATATATTTATACAATATATATATATATACAAATATATATATATAAATAAATATTATATATATCAATATATTATATATATATATATATATGTGTGTGTGTCTGTGTATGTGTGTGTGTGTGTGTGTGTGTGTGTGTATACAGATCTGTTGAATTAATATTTCAATTTACTTCTGAACAATTTTCAACACCTGGAATCAATTTCAGCTGAGAGCAGCTCAAACATCTTGATAATTCAAGTCAATCATCAGAATTGTGACCATTAACCTACTATTTACGTCCACCAATTGCACTCTTTAGTTTTAGATAAAATTCAATATGTAGCAATGTTTGAAAACTGTGATTGAGAGACAACTACCAGTCAAACACCAGTCTGTGTTATGATTTCTGCTTCATAGCAGTTCTCCACTTAAATTGAATTTTCTCCTCACAAATAACTATTATCTGATTTCTGAACTCATAATAAAATTCTAATTGCTTACCGGTTCTTTAAGTTTATTGCTTGCTACTATTCTCAACAGATGTATGTCGTACTTCACCTGTCTTTGAGGCTGTGCCAAATAAACC
>OZ024749.1:43383521-43391021 GCA_964016885.1 Eledone cirrhosa
GCTCCACAAATAGAAACGCCAGTACATCTGCGCTCAGTCTATCGTGAAATATCTAAATGATAGTATATAAATCCGAAGTCTTTTCAACCAAAGCAAAGAGATCGATAGCGCTAAACACGACATGAACATAACATCAGATATGTTCACACAACACCGATTTAATCATATTTCCTCTTCTACCTCATGCATGCTGAAAAGTTGAATTCACATTTCTCAAATCAAAATATACCTGACATTAAATAAACACAACACTGATAATTTCATATTAAATGGAAGAAGCAGGAGTAAAACATTTCTTATATAAATTGTACAAAAAGATGCACATCATGCCGACAAAACCAACTCCGTAAAAATTCTGCGATTTACCCAAACGCGGGTTGAGAATAGAGGTAACACTTCGACAGATTCTTGTAGTAACATGCTTCATCAAACCCGAATTATAGAAATAAGGATGACGAAAGCATTATAGTCGTGGATCTTGTTACCTAAAGATACAGGTAGTATTAAAATATGAGAATGTACGTCACTATAGAATTAAACTCCTCTATTCTATGTATTACTTAATATAATTCATCACAATACTCTTGACATAAGATATATCAATAGTCATGGTCCGATAAAATAAAGTACCAGTGATACACTGGGGTCTATATAATCGACTTTTTCTTCCTCCTAGATTACTGGCCTTGTGCTCAGATTAGAAATAGCAGGCATTTATTTACCTTTCTCTAAACCTTTATCTCTATATTTCGATCTTTCTTTAAGTGTTGAGAGTAGATACATTTTACAATGTAGTTTTATATATACAAAATATGCTAATAGGCTCATTACACAAACCATAACAAAACCCGGTAGGCGGTGTTTTTTTATATTATAACATAGTTGCAGTATATATGTATGTTTATTGGTGTTTGACTTAAGTGGTGTTTATTTTATTGCATGATAATGAAACCATTTACCATAACAGTGAGGAGTATCAGCAAGTGTATATTTATGCACAACCATTAACATTTGTTCAAATAGACATAAAGACTCATGTTTACACACCAGAAAAACAAATTTCAGTGATGAATTTCTAATCAGGTACTTTGAGAGACAGATATCTGCCCTGTATTCACTATATGAACGAGAAATAACCCGCAATGTTCCCACTGGGTAACGTATCCAATGTTTGTGCACACATATTCCCACTAATATCAAACATAGATACATACATACATGCACTTCTATATATATATATATGTGTGTGTGTGTGCTTAAGTGGATATATAAATTTATTATATTAAATTATATATTAAACAGGCGAAGTATACGCTAAATATGTATGTTATATATACACATTAACACATTAACACAGTGCTGGTTAAAATATGTTTTGTATAACATACATATTTAACGTATACTTCGCCTGTATATATATATAAAATATACATATGTATATATATATATATATATATATATATATATATATATATATATATATATATATATATATATATATATATATATATATATATATATAATAATAAAATCTAAAGCTAATAAATATATACACGCATCGTTCCACACATGAATATATATATACATACGTGCGTAAGTAAGTGCGCGGAAAGTATCAATGTATAGACTTACATGCATTATATATATGACTACAATAAATATATAAATAAATAAATAAATAAATAAATATATATATTTAGTAGCTTTAGATTTTATTATATATATATATATATATATATATATATATATATATATATATATATATATAGGAACGAGTAGGACCCCAACGGGGTCCTACTCGTTACTATTACCCACTATACTACCCTAAGTATTGAGTACTTTGGTGCGTTATGGTCCACCTGGTTCCTTACCACATTTCCTTCGTTATATATATATATATATATATATATATATATATATATATATATATATATATATAGAGAGAGAGAGAGAGAGAGAGAGAGAGAGAGAGAGAGAGAGAGAGAGAGAGAGAGAGAGAGAGAGAGAGAGAGAGAGAATAAAATGTAAAGCTAATAAATATATATATATATATATATATTTATTTATTTATTTATATATTTATCTAGTTTTATATATATATATAATGCATGTAAATCTACACATTGATACGTTCCGCGCACTTACTTATGCACGTATGTATATATATACATATATATATATCCATATGTGGAACGATGCGTGTAAACATACATAAGGCGTATAATGCATCTCTACAAGCATATCATTTTAAATTACATTAAATGATAATTCAGAAGTCTTATTAATTGTGTATGGCTTTCTATTGAATGTTTAGAAACCACCAAACACAGTAGCTCTCTTTTTTGTTACTGAACAGATCTCTTATGTAAAACATACATATTGAACAGAACTGTTGTTTAAAAGCATAGAATATAAATTGGTTCCCGTTCAGGAATTAACATTTGCTGGAAATTTTAATTTCTGCTAATTATCTTAACTCTCATGCAAAAGTAATTTAACTATAGCAAATCTAATTTACTCGACTGTAGGAGCTACCATAGAAAGAACAGACAAAAATACATTAAGAACGATACTGAAAGCATTAGATGATGACTATCCAGCCATAAATGGGAATGTCAAAGACGTGTAATTCAGTGTGTGTTTATATGATATATTGATAGTTTTCTGCTAGACGTTGATACAATACGGTTTCATTTGCTAGTTGAAGCAAATTCATTTAATTTACCTTCATTAATAGCAATAGATACAAAAGTACCCAACATTCTATTGTTACGATCCCTTATGAAATTAATGACGTCAATCTATGGACAGAATTTACCTTTAGCGATTTCGAGATTTCATTTAATTGTAACATTTAACATAATTTAATCACCAGAGCATTGTCATTAGCTCTGGTTTAATGTATCAGGTAAACCGAAAATCAATGTTATAAATCGTTCGCCTCTGTTGGATTACAGAGTAGGGTCACAATTCTATTATACTCATATTTAATGGGAATCTGCCATCTTAAAGTGTATTGTTTGGGTTTGTTTACACATGTACAGGTTCAAACAATTATCTCACTAATAATATATTTCCCCTGCAAATACATCCAAGTAATAGTTGGCGTTTAGCTCAGGTCTGAATAATCATACATATAATCAAAAGACTTAGGGTATAACTCTCCCATTTCTTATGCAGAAAAGATACATTGGATTATAATATTTAATGTGCCGTTCTTAAGACAGGAGGATACGGTTTTAAGGGGCTTAAGCTGTGATTTACAGGCGACCAATCGATTATACTGAAGCTGCTTCGCTGACTGGAAGCTACAAGTAATCAGATTTAGAGGGATGACATTCTGTGGCTTTTATCCAATATTGGAAGTTATTAACAAATTACGTGTGGATTAATATACTTAATGTAATAAGTCAGTACACATGTGGTCAGTTAAAGTTAAAGTCGCCATAAAGAGAAAAAATATTAGATTTAATTATTTATTTTTGTGTAGAACAGAAAGACAGAAAACTCTGGATTTGAAATTGATTTCAAATTGAACCAACTATGTAGTCGGGACTTCTGATATTTCCTAATTTCTGTGATGACTCTGTAAATGTTTCAGTTATAATTACACTCCGGTCTAAGTCATATTACCACCTTGCCCACATTTATTAGAGGTAACGGTTTTGAGTCGAAATCATTCACTTATAGCTACTGATTTACCATAATGACGTGGGAACATCTCCAAGGGTAGCCGTCTGCACAAAAGCATATATAGTTAAGTGGAATGAGACATATTTTTAATCAACTCGATATGTATAAAGAACGTCAAATGAAAGATCTCTGATATCGGAATCAATTAAAATAGAGAGTGTATTAAAGAGGAGTCTTATATCAGACTATGTTGAGAGTTCACCATATTTCAGCCTTATTAAGCTTTCTTAGAAGTGTATAGTTCTACTAATGTTAAGGGAAATTGGTTGCAGTTATTCCAAACACTTCTTCAATATTCTTGTATGTTGTCTAATTATAGTTTCACATCTAGAAACATTATAGATCACTGATCTACCATTAACGTGTCACTGACTTGCGATTTACATTTTTCCTGCAATACATTTATTTTATTAATGTATTCTGAAATATTTTTATTAGTTGATTAAACAATAAAGCTGAAAATACAACAAACACATTTACATTTCAGAGAACACATAATTGTGTGCACTTTTGAATAATTAATAATACATACACCATAAATGAGTGGTATGGATGGTTTCGTTAAAAGGCTATTTCAAATTTTACTGCAAATTAATACCAGGTTATATTTTCTACGTGCATCACATTCTGATATACCCACCAAGATATATTCCATTGCTATCATCTAGGGAAATGTTCCACTCTTTTGTTTCGATAATTGTTTCTACTTTAGGCACAAGGCCAGCAATTACCCAGTGCATTACTGGTACTTTAATTTATCGACCCCGTAAGGATGAAAGGCAAAGTCAACCTCGGCGGGATTTGAACTCAGATCGTAAAGGGACGTAACTATGCTGGAAAGCATGGCGTCCGACTCTCTACCGATACTGCCAATCCACTCTTTTGTTTCGATAATAACCGTTATTTGTACTTTTACAAATAAATGCTCAAATTAGTTTCCGTTTCGTACAAAAATATACTTAAATGATGTATAAGTATACGAGAAGAATAGTGAACACAGGCACGGAAAAATGGTGATCGCAATCATGATATCCCATGTTCGGTCTAAATGGAATCTTGAACATATATCGTTACTATAGACTCGCGTCGACATAAGCAATGTGAGTAGAATTGGGTTGATGTAACCTGTGTGGCGGCCCCGCACACGATTTTGTTGAGCTGTAATTCAAAAGTTCAGTATTGTCAGACATTGTCTCACTCCGAAACCGCCTGAGAACTAAGGTTACGAACATACGAGTATTTTGAATGCTTAACCAAGTACAAAGACATTCATTTGATCGAACGACTGAATATTCCCCGTTGAAACCGACGAAGGATCTCTTATCCCATTAACAATGGAAAGACGTTTCGAATACTATACAGGATCGTAGTTGCAGTAATGAAAATCCTCATGTTCATGTAGAACTTATTCGAGCCTTCTGTGTTCACACCTTTGCTGTAAACAGATGTTTTGCTCAGCCTGACTATTAAAACATAATTCTCATCATTTGTTCCTCGCTCCAGCACATTTTAGTGAGGATGTATACAATCTTGCTTGTATATATTCATAACTTCAAACTGTCTATTTCTCATTTACTTATCTTTATAGAACAAGTGCAACCTCTATAATATGAAGTGAATTTTGAATGCAGGAATGCTAGTCTATGCTCGTATCGACGAGCCACATGAGACACGTGATTAATTCCAGCATAGCAAATTGAATAATCGTGTTCTACATGGACCTGCACATGCATATTCACTACTAATAAGCTTCGCATTTTATTATCCAGGGGACTGATGCTCGTGCAAGGTTTTCCTTAATATGAAATTATGATATCTTCTGAAATATTGATGGTGCTTACTATCATGATGTTATATGTCACATTTCTGTCGAAACACTACGTAGTTTACTGTATTATACATGTCCGGGTATCACGTTTCTGGTTATATTAAATGTATTACATAAACACTACAGAAGAAAGCTACATGTATGAAGCAATTAGAAAACTACAGAGGAAGGCTACAGGAATTAAACAATTAGAAAACTAGAGAAGAAATCTACATGAATTAGACAATAAGAAACTAATTCAGCGATATGAATACAACATGGTTTAATTATGTTAAGAGATATGTAATCGGCATAACACAGAACATATCCAAACATGTACTAAGCTGGTTGCATATTATAGAAATTAACAAGACCTTTCAGTGACGAAATATTATTTACATAACATAACAAATTCTAAAGTTACTACTATTTAAAGTTCATGTTAAATAGAGCAAAGACTCTCAGGAGGTTCAATTTGGCTTTTTAAACAGGATTTTACTATTTTCTTTTGATTTTATATACGGCTGTTTCAGAAAGTTGGCACGTGAATTGCATATATAAATGTCATAGAGATACACGGAGTATAGTTCTTCTATTTGCATATTACAGGTTTCTTTTATATCGAATTATCATATGTAAGTTGCTGCAATCTCCATGCTATTATGCTTAAATGTTCTGATGTACAGCTCGTAATATACATAATATCTGTTACTATTTCTCATAGAATATCTGGATATTTAGAATATATTTTAGTGCAAAATATACCGACATGTTTGTACTTATTTCAACGTGAATTCGTTGGAAGTTGATGTATTTTATTGTAATATCTACCTATTAATTTATGTAGATCTGAGAGAAATATGTCAAATGTTTCCCTCGGATCTTCTAATATATGGAAGTATGTTACTATATGACATGTATTACTATCAGAATATAGGTCCGCACCAACTTTGCTATGAAATGTATTGTATTATATAAAGATATTTAAAGGTGCAATAGACAGAAATGTTCAATTGTTTCACATAATATAATTACCAGGCCCTGAATGAGAGTTACTCATCCTATATACTTAGAAATTGAAAGGCATTGAGAAAGCTTTCTATGTCCGTTGGTCATGAAAAATGGTAATTACTGCCTAGCACTTCCTAACTTTATTTCATTTATTTGAAACACTTTTTGGAACAATGGAAACGAAAGTGAGAAGTCTTTTCTCCGGAAAATTGATGCATTTCCATAAATCCTATTCACTGATGGAGAGAAAATACTTTAGCGGAAACCTCAAAGCGGCCTTCTTTATCTAATTAGTACCCTAACGCTATTTCATTCGACATCATTGATACTAGAAGTACAATAGGAGTTAATGCATCGCTGCAATTTGAAATGCGTCCACTCAAGAATCTGACAGGATATCGCGAATGATTGCTAGTATAATAGCCATGTTTTAATAGTCATAAAGAGAATGTTAACTGATCTAGTCATTGCAAGCAATGCTGCGAGGGAAAGCCTTACGAATGTAAATCTACTCATTTACATGTTCATTACAAATGTCGTTTGACAGCATGTGAAGTAGTGTATAAAATTATTCCAATGCCGAGTATTAGAATATAAAGGTCAGACGAAAGGTCATACGTATTTACAAATGAATTTTTCTTTGAGGTGATACTTGTTTCCAACAACGATATTTCCCACCTACTTACTAATCTTATTAGATATGTATAAATACCTTGGTAGATACAACAGGACTTTGAGTTCAATATTATTTCGTGTATAAATTTCGAAAATATGTATTTTATCAGAAATTATATATTGAATCATATGATGTGTTGAAAATAGTCATATTGTTAGCAAATATAAAATAAAACATGTGCATTGATTGTGATTATTATTAAATTCTTTACAATGTATTGCTAAACTCCAAACTTTCAATATAGAGTTCAATATAGAGTTCGTGTCTCTGGATATTCTAGTTTAACATTGCATGTATATCAAACATTGTTTTA
>OZ024749.1:43396021-43398521 GCA_964016885.1 Eledone cirrhosa
TCTGAAAGATAATAAATACCAGAGCTATAAGGAGCCGCCGAGAGAAAATTGTAAAATATCGTTGGTTCCTTACCTTTCTTGGGATCGTGACACTCGAAGAAAACGATGGGAGGTTTCTTAATGTAGTAAATATATTCTAGATGGGAAATTGACGATCTGCAAAGGAAAGAAATATTTCATGTCCAAAATATAAAGCATTATAATCCAGAAGGTAAGAACCAAAACGACATCAATATAAAGGTAGATCTCAGAAGATCAAAAGTGTTTTACCAGCTCAGGTCAAGGTTAAACTCAATGAGGATCCTTAGAAATAATATTCTCCCATTAAAATTCAGGGTCAAATGGATCAGAAACTGAAGACGGCAAAGACGATTTCAATAAGGATATGTTAGGTAGAAAGTGGGTAACACACCATCGTTTATTGGATGTCATGACATTCAGAATATTCCTATAAACCTGATAGTTCGTGCCAACACAAATATGATATCCATTCTTGACATCCATAGTTTACGATATTTCTATATAGAAATCATATTTATTACATTTCTTCATCATCATCAACACCGTCATGACCTGCATCATAACCATCATTAGGGTTAACATCAAAGCCGCCATCGTCATCATAACCATCACATCATCATCATCATCATCATCATCATCATCATCATCATCATCATCCTCATCACAATCATTTTCACCATCAACATCACCATCACCATCACCACCTCCACCACAGACACCAACATCATCATCGTTATTTCATTTGCCGCAAATGTCATTAAAACCACGAAATCCCTTGCTCTGACGTTACTATGACATATTTCTAGACTTTACAGTAACATCTCTATACAAACCATTCTATTGTCGTTAATTTAGAGTAACAAAAATAGCTACATTATGGTAATCAACTTACACACGAGCCATACACACACACACACACACACACACACACACACACACACACACACTGGCGCTTATAAAACAAAACAATGAAAAAGAAATCTAATCTAACCTACCACACAAAGCAAAAAGCGTAAATAAATGAGAAAGAAAAATATTTATAAAAACAATAGAATATAGGAATATCGTTAAAAAACATTTATATAATGCGTTTGAAACTATACTAACACTTATCTTAATTCTAACTCTAACTTTAACCCTAATCTTAATACTAACATTAACCCTCAAACATTCATCCTTCTTTACCTCTAGCCTCACCTAAACGAACAATAGAACAGAAAACATATATTGTTTTTAAACAAGTGTTATCATGTTTATTCTATTCTATTATATTCTACGATTGATTGGCAGTATCGGTAGAGGGTCGGGCGCCATTCTTTGACGCATAGAGTTACTTCTACTTCCCTTGCCATTCTGAGTTCAAATCCCGCCGAGGTTAACTTTGCATTTCATCCTTACGGGGTTGATAAAATAAAGCACCAGTAATGTACTGGATAATTGCTGGCCTTGTGCCAAAAGTAGAAACAATTATATTCTAGCTTCTCCTTCTTCTCCCTGTAGCTTACTCTTCTTGCCTTGCCATGAACTGCACGCACTACAAAAATACTACACAACCCACTATAGAAAATATGTATACACACACACACACACACACATATATATATCGAAACGGCCGGAGCTCAGCCATCGGGGTGCTGACTTTTTTCCTATTACCTACACTACTACCCTAAGCATTGAGTACTCTGGTGCGTTAGGTCCATCTGGTTCCTTACCACATCTCCTTCGTTATATATATATATATATATATATATATATCAATTACATGAACTCATAATCCTTTATTTACTGCTATATATATTTCGATGATAGCCATTGAATGGCTATGACCTCATCAGGCAGTTAGTCAGTTCTTAGATATGCCAGCTCTGTGTTTATGGTGTTGATGGTATCAGAGCCTTGGGACATATATATATATGTTTATCCCGGATTCAGCCTGGGGTAACCACAGTAAGCAAGGTACTCAATACATAGCAGAGTATAAATATTTCCTATAGAAATGGCTTCTACAGGACTAGAACTGTTTGATTCGGAAGAAATCATCAGAAGGCCCTGATGATTTCTCCCGAATGAAACAGTTCTAGTCCTGTAGAAGCCATTTCTATATTATATATATATATATATATATTTGTGAGTGTGTGCGTATATATATATATATATATATGTGTGTGTTTGTGTGTGTGTGTATTTGTGCGTGTATATGACCCACACAGTAATCGATGCAACACGTCGAAGTGAATGCAATATAACAAGTCCTAACAATACAAGATGATAAGAGGACAAAGAAAAAAATACAAAAAATAATACAAAAACTAATAAAACAAGATAAAAACAACTTTCAGAAAATAACAGTAAGTAACACAACACAAAGGAAAATTGAATCATTCTTATCAAGATATCTCCCAGCATACATTGTTTAACAATTTAGTACTTTGGTTTCATGGCTTCATGATGTTGTTGATGTTGTTGTTGTAACCAACCA
>OZ024749.1:43408521-43428521 GCA_964016885.1 Eledone cirrhosa
AATGCATATTTGAGTGTAACTGGTGTCATGATAAAATTCCCATAACATTTCCATACATTTAGAATTGTTTGTGTGTATATTTGCCTGTGTTTATATATGTGTGTGTGTTTAAACATATGTATATATACATATTAACTTAAATCTGCCTTCCGAACAAGTCAAATCCGATCGATCTCTCATAGGGCTACTCCATTGGTAATGAGTTTTTAAACTCGAAAATATTTGGGATTATTAAATTTGCTAAGGTAAGATACTTTTGTTATCTTAGCAATTTTAATTATATTTCTAGTGCATTGTCTGGTTTTCAAAATTATTTAAATTTATGTTTTTTATTCAACAATACTTCAATCAACCTACAATACTCTGTTATATATATTTATATGTGTGTGTGTGTGTGTGTGTGTGTGTGTGTGTGTGTGTGTGTGTGTGTGTGTGTGTGTGTACATACATGTATGTGAATTTCGTCTATTTAAAGATATACGGTATGTTTAATGTTTAATAAATAAACACTTTGAACGCACAGCTATGAATATTGAAAGGCTGACGCCCAGAGCCGTCTAGCGGATTCCAGTAGAAGCTGTATACATATATGTATACATGCCTGTTCTACTCTGAGTTACCCAAATATATGTGTTATTTTATATATATACATACATATATATATATATATATATATATATATATGTGTGTGTGTGCGTGTGTGTGTGTTTCTATTGCATATTCGAAGAACCAAGTCTGCGCATACGTACGTGCAAAGACTTGTGTGCACATGTGAGTATATTTGCACGCACAACGACATATGTCTCCATGTGTCTGACTGAGAATGTCCGTGTTTGTGCGTATATATAGATTTATATACATGTCTGTGTTTTTAAATCAGTGTTCTCTGTCTATCAGCTGTATTTCTAATTAAGAGATGGGATTCTTTCCCAGCTTACATTTCTTCAACTTTCTAAAGAGATAAAAAAAATATTTCCAAATCATTTTATAATATTTTTTTCCCAACATTACGTCTAATGTTTAAATTTAATACATTTTTTTTTTCCATCAACTTCCTTTTGTAAGTTTCTTCTATTGTCGTGACTGCAGCTTTCTCTCTAATTATCCTTATCAGCATCATTATATATATAGAGGGTGTCCCCAAAAAATGTATACTTATTGTATATTTATTTTTATTTGAATGTTGTTGAAGTGTGTATACATTTTTCGCAACACCCTGTATATGTATGTATATGTGTGTGTATGTGTGTACGTATGTCTGCATGTGCGAATATGTAAATATATGAATGTTTATATATATTATGTATATATATATTTATATATATATATGTGTATGAGAGAGAGAGAGAGAGAGAGAGAGAGAGAGAGAGAGAGAGAGAGAGAGAGAGAGAGAGAGACAGAGAGAGAGAGAGAGAGAGAGAGAG
The DNA here is from genome assembly GCA_964016885.1 of Eledone cirrhosa. Taxonomy (NCBI): domain Eukaryota; kingdom Metazoa; phylum Mollusca; class Cephalopoda; order Octopoda; family Eledonidae; genus Eledone; species Eledone cirrhosa. The sequence goes on from OZ024749.1 coordinate 43,409,946, forward strand.
AGAAAGATATATATATGTATAGAGAGATATTGAGAAAGTGTGGGCTTGTGTGTGAAAGGTCAACGGAACAAAATCAACAGAAGTGGAAAAATACAGTACAATGATGATGTATATTAGTTTAACACTTGTAGGAAAAGAGCCTTAATGTTTCGGATGGTAGGGCGACATCGGAAGAAAGGGTGAGAGATTGAGAGACTGAAAAAGAAATAGGACAGACACGAAACAGAGGAAACAGAGTTTTAAAAGGAGGACAGCAAGTGCGTGGCTTGTCGACTATATCAATAATCCCCCTTCTCTCTCCCACACACACACACATATATATATTTATATATTTTTATATTTATATATTATACGTGTTTGTATATGTATCTATGTTTGCTTGATTAAGGGAATAACTTTCTCGGTATCTTGGTCAAGTCAAGTGCTTTGCTTTTACCATAGTTTCGGATTGAGCCAATTCTTAAGGGCGAAATTGGGTAGATGAAAACAGATTAAATCTCTTTAGTTGAGCGAACGTGTAATTACCATTGCCATGCTTATCACATACTCCCACGCTGATTCTGCCAGACAGAGGATTACATCAATGACATAAATGTATGGCAAAGACTCAACTCATATAGCTCTGTAATAATTTTCTACTTTTTGCCCTAGGCCATCAATTATCCCAGCTCTATTATAATTCAATGAATAGTTAGTTTTGTTGATCGTTGGAACTGACGAAGGAAAAAATTAATGTCTGTATTCATAAATGTATAGGTGTGTAAGTCTTCGTGTTTCTTAGTACTTTAAATATTTGGTTATATTCACTACATTTGCTGTAATGTTCATTGCACATTTTTTCATACAATTGTGTATGCACAAAGGCTTCTAAATCTCTTTAAAAGCAATCATTTGTATAAATATGTACATGTGCTGATTTAGTATTTACCAGGCAAAGATAATTAATTCACGTTTCTGAAAAAAAAAATCAATATGAAGACTTAGATGTTATTGTTATCTAGTCGTATGCTGTTGTAGAAATCGATTTTGTTTTTAATAATCCGCTCCTGTGGATGTAGTTCAAATTTATATGTAATTTACATGAGTTATATAAAGTTACAGACGAGGTATGTTTAAGCGAGCGACGGTCATGTGTTCTGTCTCATTAATAAGATTTTATAGCAGTTGGCCAATAATAAATTTAGAAGTAGGTGATGTGAATGAGAAAGTGGATATTCAGCTGTTATCTTCGAATAGAATTTCCATCGTAGATATAAGCTGTTAATATAGATCTAAGCTAGCGATGTTACAATAAGTCATACTTAGTTATTTGTATTCTCTGACAATGTAAGTAAGGGAATATTCACCTAAATGCCTAGGAGAAACGCCTGGATTTAATGGCGGGGCAAAGACAAATGACATATTGCACATTTTTATACTATTGCAAATATACAACACATACGTGAGGAAATCGTGATTTGGAGGATGATCAAATCTTATTGTAAACATGGAAATCCCTTCAATTTCGGATTCAAAATGTTTCAAAATCATCACAATTATCTAAAATTCGTAAACACTTTCTCTACATATATATTAAACAAGTAGAATTTCTTGATACTGCTGCAATATTCTCTAAGGTTTATAATATTATTATGGACTAGATTGACCCCAGTATATTACTCGTACATTATTTTTATCGGCCCCGTAGGGTGAAAGGCGAAGCTAACCCCGACATGATTTAAACTCCATTCGGAAAGGTCCGTGAATCACTGTACCTATACATATACATATATATATATATATATATATATATATATATATATATATATATATATATATATATATATATACATATGTATATATATATATATATATATATATATATATATATATATGTATATATATACATATATATATATATACATATGTATATATATATATATATATATATGTATATGTGTATATATATATATATATATATATATATATATATATATATATATATATATATATATATATATATATATATATATATAGTAATAATAATAAAAAAAACTAATAATTGTTTCTACTTTAGGCACAAGACCAGCAATTACCCAGTGCATTACTGGTACTTTATTTTATCGACCCCGTAAGGATGAAAGGCAAAGTCAACCTCGGCGGGATTTGAAATAAAAAAAGTAATAATAATAAATAGTAATGTACATTTATATATATGCACATGCATATATATAAATGTACATACCTATACATACATATTTATACAAAAATACATACATACATACATACATACATCCAAGTATCTGAGTTGGAGAGACAGAGGGGAGAAAGGGATAGAGGGATAGAGAGAGAGATAGTGAGAGTGCGAGTGAGATAGAGAAATAGAGAGATAAGTAGAGAGGTGAGACGGAGGAAGGAGAGATAGTTGACCAGAGTGGAATGTTGGTGCAGATTTCTATTTTGTAATTCAGTCTTTTTATCCTATATTAAAGATAAACTATTCCTTTAATCTTCAATTTTATTGAATTCTTTTATTATTTCATAACATTTAATCTTAAAAGGTTAACAGGAACACTTTATTCCATTGATCTTGTTCTTTATTTGAAGAATTAAATGAGTCCAATAGATACAGAGGTAAAGTGTAAAATATTGAGGGGAAGGTACGAGGTATAATAAACACACTTTATTTACATATATATATATATACATTTTTTATATATATATATATATATATATATATATATATATATATAGAGAGAGAGAGAGAGAGAGAGAGAGAGAGAGAGAGAGAGAGAGAGAGAGAGAGAATATATATATATATAATAAAAAATGTGAGGGCGTAACTGTTGCTAGGCATGCTTGCATATATGAGTATGCATATATATATATATATACAGGTATATATGTCTATATATATATCTATCTATCTATATATATATGTGTGTGTATGCATATATGTATGTCCGTATGTGTCTGTAAGTATATGAGTATAGGTATTCAAACATGCATTCATACATAAGTATGCATATATTTATACATATATATATGTGCACACACACATATATATATATATATATATATATATATATATATATATATCCTTAGCAGTTAGATAAATACAATACCGCGAAATTCTACATGTGTATTTCAAAAGAAGTGCCTTTTATTAAAGGAATTACAAATAAATATTTTTATTACGTACAAACATCTTTGTAGCCATATCGTAACGTATATATTGGAATGCCTGTTGACGTCCATCTTTATATCGAGTATATTGAATGATTGAATGTAAATACCGGTGAATATTAAAATATCAAAACCAGCAACAAAGAGTGTAAGAGAAGACGTTATACATATATATATATATATATATACATATATATATATTCATCTGTGTGTGTGCATGTATGTATGTATATATATATATATATATATGTATGTATATATATATATATATATATATGTATGTATATATATATGTATGTATGTATACATATATTATAACTAGAATTCAATGTAATGAAAAGTTATATTCATGTATGCATTCCAAATTTATGAAGCTATGTGTGATATGATAATATATATATATATATATATATATATATATATAGAGAGAGAGAGAGAGAGAGAGAGAGAGAGAGAGAGAGAGAGAGAGGGAGAGAGAGAGAGAGATTGTAGATGTACATATACATGCATGTATATATATATATATATATATATATATATATATATATATATATATATATATATATATATATATATATATATATATACGTGTGTGTGTGAGTGCGTGAAAAGCTTTCATTAATATGATCAGAATCGTTTGATTTATATTATATATATATTGCTCTATACATATCTATAATGCATTACATTGATTAGTTTATACATATTCCTAAATATATGAGTTTACAATTCATTCTCTACAAATGATTAATTTTTTTTCCTGGGCAAAAAAAGACACCCACAAACACATACATACATCTATTTCCACATCACTCAACGTTCTTCTCTTTTAATGATATTTAAGCAAGCTAAACTTCATTATGTTTGCTTGGTTCCCAACCTTTTCAGAGTTATGTTTGCCACGTAGTTCATTTATCATGGCTAACCCAAAGGTAAAAATTATTGTTAGCCTTGCTTCTCATTTAGTTCATATTTCCCCTTGATCATAGCATAAATTTATCTACTTCAAGCTTTCATTACTTTCCCCTTTGTCGAGTTGTTTATTTATTTTCTCTTTTCGATTTGTTTTTACGCGTTAGTTTTATATATATATATATATATATATATATATATATATATATATATTTGTGTATGTTTGTTGTTGTTTGTTGTTGTTTTTTTTCCTAGAATAGTTTTCATGTTATCATTATCATTATTATCATTATTATTATTATCACTACCATTATTATTGTTACTGTTATTATTATTACTGTTTTTATCATTTATCATTATTATTATCATTATCATTATTATTATTATTATTATTATTATCATTATCATTATTATTATTATTATTTATTCCGTTTGACGTTTAGAAACGATGCTCATTAATCCTGACTTGCAATAAATCCCTCAATAAATGTTCATTTGATCTCGCTCTTTAATTAGTCTCTATACAATATTTGTTACGCTTTCTTAGCAAAGCTGCATTATGGATGCATCCATCCAACCATAATTCCCTCCATATATCTATTTCTCTCGCATACTTATCAATATAAAGCTTAGCAAACACTTTATTTTTCTTTGTTCACTTGCTTTCTACTGAATAATGATTCCCCCATAAACACTGAATACTGTGCAGAGGCTGTTTTAATATTCCAGGCACGATAAATAACAAGCAAGGAAATTTGGTTCCTGAAAAATCTAATAAATCCAAACATAGATCACTTTCTATCAAGACTTACTCATATCTAGATACCCAAGCATATTCTTTAGAAGCATTGCTAACCATTGATCTCTGAGAACTCTTCTTTAAACTTATGAAAATGCACGGAGTTATTTTTTATGTAATGCTTCCTACTGGTTATAATATGACAGAAGCAACGTTTATCAAGTGGACGGTTAGTGAATGACGATCTCATAGATCTCATACATCACTCAATTTCATTGCATTGGATTGATATTAGGCAGTTAATAACAAAAAGGCTGCTACCATAGCTTGTGTTGACAGTAACATATAAACCCGTAAGGGATATAAATTGTAGACAATTATATACCTCATATAAAATGTTTCGGATAAAAAGATGTAGACAATTATATAACCCACATAAAAATGTATGCATTGGATATAATTGGAAGCAAAGGTTTAAATGTCACAGCAAATATAATAAAATACACTCCATTGGATACTAACTTCAAATTGATAGTGACTAAGTAACTTAATGCTATATTTTCCCTATGCACTAAGTTTATATATATATATGAGAAATGAAGTATAAGCTAGTGGAATGTTGCTGTTAATTATTCTACCAACAATGATTTGTAGAGTCGAACAGAATTGAATGTTAAAACTGAAGAGACGAAACCAATTATGGCAATAGTCAGTGAAATAATGAAGTAAAAAAAAAAAAGAACTATGGCATTAAACTTATCGGAAGGATATTAAATCAATATTAGGATTTTCTCAACAGAAGATCAGAGCGGCGAATTGGCAAAGTCAATAGATAGAATGCATTGGAGGATTCGTTCCATGTTTCTGCTCTCTAAGTTTAAATCACGCCAAAGTCAAAGTCACCTTTCAACCATTCGAGGTCGATAAAAAAAGTACCAGTCTAGTACTGAGGTTGATTCTTCCACTTTATCTCTGTCTGTCTTCCTTTCTGAAAGAAATCTGCTGTTTTCCTCGTTAGGAAGTTGGCCCTGTCAGATTTAAAAAATGCTCAAGAAACGCCGTATATCAATATGGATGCCCAACAAATCCATCAGAAGGTTTGAGTCCATACGTACATACATGTAAACATTTTTTTCATTTAAATATGTAAATTTTTCCCATTTAAATATGTAAATAAGATGGTTCTGTGAATAGTATTAAAATAAACCTGAATTTTAAGCTGAAAATGTCAAGTTGATTTTCCGATATTGTAAATATTAAACTAATCCTACAAGATATAGTTTTGTAATAATCTAGTTTGGGATTAATCTAGCCCTTTCAGATATTGATATAAAGCCTTTATTCTTCAAATGATGCGTTACATACTGCTATATAGAAACGATCGAATGTGAGCTATAAAAATATAGTCCACTTTTACAAGAGTCATATGATTTCATTTACATTAGAACAGGTAATCATGCTTAAAAACTAATGAGATATTTTAATTTATTGCAATGCTATTAAACATTAACAAGGAACCGTTATTTTTCTATGCTTGTCAATATGTCTTCCATAATTGAATTCAATAAATTACTGCGCCCCTTAATCCACACATTCACCAAGCAAATCCTTCCGAATTATATTTGTATTTATTATTGCACTGAGTCATAATTAATACAGAGATTAATTCTGATGTCAGTGTCTGTATATTGATTTCGAATCACGAATATAAATGCCTCGAATTGTTATATTTCTTCTAATTTCAGAAAACAATGTTTTACATGCTTTGTTTGACATGATTGTACACACAATTAAATACGTCTAAAACACTCTAACACCCTCATAAATAATAGAAAACACAATTAAGGAACCTTATAGGTTTTTCTTTTTAGCAGTGTGAGCATCTAGTCAATCGAGCTGTCCGATGGAGGGATAGGATTTCTCCTGAAATCTTCGCCAGCAACACCTATAAAATATATATATATATATATATATATATATATATATATATATATATATAAAGTAACAATAAGAATTGCAGGCTTTTTGTACTGAAATGTAAATGTATATATATATATATATATATATATATATATATATATATATATATATATATACTTATTAAAATAACAGATTAAAGTTTAAGCAAAGAATCGCTGCTTTCACCCTTAACGGGATCTCTTCTGAAACTCAGTATTTGCTCTACGGTTCTTATATATTTGATATATTTTTATCCTTATCGAGCCCTCTTTGGATTTTATTCTTCAAATTTATTATTATTACTCTCTCTCTCTCTCTCTCTATATATATATATATACATATATATATATATATATATATATATATATATATATATATATATATATATATATATATATATATATATATATATATTTACATTTCAGTACTTGTTAAAAGAAATCTGAAGTGGCTTTCAGAAACATGACATATACGGACTGAAAACGATTACTCACTCAGCATGATAATTTTTAGTCACATTTCTACTCTGACTATTGTGGTTTACTTCTACCGCCTTGTCAATTCCTATTTTCTTTACATATATATTAAACATGTTTTGATGCCCATAATTGCATTAATCGTGTCTTTATTTTATACGCCATAGATGCTGCGCTAAAAATATTTTTCACGAAATACTATGCGCATTTATTTTATTCCCAAACTAATAAGCATGACCGATTTATAATAATTCATTGTTTTAGGTTAGTTTTTTTATGTATATATTAATGTGTTTGTTATTCAAAACGATTACTAGCTGTCCCTGACAAATCTCATGCATTTTCTACTACATTACAATACATAACTTTCCATATAATATACACACTTTTGGATTGCTGAACAATAATTTTGTTTTGAAATTAGATTGTTTGGTTGTTGTTTTTTGTAATAATAAAGGACATAAATCAAATATAATCAAATAAGTCATTGATATAGTAGTAAACAGAATCACAAATGGTTATTAACTCACGATGATTCCTATATCATTCCATAAGTGGTTGACAGGATGGTTAGCACGACAGATAAATTACCTTCTGTTATTTGGTTGGGTATATAAGCGCTCTGATTTCAAATCCCACCGAGCTCGACGCTGCCTGCTGGTGTTCTAGCTGCAAAAATATAAGTTAAGTACTCTATCCTATTTAATCACCTATATTTCTATTCAAAAATGTGTAGTCTTGTGCTTTTGTCAAACAGAAGGCACTATAAATTGATGGTGCAATGGAAGCCGCACATCTACATATCGAGATATCATCACAGAGATGATATGAAGTGAACTACACTAAAGTTTACAAAGGGTTATGTGCTGGAATGAAACCCAACAACAGATTAGGTCTACCGTACAATTTAAATTTACTCCAGTAGAATCCCACAAATGTATGCAGTTGATGGAAATAATTAATTAGTCCCCAAAGCAATATTACACATAATAGTAACATTAGTCTTACCAATATAACACTATCTACGTGTACATGTCTACAATTACGATCACCTTGAAGCAACTTTAAGTCAGGTTTTACTCCTCGAGTTTCTATGTACTTACAAACTTAATTGGGTTTTACTTTCTTATAACTAAAGGCCAAATATCACAAAATTACTTATATATTCTTCTACTCCTTCTTCTCCTCTTAGTACTACTCATCATCATCATCATCCAGCAGCCTCAGCCGATATCGACTCAACAATTGATCTCCACGTGGGTCTGTCATTCATTACCGATGCTAAATACAGTATTTCAATGCAACAATCTCTGGAAATGACATCTGCGCAGGAGATCTTGTGCCCCTTGTAATTAATGACTGCTTGTGGTTTCCAAAGCACTAATGGGGAGACAACCTCAATAATAATAATAATGCTTTCTGATTTAGGCACAAGGCCAGCAATTTTGAGGGAATGGAAAGTCGATTAATTTCATTACTGGTGCTTTATTTTATTGAACCTGTAAGGATGAAAGGCAAAGCTAACCTCGGCGCGATTTGAACTCAGACCGTAAAGAGCCGTAACTCTATGCTGCAAAGCATAGTTTTCGACTCGCTACCGATACTGAATGATAATAAGAATAATTGTTTCTACTGTAGGCACAAGGCCAGCAATTTGAAAGGGGAGGAGAAAGTGGATTAAATTTTCCCCAGTGCCTTACTGGTACTTTATTTTATCGACCCCGTACGGATGAAAGGCAGAGCTAACCTCGGCGGGATTTGAACTCAAAACGTAAAGGGCCAGGCCATAATAACTCTATGTCGCTTGACGTTCTACTGATACTGAATAATATTAATAACAATAATAGTAATACTAATAGTGACGTCTCTTTATTAAGAAGAATAGTGTACCACTCCGTCTTTCTCTCTGTCTCCCCATCTATTCCTGCAACAATTCGTCTTTTGATATTATGCACTTTTATAACTACAATATATTTTGTCGTTAATTTCATCACCTTCTTTTTTCTGTGGAATTTGATTTATTATTTTTGTTATTTTTTATGTTATATTTGTTTTATTTTTATTTTATATTAATATCATTATTATTATTATTAACTTTCTTTTGGGGTTTTATTTATTTTTTTATTTTTTTTTGTAGCTGAGGCTTTTTTTTTTTTTCTTCTCCCTACTTTACATTTCCTAACTTATTGCTTCGATTATCCCAAGTTCAAATTTAATTTACTTTTTCCGCTAAAGTTGAATGAAGAATAATAGGGGAAAAAATTAAAACCGATAAAACGGGCGGAAGAAGGAGAAAGAAAGAAAGAATAAACGAAGGAAATTAGAAAACATGAAGTGACAGGAAAAGATAACATTTTTGGTTTTTTATGTTAGAAACACTTCCGATGTGATCAATAACAAATCTTCGGGCTTACTGTTTTATTATTACCAAATTGTAAAACGATGTTGGCGGTAATTATAAGGAAATTAAAAGAGACCACGAGACTAGAGACTAGAAGATATATAGGCATTCAGGGTTAGAGACGTATAGATACAAAGACAGCCATTATTAATATGAACATAAAATAAAGAGACAGAACGTATTAAAGAAAGAAAGACAAACCAGCGTGAGAAAGTAGAGAGAAAGAGAACATATATAAGAATCACACATACTATATATATATATATGTATATATATATATATATATATATATGTATATATATATATATGTGTGTGTGTGTGTGTGTGTGTGTGTGTGTGTGTGTGTGTGTGTGTGTTCAAAATATCAAATAACCTGCAATCGAGAACTATAACACAAGAATGCAAATAAAGCTACATATAAAAACAAATTACACACACACACACACACACACACACACACACACACACACACACACACACACACACGACACAGCTACACGTAGGCAGATTCGCAGAAACACACAAACAGACATTCACACACACACTATATATATATATATATATATATATATATATATAGTGAGAGAGAGAATGATTTATGCTATTCTTTTCGGCTCTCTGAGTTCAAATCACACCGATGTCCTTTGCCTTTCATTCTTTCGAGGTCGATAAGAAAAGTACCAATCTAGTACTGGAGTAGATTCTTCCTCTATATCTTGTTCTGATTCCCTCTCCCATACTTTCTATCATTTTCTGGAAGAAATATGCCGTACTCAGGCCTGGATAGGAATGGGCTCCGCCAAGCTTAGAATGCCAAAGAAACACGGTATGTCAATTTGGCGCCCTTACGACTCTATCAGAAGTTACAGAACTGTAGATAGTTGAATTCAGACAGCAGAGAGCCGGAAGGAAAACTAGGTTTAGAAGTGTTTCATCAGGATTCCTGATGAGGATTTCATACGAATGAAACAATTCTAGTCCTATAGAATTCATTTTCATATGTAATAATTGTTTCTACTTCAGGCACAAGGCCAGCAATTACCCAGGGCATTACTGGTACTTTATTTTATCGACCCCGTAAGGATGAAAGGCAAAGTCAACCTCGGCGGGATTTGAACTCAGATCGTAAAGGGACGTAACTATGCTGGAAAGCATGGCGTCCGACCCTCTACCGATACTGCCAATGATGCCTATACACTATCTATCTATTGAGTACTCTATTTAACTGTAGTTATCCTCCGACACCACTCTGGAACCTATATATATATATATAGGATAACAGGGTATCGTTTAAGGTAATCCAACAAGAGGTTATGAGGCAATTTCTAGCGATCAGCGGCTTTTAAACTCACCTGATTAATGAAACAATTGTTGATACTGTAAATAAACCCCTTTGTTTGGACACAATATATAAAAGATTAAGTTTAATACATAAGTGATTTCTTCAATCCAACTCCAACTCCCTCTAACCCACAGACACACATACACACATACACACGCACATACACCTTTCTCTCTGGCATAAATGGGCCGCTTTCATACCTAGAAAGAGATTAACTCCAGGCTTTTAAAAAAAGCCCTAAACACACCATATAACATGTCAACCCCGCCTTACGATTCCATTAGAGATTCGAGCCCAAAGACTGGAAACGATAGTAAGAATGTTCAATGTACGAGGGTCGGCTGAAACGTTCATAGGCTGACTATGAAGGAATCATGCTAGAGCTGAGAAATCGTGCATGGATTAATTTCAACTCCTATTAATGACTACATTGTTTCATTCAAGAAACTATGTTGAAAAATAAAGCTCATTTAATCAATCCATGAGAGTATCTTTGTAGGTCTATGAACTTTTCAGATGACCCTCGTATATATATATATACGTGGGCTGGCTAAAGAGTTCATAGGTTGACTATGAAAGCTTGCATGCATTATTTCCTGCCGAGGTTAACTTTGCCTTACATCATTACGGGATCGATAAAGTAAAGTACCAGTAATGTACTGGTGAATTACTGGCCTTATGCCAAAAGTAGAAACAATTATTTCCAACACTTCTTAGTAATTAATCGCTGAAATAAACTAACTCAAAATTCTTTGTTCAATGCATCAAAGACAACCCACGAAAGTATCTTGTTCATTCAATGACCCTTTCAGAATATCTTGTCCATTGTATGAACCTTTCAGTTGATCCTCTTTTCACTTAGGTGACCTTTCATTCTATGACCTTTTCAGAGTATCCTGTTCATTGTATGAACCTTTCAGTTGATCCTCTTTTCACTTAGGTGACCTTTCATTCAATGACCTTTTTAGAGTATCTTGTCCATTGTATGAACCTTTCAGCTGATCCTCGTTTCACTTTGGTGATCTTTTATTCTATGAACCTTTTAGAGTATCTTGTCCATTGTATGAACCTTTCAGTTGATCCTCGTTTCACTTTGGTGATCTTTTATTCTATGAACCTTTTAGAGTATCTTGTCCATTGTATGAACCTTTCAGCTGATCCTCGTTTCACTTAGGTGATCTTTCATTCTATGACCTTTTCAGAGTATCCTCTTCATTGTATGAACCTTACAGTTGATCCGCTTTTCACTTAGGTGACCTTTCATTCAATGACCTTTTTAGAGTATCTTGTCCATTGTATGAACCTTTCAGCTGATCCTCGTTTCACTTAGGTGATCTTTTATTCTATGAACCTTTTAGAGTATCTTGTCCATTGTATGAACCTTTCAGCTGATCCTCGTATCACTTTGGTGATCTTTCATTCTATGCACCTTTTAGAGTATCTTGTCCATTGTATGAACCTTTCAGCTGATCCTCGTTTCACTTAGGTGATCTTTTATTCTATGAACCTTTTAGAGTATCTTGTCCATTGTATGAACCTTTCAGCTGATCCTCGTATCACTTTGGTGATCTTTCATTCTATGCACCTTTTAGAGTATCTTGTCCATTGTATGAACCTTTCAGTTGATCCTCGTATCACTTTGGTGATCTTTCATTCTATGCACATTTTAGAGTATCTTGTCCATTGTATGAACCTTTCAGCTGATCCTCGTATCACTTTGGTGATCTTTCATTCTATGCACCTTTTAGAGTATCTTGTCCATTGTATGAACCTTTCAGTTGATCCTCGTTTCACTTAGGTGATCTTTTATTCTATGCACCTTTTAGAGTATCTTGTCCATTGTATGAACCTTTCAGCTGATCCTCGTTTCACTTTGGTGAAATTTCAACTTAGAAAACGAAATCAAAATATGACGATACTGAATATTGTAAAACTCTTAGCTCAGCATACTTCCTCTGCAACCAAGTCATCTCCATATGAAGTTACAACCACAGTTGGATTGTAATTTCTATTCTAATTAATTACACTTCTATCTTTCTAACATCTGAGAAAGCATTTGTTTTATTGGAGTTATTACTGATATTACTGATATTACTATTTCATACTGATGTTGTTGTTGTTCTCGTTGATTTTTAACTGATGTTCTTCCTGCTCCTGTTGTTGACTCATTAAATCTCTAGAGGAGATATATGCCACATTATTGCGACGTGTCAAAACATGAATTTTTTAGATTCATTGGTTAAAGACAAATTATACAGCCATGTATTTATGAACCAAACATCAAATGGAATAATTCATGAAGGTGGTCGGTTTACATTTAACATATATATACATACATACATACATACATACATACATACATACATACATACATACATACATACATACATACATACATACATACATATATATACAAAGATATATAAATACATACATACATATATACATACATATATACATACATATATGCATATATATATATACAAACATATATAAATACATACATATATAGATACATACATACATACATATATGCATACATATATATATATACATATATATAGATAGATAGATATATTTATATACATACATATATTTATATATATATATATATATATATATATATACACATAAACATAAACATATATATATACATATACATATACATATATATACACACATTTATATATATATATATGTATATATATAGACATTTATATATATATATATTCACATTTATATTTACACACACACACACACACACACATATATATATATATTTATATACATTGACTTACTATTATTTAATGATGTATGTTATTTAACCCTCAAACCGAATACTCAACACACAATATCACTATTACCTTTTGTCATTCGATAGTAAACAGTGATTAATCGCTGAAATAAAGTACATCAAAAGTTCCTTGTTCAATGCATCAAAGACAAAAAATACGATAGTTAATATTCGATTGTAGGAATAAATATTGTGATCGTATTGTCAAGGCATTCCTCTTAACTACTAGAAAACTATAACTGAATTGACTAAATGTTTTAGTGTGACTACAGTACATTTGTACACACGGTACTATTCTATTATGTTAAAGATGATTAAGCATAGCTGGTTCCGTTTAATAAAAAAAATCGTATAACTTTGAACTAAAGCTACGTATGATATACTACGGCACAATATGAGTAATCCATATATATATATATATATATATATATATATATATATATATATATATATATATATATATATATATATATATATATATATATATACTAGCAGATTTACCCGGCGTTGCCAAGTGTTTGAAATGCAACAAAGAATAAACATAAAACAAACGATAATATTAGTGATTTATCTTCAAATGAATCTGATGTTTATATTTCTGTCAATAAAGTTGGTTATCTCCCTTACATCAATTTTGCTACCGATAATTTTGATATCGATTTTTTATTGCTCAACGTGGGTCGATTTTAAAAATGTTTGTGATGTGACAATCTTAGCGACCTGTGCAACGTGCACAGAATATTTATATATATATATATATATATATATATATATATATATATATATATATATATATATATATATATAAAGGTTTACATATGTATATATATATATATATATATATATATATATATATATATATATATATATATATATATATATATATATATATATAAAGGTTTACATATATATATAAAGTCATAAATATATATGTTTTGCAACGGGTCACTTTGTGGCTCAATGAAGAATTAATAAATTAAAAATTAAATAATCAGAGCTATATATCATAAAACATGTCTATAGAATCGCCAGATAAAATATATACCGTTTCCTCTCCCAATTAGTATAATTAACCATTAAAAAAATCAATTAGACCAAGCTATAAGAATAAAGGCTCCTATGAAGAAATCTCCGACAAATAACCGAAAACAGCCCTTTCGCGGCGGTTACGACGGGTTATTTATTGAATATTTCTACATCATGTATAAATAGACCAGATATACAGTCAACTAAACAGAATTAGGTGTAAAATAAACTAGAAGAAAGTGTACACATTTAAAAACCTCTACCATGGTTTCATCCGCATTTTAAGACATCCGATAACATTGGAAATCTAGAGCTTCGGATTCTTCAGGAAGTTAGCTCAAATTTAGACAATTAATTTTCCAAAGTGATCGCGCCAAGAGATTTCTTCATAGGAGCCTTTATTCTTATAGCTTGGTCTAATTGATTTTGTATATGGTTAATTATACTAATTGGGAGAGGAAACGGTATATATTTTATCTGGCGATTCTATAGACATGTTTTATGATATATATATATATATATAAATATATATATACATATATATATATATATATATATATATATATATATATATATATATATATATGCATATGTATATGTATATATATATATATATATATGTATATATAAATATATATATATATATATATGTGTGTATAATATATATATATATATATGTTATAACCAGCGTAGTATAACTTCTATCGATCTGGTGTTTTTATACACTAAGAATCTATCCGATGCTGATCCTCACGTATGGAGGGGTCACTGCTTGAGATGATCAAGTGATATGGTACCTTGACACTTGAACAGAAATGATTAAGTCGGGACCAAACTCTACTCCTAGCTCATTTATTGTTCGAAACGCTTTGTCAGTCACTAATTGCTCTAAAGTTGCATTGGCACACTAAAGTCAGCAACTAAATTGAAAAATGGAGTGAATAGAATTTTAAAAACAATAAATATATTTCCTTATTCAGCAAAATATTGTAATATGTAGAGAAATAAGACTGAAATTTCTTCTTGGAAAAATAATTTACTTCTAAATAAAAAGAAGATATGATAGATAATAAATGAAAGAAATAATATTTATTCCATTGGGTCGTCAAGTATGACATTTATATAAATTTGTTTCTTTTTCAGAAATTTCTACAAATTTCATACTTGATGGCCCCATATGAGTTATATATATTATTTGTTCTACTTTTACATCTGAAAAACACAGAATCAAGATATTGATTATATTTTGTTTATATATGTTTGCATTGATGTTTGTGTTGTGTTTAGTTCAATATATAAATATATTTAAAATTGGTTTCTTTCTTTCTATTCATAATTTCTTTTACGTTAAAGAATGAACAATAGAATGTGTGTATCATTAAGAGTAAATAGATATGTTAAAGCTCAGAAGTTGAAATATTGGCTGTTGCGTTTGTTTAGTCTTATATCATGTCTGAGAGTCAAAAGTTTGTCTCGAGCCCGGAGGCTCATCTGGACGGTGCTTGTCCCAGGTTCCGTGGCATGGCTCAACTGTGGGTACAACACCCCCTCCTGAACATGATGCTAGTCCATCGCAAGTTTGAACCCCAGCTATTGCTGGCACTCATTTTCAGCTGAGTATACTGGAGCAATATCTGATACAGCAGACACATCATTAATATCATTGATAAACTACAATTTCATTTTGTATAGCTGTAATGAACCTATGGCGGCAGTATACACCACACATTGTAATTATTAATGAATTAATCACTCTGGTCCAATGTCGGTTCCGGTTTAGGTCATTGTTATCGTGGGAGGAGGAGAGGGTAAGTAGAAGTGGGAGGAAGTGTGGAAGATGTGTTGAAGGTAGACTTTACGGTGATGATGGTGGAAATGGTAGTGTTGGTGCTAGTGAAAGTGGTGGCAGGGGGTAATGCTGGTATACCAGTCTTATTGTTTTTCGCATTAATTCTTCTGTTTTCTTCTTTTAATCGCAACAGTCTTTGTTCTAATAACTATACACACACACACACACATATATATATATATATATATATATAGGTGTGTGTGTGTGCGTGTGTGTGTATGTATAAAATATTATTAATATTATTAATAATAATAAGAAGAATATTATTATTGTTATTGTTGCTGTTATATAAATATGAATAATAATAACAATAATGATAATAATAATTGTAATAATAATGTTGAGTGAATTAATTCTCAGCAAGATTGTTTTCAGTTTAATTTGAAACTAAGCAGGATATCATTGTATAGTTTTCTTTAGTGTATATAATGTTGTTGGCATTGTTGCTATTGTTGTTGTTACTGGTGTTATTACAAAGTAAGAAGGAAAATCAATGAGGAAATTGGTTTTCATTATTATCATAATACCATTGTTCTACATATTGTTATAATTTCATTATGTGTGTGTTTGTATGTTTGTTGGTATGTTGGTATGTAGAGGCAGCGTGGCTGGGTGGATAAACTGGTCGCTTCGCAATCATTATTTCCCAGTTTCGAATCCATTGTATGGTATCTTGGACATATCTTGGGCAAGATTTATTGACCATAGAATCCACGAGTGGAATTGTTTGGAATCCAATCTGATTGACAATACCTGTAACTGAAAGGGGTTGACCGTTTCACATATTGTGTTACGCTGAATCTCTTTCAGAAATACGTTATGGGTAGATGAGTCTGTGGAATTTCCACCCACTTGCGCTCCTTGATGTGTTGGTGGGTTGGTTAGTTGATGGGTTGGTTTGTTGGCGAGTTGGTTTGTGGGCGGGCTGGTTTGTTGTTGGGTTGGTTAGTTGGTGGCTTCTGTTAGTGTATTCGTTTGCTGGTTTGCTGGTGTAATGGTTTGTTGGTGTAATGGTTTGATGATGTGGTGGTTTGTTGGTTTGTTAGTGTGTGGGTTTGTTACTGTAGTGGATCTTTGGTTTGTTGGTGTGGTAGTTTCTTAGTGTAGTTGTTTCTTGGTGTGTTGGTATGTCGGTTTATTACTGTGGTGGAGTGTAGAGTAGTGAAATGTTGGTTTGTTGGTGTATTGTGTTGCCGCCATTGGTTGTTAGTTTGTTGGTTTATCGGCGTGGTGGCTTGTTGGTGTATTGCTTTGTTGTTGTGTTGTGTTAGTGTGTTGGTTTTTCAATGTGGGTCGTTTGTTGGTTTGAGGTGTGATAGTTTGTTAGTGTTGGGGTTGTTGGTTTGTTGGTGCGTTGGTTTGTTAGAATGGTGGCGTGTCGGTGTGTTGGTGACATTGGTTGGTAGTTCGTTGGTTCTTCGGTGTGGTGGTTTATGGTTTGTTACTGAGGTGGATATTTGGTTTGTTGGTGTGGTAGTTTCTTAGTGTGGTGGTTTGTTGGTGGAGTGGGTTTTCGGTGTGGTGGTATGTTACTGTGGTGGATCTTTGGTTTCCTAGTGTCGTTGTTTCTTGGTGTGTTGGTATGTAGGTTTATTAATGTAGTGTATTGTAGAATGGTGGAATGTTGGTTTGTTGGTGAGCTGTGTTGGTGCCTTCGGTTGTTAGGTTGTTGGTTGGTCGGTGTGGTGGTTTGTTGGTGGAGTGGATTGTAGAATGGTGGAATGTTGGTTTGTTGGGTAGGTAGGTTTTTGGCGCGTTTCTGTTGGTTTATCCGTTGGTTGGTTTCATTTATCAAACGAAACTGTTGATCTGACTGAATCTTCTTCCAACTGCGTGTCTTATAACATTACTCTTATTGATTGTAGCTGCAAACCATGATTGTGTGTATTCTAATAGACATTCTTATATCCTTT
>OZ024749.1:43431021-43436021 GCA_964016885.1 Eledone cirrhosa
AGTATCGGACAATATGCTTTGTCGCATAGAATTACGGTCCTTTATGATCTGAGTTCAAATCCCGCCGAGATTAACTTTGCCTTTCGTCCTTACAGAGTCGATAAAATAAAGTACCATTGAGCACTGGGGTCGATTTAATAGACTGCCCCCTCCCCTCCAAAAATTGCTGACCTTGTGCCTAAATCAGAAAAGATTATTATTATTATTAAACATTTTAGTTCCTTAATCTTGCATTACTAAAAGAAAACCTCGTCGTATATATGGTGCAATGCAATCTATATCTATATATCTATAGGTAGATTGTATAGATATATCTATATATCTATAGGTAGAAGGTATTAAAAATATATACGAGGTTTTGAATCTAATACGAAATAATTTACATTTCACATCATGCTGATGTGTTTGGAAGTAGGCAGTAATTTATAACAGAAATATGATGTCAGTTTCTCAATTCAGAAAAGCAAAATAGGTTTAATACTTCTTGGCTATATTCCTCTGTGTTGATCCTCCGTCGGTTACGACGATGATTGTTCTAGTTTTTCGATCAGTCTGTTCTGAAGTTAACAGGGTAAGCACCGAGCATTCCACTGAAACTTGCACCTTTAACTTAGTTCTCGGCATAGTTCAGCGCCACACTATGTATGACAAGACTGGTCCTTTGAACTACACGAACAACTAGAGTTTTCTTTTCCCAGCTAGATAGACTAGAACAATGGGGAAATAAACTATCTTGCTCTAAAAAAGAAAAAAAACGTGCAGCCGGGGTTCGAACTCAAGATCACTTTTCACTGTTTAGACACCGTGCAACAAATTCGGACTCTGAATCCACATATAACAAACTTTTCTTTTATTCTTACGTTACAGGGAAATCTTCTGGGAAAGAAATAATCTACAGTAATCACGGAAGAAGTTTGTTCTCAACATAGATAATTGATTCGTATATATCGAAATAATTTCCAATATAAGTTGCCCGCTGATGGGGTTTATTGAGTATTTTTCCATTGAATTATGTGATCTATATCTGGTCAATTTAAGGACAATCATGTTTAGCAAAGTTTATATGCACAATCACAAAACAATATTGTCTTTCCAACATTATTTTAAACTAATGTCTGATCAACATTGTATTAGCATCAATATTGATGTAGCTTTATCATTTGATAGTTATTGATCTAATAAATTTAATATCTGGAAATGGTTTAGCAAGAATCTCTTTATAATTAGACGTGTTGGAATATATAGTACAAAAACCAATCTTTTATATTTCTCTGTCAACACTAACTTATTCAATGGCAAATCATTTAATCACTTTAAATCACTGAACTGAAGGCGTCTGGCTTAATAGTCAGAGAAGTGGATTCGTCATCGTGAGGTTGCGAGTTCGATTCCTAGATCGGATGATGTGTTATGTCCTTGAGCAATGCGACGGGGGTAAAACAATAACAATAATCATATCTCCCATGGTAACCTTCCGAAATTCACTCTTCTCTCTTCAAATATCCGCTACTTTCAGGAGATATAAATCAGCGTCCACTACATGTGGCATGTCAAACATGCGGCTCTTTACAAGCACACCCGCGGCCCGCACAAAGGTTTTTACATGTTTATCTTCGTAAAATTAGTTGTAATGTGCGCAATTAGTTGTCATGTGTGGCCCCCAGACAACACATATGTGACCCATGTGGCCGTCGGCGGGACGCTCAGTTTGACATGCCTGCACTAAATTGTTTGTAATGAAACGCTGGACATATATCAGTTTCGACGATGAGCCTTATAATTCTACACACTCAGAAACAATCTGCTGTTGAAATTATGGTGCAAGTGAGTGAGCATTCCACAGACACGTGGACTCCTAACGTAGTTTTCTGGGAGAATCCGTCTGATACAATGAATGACACGTTTGGAATGTCTCATTCAAATACAAATGTAATCATTTTCTGTCTAGATGAGTAATCATGAAATAGAGTGAGTTATGGGCCGACACTCTCCACCGCAAGGAATAGGACTCGTGATCAGAAGATAGTGAGTCGTACACACATACTACCACTTGGACACGTGTACACACACGCACCCACACACACACACACACACACACACACACACACACACACACGCGGACACACTCACACAGTGACACAGACACACAAACATACACGCACACAGAGACTGAGATTACACACAAAAACACATATAAGTAAACAAATATATATATATATGCATATATATATATATATATACATGTATATACATATTCTTAGATTTTTTTTTTATTATCATCACTTCTATTATATTATTATATTATTGTTGATGTTAACGTTGTATACACCACCAAGGGGAGAGAAAAAAAACAAAGAGACAAACAACACTAGCGCCGGATTGGCGCGTGGTTGTTGCTAATTCTTTGACCTTCCCGCTAAATATTTCCATTAGTTGTATATCAACAATTATATCTGCCAATTCTTCATATCTCCTCTCTCTCTCTGTAACGTTATTTACTGTCATTGTTTACTCAAATAATTGAATATTGAACTATAGAGGGAACGGTGCGATGATGATGATAAGATGATAAGCAATATTATGTATGTATATATATATTTATATATATATATATATATATATATATGTATATATATATTTATATATATATATATATATATATATATATATATATATATAAATATATATATATGTATGTATATATATATATATATATATATATATATATATATATATATATATATATATATATATGTATGTAGCTATACATATACATGTATGTATGTGTATGTATATGCATGTATGTATGGACGCATGTATATTATATATATATATATATATATATATATATATATATATATAAATATATATATATATATACGTACATATATATATACACATATATATGTATGTATGGATGTTTATATGTATATATATATATGTATATATATATATGTATATATATATATATATATATATATATATATATATATATATATATATATATGCATTTATATAAATACATACATACACATACAAACACATGCATTGTATGTATGTGTGTGTAAGAAAATAATAATAACAATAATAATAATAATAATAATACGAATAAATCTAATTTAAATTATTCCAATGGTGTTTGATCATTGAAAAAATATAGTTAAATCTCAAAAAATATAGTTACACTCACATTCACACGCACATTCTCTCACACATATACATACACACACTCACACACACACACACATATAGATACATACATACACGCATATATACACATATACACATATATACATACATACATACATACATACATACATACATACATACATACATACATACATACATACATACATACAAACCAATGTATATCTTTGTGCGTAAGTGTATGTACGCATGCATAATTGTGAATGTGTCTCTAAGATTAACACTGCGTATGACTATGTTTGTGAATGTGTAAATATGTGTGTGCAAAATACATTTCTGTTTTTTTAATGTGTACGAGTAGTTTCAGATTTTATGTATTTATATGATTTACGTTAAGTTTACTGTTTATGCGTGTATGTGTATTTACACGTGTGTATATACACCCATATATATATATATATATATATATATATATATATATATGAAAAAGTATGACCCCGACGGCAGAGCTCAAGCCGTTTCGACGGCTATTTCTGGACTGTCCAGAAATAGCCGTCGAAACGGCTTGAGCTCTGCCGTCGGGGTCATACTTTTTTTCCTATTTCCCACTCTACTACCCTAAGTATTGAGTACTCTGGTGCGTTATGGTCCATCTGGTTCCTTACCACAATTCCTTCGTTATATATATACATATATATATATATATATATATATATATATATATATATATATATATATATATATATATATACATATATATATATATATATATACATATATATATATATGCATACACACACACACACAGACACACACACACATATATATATATATATATATATATATATATATATATATATATATTTATATATCAACACAAATTATATGTATTTTTGCTCAAGTTTTCTAAAACTCACGGTCACAGACACAGCCACGCTCGCCTACACTCACAATTATGTATATATATATATAAGTGTGTGTGTGTGTGTGTATTTGTGTGTGTGTGTGTGTGCATGTGTTCCTGCGTGTGTACGTGTGTGTATGATTGTATATTATATTATTGTATGCGTATGTATTTTCCAGGTGTTTAATTATTTTGACACTATGCAGTCATTAATTTCGTAAATTTAGATGAAAGCAAAACAAATTTGATATTATTAAACCTAAATTTACCTAAAACACAATCGAAATTATTTCAAATTATAATACTAATTATTTACTACCATCTTGAGCTACTATCAACAATAATAAACATTTGATTTTGACAATTTTAATGTAACTGTAACACATAATTTCATTAATACCATAACATCTTCATTACATGACAATTTTTAAACAGCTCCATTGTGTATCACACAACCTTATCCACTAACAATAATTACAAGTATTTATATAGGCTTAATGGCTAAGCCTTTCAAATTAAGATTTAAACAACATATCTATACGTTTAGTTGTCTCAAAAAAATTCGGGTGCAATTTTGTCCAACTATATTTTGAATGTCAGAAATGTTCAGATACCGTTTTAAAAAAAGTTCCTGAGCCAGCAAAGAGGCACACATGGCTGTGTGGTTAAGACATTCGCTTCGCAGCCTTGTTTTTCTCGGTTATTTACCGCTGTGCGACACCTTTGACAATTGTCTTATAGTCAAACAGCTAATAGACAAATCCTTTCTCAGTGAAATTTGGCTTTCTTCAATTTCCTACTATATATATATATATATATATATAGGGTTCTTATATATTTGATATATATTTATCCTTATCGAGCCCTCTTAGGATTTTAGTCTTCACATTTATTATTATTACTATATATGTGTGTGTGTGTGTGTGTGTGTGTGTGTGTGTGTGTGTGT
>OZ024749.1:43441021-43446021 GCA_964016885.1 Eledone cirrhosa
ATTTGAACTTGCTACTGAAGGATACACAAATATTTAACAATTAACCAGAACTGTGTGGGAAGTTCTATTTTATTCAATCAACACGCAAGGTTGCCATGCAACTGTGTTGTTTCAGCAAGTTGTACTGAAACGAAATTCTATTTTATGATCAAGGTAAAGTTTTATATAGTGACAGTTTACGATCAAGGTGAAGTTTTATATGTCTGACATTTTATGTCCTACGTAAAAGAAGGCTAGTTAAAATAAAAGAAGGTTTGAGAAGGTTACAGTTTATTGCCAAGTAGTATTTGCTGTTAAGCCAAATATATCTTAGAGAGCATTTATTAGTCATTACAGGATTTTCGTAAAATTCTTTCATTACTTCATAATATTTTTAGTATTTTGAAATTGAATTATTAACGTCATTTTGTAAATTCTATTCCTAGTTATTTACAAAACACTTTTCTGTTTATATACGCATTAAATATATATTCATAAGGTAGAAACTGTAGAATCCGAAGAGACTGTGATACTTTGCATCACCAGAATAATAAATCCAAAAACTTCACACCGGAGTACAATAAAAGTATTTTACTGAGAGACATAATGTCTTACTTTTCAGGTAGAAGTCTTATTCAAATGTGTGAAACTGTACAAACCGAAGAACCTGTGGAGATTTACATCGTCAAATTTAATAAATCAAACTTTCATCGCAGAGTATAATAAATCGTTTAAAGGTGAGACAAAAGATGCATCACCTTTCAGACAGAAATCTTAAGCAAAGTCTTCCAACAACATTATATTGGTGTCTTTTCACATCTTGAAATATCTCATAAGAGGTGGGTATCAGTTAAAGAATTCGTTAGCCCCGAGGAGCAGCTTGTTCGACCTGTGCTGGCGAAAATGAACCCGTCCATATTCATCGGCTTATATATATATATACATATATATTTATATATACACACATATATATATATAAATATATATATGTGTATAAATATATATGTGTATATATATATATATATATATATATATATATATATATATATATATATATATATATATATAAATATATATATATATGTGTATATATATATATAAATATATATATGTGTATAAATATATATATGTATATATATATATATATATATATATATATATATATATATATATATATATATATATATATATATATATATGTGTGTATATATATATATAAATATATACATATATACACACATATATATATATATATATATATATATATATATATATATATATATATATATATATATACATATATATATATATATATATATATATATATACATATATATATATACATATATATATTATTGTTCTGTGAATATTATCCCATAATTTCGGGTGATATATATATATATATATATATATATATTAAAATAACAGATTAAAGTTTAAGCAAAGAATCGCTGCTTTCACCCTTAACGGGATCTTCTGAAATTATTACTATATATATATTATTACTATATATATATTATTACTATATATATATATAATTTCAGCGAGATCGGATTTTGGTTGGCTGTGGTCGAAAACAAAGCGAAACACGCAATATCCGAGTTATGTACATATATATATATATATATATATATATATATATATATATATATAGTAATAATATATATATAGTAATAATTTCAGAAGATCCCGTTAAGGGTGAAAGCAGCGATTCTTTGCTTAAACTTTAATCTGTTATTTTAATAAATATATATATATATATATATAAATATATATATCACCCGAAATTATGGGATAATATTCACAGAACAATAAAAGTAATTAGACATATACTGTAGTATTTATTAAGTCTGATCTTTAGCAGTACAGCTACAACTCCTGACATAGTTCGTTATTATTAGATCTCATTAGCGTTATTATTAGATCTCACCATTTTCCTAAATAGTTTCGATATTTAAGTATAAGATTTATACTAATGTTATTTACCGATTACAGAATGATAAATATCCTTCTCAGGACTATATATAAAACCTATACACTAGCATTGGAATATTGTCAAGATCTAATGATCGACCCTTATTTTCAAGAATTAATCACAAATGCTCTTTCTATCTAGTACCACTGTCTTTATATCTACCGTTTCTTTGATAATGTCATCCTTCTTATCTACTATACACCACACTTTTTCGACACCATCCCATTCTTTTTCCTCATCATCATCATCATCATCATGATCTCCATCATCATCATCATCATCATCATCTTCATTATCATCATCATCATCATCATAAACAACAATATCAAAGATTTTATTATGTTTCCAGTTCCTGACAAATTCTATCTAATTTCTCAACTGAAAACAGGTAATTAGGATAACTTGATTTTCCTATCGACAATTTACAAAATTAGAAAATTACAAAGCAAACGAAATTTACAATTCCTGCCCTGAAGACACACTTTGGCAATTCATTTGACGTATTCCAATTGTTTCCGTCCTGATTCTACCCCGATACCACCTAAAACCATTTAGCATATAGAACAAGAAATACAACATAAATGTCATTTGATATTTCTAACGAATGTTTCAATAAGCAATATAATAGCTGTAGGGTCACAAGATTCTGTTCAACGAAATGATCCATTGAATTACGAATATAACGGGACAGCTAATTGTTATACACATCAAGAACATATAATCATCGCCCATTACATTTAAATCTTACAACCGTTATTTAGAAATTCATACAACGTTTCTTTGATCTGTTGAACCTCGTGTCAGTTCTCATCAAACGTCAAACCAAATCTCTCAAAATAGAACAACTATACGGAACTTGTACAGACATTTCCTTTTTTTTCACAATATCTCTAATTATCATTGCGTGGGAGCAGCTATGGCTAAGTGGATGAGAAGCTCACTTCGCACTCGTGATGTCTGGAGTTCGACCCCACTGCTTGATATCTGAAGCAAGTGTATTTATGATTACCGTGGGTCGACGTGAGTTATGTACGTGAGATTGGAGAGACAGAAACAGGGTGGAAGCCCATCAAATAGATTGTACCTGTAATTCAAAGATTAAGCCTCGTCAAATACCATTTCGCGCTGATTACACCTGCAATATGGTGAGAGGTAACAAAAAGAATCATACCACATCGTCCCTCGCGCGAGTAATCAAGGGACTCGTTCAAACCTTAAGTAGAGAGGCTTGTTCGAAAAATATACTGCAGTCTCCATTTCATGCTGTAAAAACTGCTCATGGGCCCGCAACCTGTCATAGGAAGCGTGTGATGGACTCACAAATAGTGTGTATCCCGAGACACCAAAGAGGGCTCGAAAGGATGTAAAACTTGACAAAGGGAATCGGGAACATCACTATCTGCTATAATCTATCAAATCTTTTCCTCGAACTTCAGTGACTTGGTCATTAACATAATTCTACAATACAGTGGAATTGTGTCAAATATCGCCTAGAGATGTTAGAGGCGAACTGCTTTAACACTTTATGGTAGGTCGTACTTTTAAGAAAGAAAGCGGGGAGTATATATACACTATAAAGCATTTGTTTCGATGCTTTACTAAGGCAATTTCAATTAAGATTGTATCTAAATGCCAGATACCATTTAACACCGTGTCTCAAGTGTCTACAACGGCTAATTCTTTCTCGCGTGATATTAGATTTAATTTCAAAGCTGTCACTAATCCAGCTGAAATTGCCAAATACTAAAATAGTTATTCTTAAGCATAACAGTGTATCTTCTTTCTCTCATATCATGAAGTGTCGCAACGTTCAATAAATTTCTGTAACGTTTTGCATCAAATAATATATCCGTTAATTCTCTCAGCAAAAATGTATGTCAAGTAAAATTAAAGTAGCAATCCTTCTCTGCATATGTTCATTATGAAATCTGTTGCCTAGGGAGCTTCGTCTTTTCTAAATGTCATCCTTAATCAACTAATATACCAATATGGACATTGCAGATATAACAATTTACATTCTACGTCAGAAGCAAGGAATTGACCAAATTCTCCAAAGTCCGTGCTTTGTACGCAGTTTTAGATAATACAATTACACTGTTACATAGTAATACTAACTCGGTGTAGAGAGACACGGGATAAAAATTACCATTTTAAACGAAAAAATAATCTAATGGTGTTGTAAATGTTGTAAGTGAAATAACAATCATGTGATCAATGGTTGCGTCGATGAAATGAATTTGATAATTATTTTAGACTGCGTATGTCTGTCTAGACTTCTTACGCGGTACTTGCATTCTTTTAACTTTAACATCTAATAATTTTAGAATACGTTGTTCGACTTCGTCCTACTAGTTTAACTGTTTATCACTAAAGCGATCATTATGATAGATATTTTATTTAAGTAAACACAAGTCTTGAATTTGTAGCTGGTATTTTAGTTTAGGGAAGATGGCAGTGCAGTGAACGTGGTCTTCAATGTTACCTTGGGTTACTTGGTATTGGTTACGCTTGAAAACCTCTGGTCTGGAGTTAAGGTTCCATGGGAGAGGGGGGCGTAAATATAATCGATCGACTGGAAAATACATCACCGAAATCTCCTATCTCTCCTTTTATATTTTCATAGAAATCACATACAATCCTTTACATTGGACTGGATATCAGTTTTGCAGTATTTTGCAGTATTTTCCTTTTGGACATGACGTTAAAGTAAACACTTATTTACTATACACACATCTTTGTTTTGGTTTCATATCATATTTTTCGTTCAGCAGCACATTGCTGTGCCTAATCATTGCCCCTGTTTGTAAACAAGTTGATTGAATCAGCGAGATTTAAGAGTTTTGACCATAACCGCAACACGACCTCGCTTACTATTTTATGTGTTTTCTGACTATGTGAAGTTCGGCTGTGTGTAGATATGTGTGGGTGAATGTGTGAGGGGGAGAGATAGAAACAAATAGAGAGAGCGTCTGTAGATGTGTGAGCGAGGGTTTGTAGATGTGTGTGTGTAATATTCAGTAGTATATGTTTGTGAGATTCATTTCAA
>OZ024749.1:43453521-43456021 GCA_964016885.1 Eledone cirrhosa
CTTGCTGCCGTGACTCCAAAGAAGATGAATGGAAAGGCCAAGTTATGAAGTATTTTCTAATAGTATTAATTATGTACCGAAACTTAAATTAGTCTATCGATATTCATTTAGGAATAAAGAAGGCGTGTGCGTGTGCGTATGGTCTCGCTATAATTTCTGAGAAAACCTCGGGAGCAATGTTCTCCCCAAATTGATAAAATATGTATTAGTCGTATACCACCTATCGATTCATTCACACCAACAATTAAATGTTGGCTTCACGATCATTCAAACCAACATATACTACGTTTGATTTCAGTTTACTGAAAAGTGCAGTGAAATTTCAAAGGTAGTTTCAATGAAAATTTTAAACTCCAAGTTTTCAGGATATTTATTTGAGGTAATTTTACTTCTCATACAGAACATATCTTCTTTGGAAAGGTCAAGCTCATTATCCTATTTGGAGTTTGTGTGTGTGTGTGTGTGTGTGTGTGTGTGTGTGTGTGTGTGTGTGTGTGTGTGTGTGTGTGTGTGTGTGTGTGTGTGTGTGTGCGTGTGCATGGGCGTCTGTGCTTTGTGCGTGAGTGCTTGTGTGTGCGTATGTGTTCGTGAATGTTAGTGTGTGTGTGTGTGAGAGAGAGAGAGTGCGTGTGTGTGTGAGTGTGTGTGTATGTGTGTGTTTGGGGGGGGGTATATGTGTGTGTAACCAAAAGTAGTTAAATGCTTAGCAAAAGCTTAAAGACTTGTAATGTTAATATAAATATATATAGATGCCCGATATTTTGTTTTATGAATTTGTAGTGAGATGGGATACATCCGGTTTAAGATTTCTAAGACAGGCGCTGTATCATTACGACTCCAGGAAGTGTTAAGGACCTTATATTTTATATATTTTACTTGTTTTATAACAAGGAGTATGTGTGACCAATGCTATACTTTTACCAACAACTCGTCAGTAATGTACAGCACATCAAGCTATTTTCATATTTCGCTATTTTATAAAATTCGAACTTTCTCATAAATGTTTTAAAAAATTTTCTCTCTCAATTTATTTCAATATTTGTTTTATTAAAGTTTGAAATTTACTTGAATAATACATTTTTTTTCATTTCCCTTTAACATTTTAATATTTTATAACATTCGATTATTGTTATGAACGTTCAAAAGCTATTTTACGATTATTTTTTTCTGCAATCTTTCTTATAAATGTTACAACATTATTTCATATTTGTTTTCATCTACATTAGAAACGTTTAAGAAAACATAAACGCAAATTATTAGAGGTCAGCTAAATATCTATGTTATGCGACTATTTATTTCGAACTTATGAATGTTTAAAATATGTTTCAATTTGGTTTTGTTTTTCTATCTGTTTTGTGAGTGAAGTGGTGCTTTTTAATAAACTATGTGTATGTAAGCAGCTATCTAATAACTTATATAAGACTTGAAAGGGGATATTTAGCTGAGAGAGTAGACAAAATAAGCACGATAGCCATATGTGGTTGACAAGTCGCGTTCTAAAAGGTATAACAAATGGAATTGATTTCCTGAGTAGCAAAAGTATTATACGTGGTTCCTAGAAATTAGTATTAAATATAAATCATCGGTGAAAGCATTTGCAGGACTTTTTACATTAACAAAGAACTAAAAATACGGCGCCCGATAGTAACTTATTTTATAAGTCATTTTTATAGCATCTCTGTGCTTAGCGTGAACCTAATAAACCTGTATTTTTCTGCCTCACTGTTTTATTCCCGCCTAAATTTGCACTATATGTGTGTGTGTGTGTGTGTGTGTGTGTGTGTGTGTGTGTGTGTGTGTGTGTGTGTGTGTGTGTGTGTGTGTGTGTGTGTGTGTGTGTGTGTGTTCTCATCGATTGAAAGCCGAATATTCAGCTTCGTCCGCATTTGAAAATACACTATTATAGTATTTTTTTCTTTTAATATTGAACGAACTATTTAAATCTAAAATTAAACGTGACGTTTTACATACGATTTAAACTCTTGTAACAGTTTCATCACAAACAAACCTATTGAATTAAAGGATTCATTTCTTGTTTTTAATATTGAATCAAAAGAATTTAAATTCAAATGTTATGTTTACAACCGTTGTACCTAACAAAGCTGTAGGTCACATTCACAAAATAATTTTAAAAAATGTTCTCATTCACAGTTGTATGAATAACATTAAAAATATTGGCAGAGTTGGCTTAAAAACCATTGATGATTAAAAAAAAGATAGATAAAAGCAAAATTAAGTAAGGAGAAAAGGTGGAAGGGGTAAAGCCAGAAATGAGAGGGAAAGGTGGAGAAAAGGAAGGGAAATACAAGGATTCTATGGTCACAGAAGAAGGGAGGATGAAAGGAAGAGGGGGATTAAGTCTGGGTCTAGGGCGAAGCGGTCTTGGGGCTGCGCCCCGCAGACGGGGCTGTAAAAGCGAAATATGATTTCTAGTATAGGCACAGGGCCAGGAATTCGGGGGGAGGGAAAAGTCGATCAAATCGACCCCAGTACGTTACTG
>OZ024749.1:43461021-43463521 GCA_964016885.1 Eledone cirrhosa
GATAGCTGCAATGCCTTTTAAGAATGCAACATGGTTAATTCTGCAAACCAGTCACCATTAAAATAGAAGGACATTCAATATATAAAGCCAAAATTGATTTAAAGAATTTGTACACCGCAAATACTCACATTCAATTTGTTTTATTCAATGACGAGATCCCAGACCTATAATCACTTGTTGATTGGGTGGAATTCATAAAATCGGACCAAGTAAACAGTGTTTCCATTGGTCTTTTCATTGCCGATACTATCTAGCGTTTGCAGCTCCTGGCATAAAGAGCAACAAGAAATAAAGTGTCTTGTTCAAGGATATAAGGTAACATCGCCCTATCAGGGAATCGAACTCGCAACCTCGCGATCGCGAAACCTATTCTCTAACGACTAAGCCATACACCTTCACTAATCATACATACACACATACATGAAAACATACATACATACATGCATACATACATACATACATGCATAGGCTATAAATGGCTGCGATAGCTGGCACCTTCAAAATTTGCAAGGGTCAACAATTTCTTTTCTTTTACAACCTTGCCACCAGGAAGGTGGCCGTTCAAAAATGTACTCGAAATTAAGAGAAAGAGAAACATTCATACATACATAGTGGCTGCCCTCTCTTTATCGAGTATGACCATTGCACGATATAACATTATTAATAATTATCAATTAATGCTGTAGTGCAATGCCTGTGCCTAAAGATTTTTTTAATAAGGAAAGACTTTGCACTGAGCCAAACCCACTCTGAGCGACAGTAGCTGTAATCCGAAAAGAAGAAAAGATCAATATCATTGGTAACTACATACATACATACATACATACATACATACATACATACATACATACATACATACATACATACATACATACATACATACATACATATGCACGCTACTATATTTTTAGAATTTGTTCTACATTTTTACTATCTTATTAAAATCTCTTAAAATATTCATATTTAAGTAAGAAATAAAGTATGTAATATATAATATCCAAGCGAAGCCAAGTAGATATAAACCCTATAAATAAAGTTATTTACATTTCACATCACCGTGCAGCTGTACATGCCAAAGATCTTATTCTCTTCTCTCCCCTTATTCTGCAAAATTACATGTTTTCAGCACACGCGTTGATTTGTTTATCATCATTAAAATACGCGTAAAACTGTCTTATTACATTCTATGGCTTTTCCCGTGTATAATCTTTAACATATGACGTGTAATTAATATTTCTTACAACATTTCCACAATCGAGGAAGTCCGCTCCGATAAGCAGGTTTACATATTACTGGAGACTGATCGATGGATATTTTCTATAACGCGTAGCTGAACTTCAATTTCGAATCAAATAGCGGGGTGGGGATGGGGTGTGGGTTGTGAGCTTAGAATCGGTCAAAGTTTTGATAAGGAACATATCAGATCAGAGCAGTCAGTCAGGTCGGAAATGTGTATGGAAGGAGAGGGGAGAGGAGGGAAGGGGAGGAAATAATGGTTGATCTATCGATTTTTTTTTTTAAGAATACATCGATGTGTTCTTAACAACCAGTTTCAATATGGCTAAAGTTATTTCCTCTAGAGGTGTAGTGTTTACTAGACAAAGATTCATTGGTTGAGTTCACAACGGTGCATAGGTACAATTTCCGGATAAGAAATTGCCAACTTGTCATCAATAAGGTAACAGCCAACTCGACCAATAAGCTATCATTATAAAATCATTTCAGCTTATACTTGACATCTAAGGTATCTTGATTACATCCTACGTCGGCAGTTTGGACAGAATGCAACGGGGAGAATAATTTGACCTCACCACCTATACAACGATTTCTTAAAATATTGATGACTTTATAGATCTGCCGCATGTCAAGGTCATTATTGCCTTTTGCCTCTACTCAATAGCCAGAGGAAGTATTAATAATGGCTTCTAGTATATCTCTATCTTTATACATATATATATATATATATATATATATATATATATATATATATATATATATATATATATATATATATATATATATATATATATATATATATATATATATATTATATATATATATATATATATATATATATATATATATATATATATATATATATATATATATATATACATATTATATATATATATATATATATATATATATATACATATTATATATATATATATGTATATATATATATATATAGGAACGAGTAGGACCCCGACGGCTGAGCTCAAGCCGTTTAGACGGCTAATTCTGACTCCAGAATTAGCCGTCTCAGAATTACCCACTCTACTACCCTAAGTATTGAGTACTTTGGTGCGTTATGGTCCACCTGGTTCCTTACCACATTCCTTCCGTTATATATATATATATATATATATATATATATATATATATATATATATATATATATATATATATATATATACAGAAAGAGAGAGAGGTGGAGGGAGAGAGAGGTGGGAGATAAATCCTTGTTTTTAAAGAAAGAAAGTAAGAATCGGCTAATAAA
>OZ024749.1:43468521-43483521 GCA_964016885.1 Eledone cirrhosa
ATATTTGCTCTACGGTTCTTATATATTTGATATATATTTATCCTTATCGAGCCCTCTTTGGATTTTAGTCTTCAAATTTATTATTATTACTATATATATATATATATATATATAATTCAAGGAGACAACAAACAGAGGTACAAAATGTCTTATTAGTTTCCCGCTTTATATGGAAAGAGGAAAGAAAGTTCGACGTGTCAGACGTAAGCCTTTCTTCAGGATTACAAAATAGAGACGAGTTCACAAATGAGAAAGAGAAAAGGTCCGAACAAAAAAAAAATGAAAATGAAGAATGTATTATATATATATATATATAATACATTCTTCATTTTAATTTATATATATATATATCCGAATGTAGTTGTCGACCGAGAGAAAAGAGTACTCAATAGCGAAGTAGAGTTTACATAAACGAGTATTACAAAGCATTCTATCCAACGTTCTAACGACTCTGCCAATTTGCCGCCTTACACAAACGTATATAGTTGATTACAGATTAAAATATTTGCTCGTAAGAATAGAACATATGATTAATAACATGCAGCGAGCAACAATGTCTATATTTAGCGAATTAAATGTTGGAAATAATTGCATTAAACTTATTTGTAATCTCAACGTTTAAAATATAATACTGGCAAAGTGACCTTCATAAATTAAACTTTAAATTGATTTTTAAAAAATATATTTCTTTTTTTTTTTATTATTTTCCTTTTTTTTTTTTTCTTTCTACTTTTTCTTTTTTTTTTTGTTAAGTGTTCCAATCAAATTTAGAGAGAAGAACGAAAGTAGAAAATAAAATCTGTAAACAGCGGCTGTAATAGGAAACAACCAAATGGTACATTAGGACAGGAATATATTTAAAACATGTTTATTTACTTACTGAATAATTTTCTTTCGAGCTGTTCAAAATATGTTTCCACTAGTGCAACGTATGTGTGTTTTACTGTACAAGATACGAAAAGCACACTACAGTAAAACTCATTAGAAAATAAAATAAAATTTAATATACGTATTTTTTTTTAAACATGGAAAACAGAATTGCAGTTTAAAACTGGAAGCTGAGTTTTATATAATTGTGTTTTTGATGTTAGTTTCAAAATGTATTTATTTATGTATGTCTTCTTATATTTATCGATTTAGTTATTCAAGTAGGTTTCCTTAATATCTAATGATGATATGTATTATTTTGCTTATACATGCATACGTATATAAACATATATATACATATACAGTACATATATACATATGCATATATGTTTATATGTATGTATATGTATATATGATATGTATGTATATATGTATGTATATATGTATGTATATATATATATGTATGTATATATATATATATATATATATATATATATATATATATATATATATATATATATATATGTATATATGTATGATATATGCATATATATATGAATATATGTTTATATATTTATATGTATGTAGATACATATATATATGTGTGTGTATGTATATAGTTAAATATATGTATGTGTATGTGTGTGTATATATATATAAGTATATATATATGTATATATATATATATTATATATATATATATATACATATATATATATACGTATATATATATATATATATATATATATATATATATATATATATATATATATATATATATATATATATATATATATATACACATACATATACATAACTATATACGTACATATATATATGTATCTACATACATATAAATATACAAACATATATTCATATATATATGCATATATCCATGCATAAATACATATATATATATATATATATATATATATATATATATATATATATATATATATATATATATATATATATATATATATATATATATATATATATATGTATATATATATATATATATATATATACATATATACATACATATATATACATTCACATATATATGGTGGCTGCCAACTCGTTTTCGAGTACGGCCACTACTTTATATCCATGTGGGAGAACCCTTACCGATGCGCTGAACAAGTGTGACTTTTTAGTCCAGCCAGCGCCTTGAAAACTCTGGTACAAACACTACACTTGTGACAATTATTGACACATAGTGCTGGGCCCATGGTACCATGTGACGACAACTGCAGAGAGATCTCCAGATATAAAGCAATGCCTGTGCTGTGAAGCTTTTATAGTGAGCAAAGGCACTGCACAAAGAACAGTCCCACTCTCTTAACCAAGATGATATTTACCAAAAAGTAGAACAAGTCAACATCATTGGATACCATCAGGGTTGTATGTGTTATATCAGAGTTTTCCTTCTCCTAGAATTATGCCTTGACAATGGCTAAGCGGTCATCTCTCCCGGTGATTTTGGATGGCCATTGACTCTTAAGAGCTCCTTTGCCCTTTGACAGGTTTTGTTTTTAGTCCTGCAGGATGTCCAAAGTCACCCTCCTCACCAAGAAACCTTGGTGGGATTGCTAGTTTAGTCGCCAACGACCCGACCATGGGTCAAGTTGTACATATATACATACATATCATATATACATATACATACATATAAACATATACATATACATCCATAGATTTATAAATATATATATAGATATAGATACATAGATGTATACATACCTACATACAAACATAGATACATACACACACACGCATATATATATATATATATATATATATATATATATATATATATATATATATATATAGAGAGAGAGAGAGAGAGAGAGAGAGAGAGAGAGAGAGAGAGAGAGAGAGAGAGAGGGAGAGAGAGAGAGAGAGAGAGAGAGAGAGAGAGAGAGAAGGAGAGAGAGAGCGAGAGAGAGAGATACATGCATATTTAGATATACATACATATATATATACATACATACATGTACAAATTAAAATATATACACACAAATACATACAGAGATACACACACACAAACACACATTCACACACACAGAGAAATACATATATATAGCAACATATACTTTTGCCATGAATTTTATTTTCTTATTTTCTTTCCAGAAATAGAGCGCGACACAATAAAATGTAATACAAAATAATAGTTCCTACTTTTGGCACAAGGCCAGCAATTATCACAGTGTATTACTGGTACTTTATTTTATCGACCCCGTAAGCATGAAAGGCATAGTTAACCTCGGCGGGATTTGAACCCAGTCCGTAAAGGGACGTAGCTGTGCTGCAAAGAATGGCGTCCGATCCTCTACCGATACTGCCAATCACAAAATAATTGTTTCTACTTAATGCACAAGGCCAGCAATTCACCAGTGCATTACTGGTACTTTATTTTATCGACCCTCTAAGGATGAAAGGCAAAGTCAACCTTGGCGGGATTTGAACTCAGATCGTAAGGGGACGTAACTATGCTGGAAAGCATGGCGTCCAACCCTCTACCGATACTGCCAATCCACCGCCCTACGTCACAAAATAATGCAATAAAAAAAGGCAGGTAAACATTTATATAATGTGATTATTTAATCCTATCGACGTAATTGTTTCACAAGTAAAATAAACAGAATAAACAGAATATATACTGTTGTCTCCCGGTATTCGCGGTGGTTAGTTCCTAGAGCACCGGCGAAGAGTGAAAAACCGCGAATATTGTACTTGGTCCATAAACATTTCTATAAACATCAAAATATAACAGGGTTGATAAATAAAGTGCCAGTGAAATACCGGTGTCAATATAATCAACTTTCCCCACCCAACGAATAACAGGCCTTCTGCCTAGATTAGAAATCCTTATTTAGCTGGATTAGGGCAGTGGATTAGCAATGTCGGTAGAGCGTCGAACAATGTTTTGCAGCATAGAGTAACGTTTTTTTTTACATTCTGAGTTCAAATCCCACCAAGGTTAGCTTTGCCTTTTATCCTTACCGGGTCGATAAAATAAAGTAGTTGAGACATACTAGGGTCGATTTAATCGAATTTCCCCACCACAAAAATTCTTGGACTCGTGCCTAAATCAGGAACCATTATCAAGCTGGATTCAGAAACAGATTTAACAATTATATTTAAGGGTTTTTTTCCTTATACATATGGAAACAATGAAATATGAACAGCTTTGAAATATAGAACGAAGGGAGGTGTTAGGCTGTTTGGTATCAAAACTGTTAATATCCCTTTCTTTATATTTTTTCCTACTCCTCTGCCATTATTGGCTGCGGTGGATTGGCAGTATCGGTAGAGAGTCGGACGCCAAGCTTTCCAGCATAGTTACGTCCCTCTACGGTCTGAGTTCAAATCCCGCCGAGGTTCACTTTGCCTTTCCTCCTTATAGGGTCGATAAAATAAAGTACCAGTAATGCACTGAGTAATAGCTGGCCTTGTGCCAAAAGTAGAAACAATTATTGGCTACCTCTCAGCATTCCCTAATTTTTTTATTCTAGTTTCGTATTTACAGGTCCAGCTCTTCCTCTTATTCTTTGGCACACGTCTTCATACTTCTCCTTTTACGGTTCACAGCCCATTCGCAGCGCAACTCGCTGCAGCAAATTAATTTCTATATCAATCACGACGGTGAAATTTTCCCTTTGACCCTGTCTTCATGTCATGTGACCTTTGATTTTGGTTTATCAATGTAAAACAACAGGAAAATGCGGTTAATGAAGCGTTCAGGGGACGTATTATCATCTATCAAATAGATTTCTCTGCAAATATATCTATAAATACATACATATTAATATGTATATAAGTTTCTTTATAAACATACACACACACACACACACACGCGCACACACACACACATTTATATATATATATGTGTGTGTGTGTGTGTTAGAGATAAAACGCAGATAAGATTGATTACAACAACTAAATTGGTTTCTTAAACATCACGTGTTGCTTATGAGAATTATTCATGCATATATATATATATATATATATATATATATATATTATATATATATATATATTGGGGGGGAGGGGCGTATATGTGCGTTTACATTTACATGGGTATATGAATGAGGATATATGTGTGTGCGAATGTAGGCAAATATATATTACAATACAATTTGGTATATATCGTCGATATATGTTATAGTATATTCATGAATATTTATAAGAAAGCACACAAACAATTACACACAAATATACACACACATATACATACATACACACACACATTTATATATATATATATATATATATATATATATATATATATATATATATATATATATATGTACGTATGTATGTATGTATGTATGTATGTATGTATGTATGTATGTATGTATGTATGTATGTATGTCAGGTCACCAGTTGGTGCTACTGGTAACATGTATCCCAGTACAACATGTCTCATGGTCGGGTCGTTGGCGACTAAACTGGCAATCCCACCAAGGTTTCTTGGTGAGGAGGGTGACTTTGGACATCCTGCCGGACTAAAAACAAAACCTGTCAAAGGGCAAAGGAGCTCTTAAGAGTCAAAGGCCATCCAAAATCACCGGGAGAGATGACCCCTTAGCCTTTGTCAAGGCAGAATTCTAGGAGAAGGAAAACTCTGATATAACACCTGCAACCCTGATGGTATCCAATGATGTTGACTTGTTCTTCTTTTTGGTAAATATCATCTTGGTTAAGAGAGTGGGACTGGCTTTGTGCAGTGCCTTTGCTCACTATAAAAGCTTCACGGCACAGGCATTATATCTGGAGATCTCTCTGCACTTGTCGTCACATGGTACCATGGGCCTAGCACTGTGTCAATAATTGTCACAGGTGTAGTGTTTGTACCAGAGTTTTCAAGTCGCTGGCTGGACTAAAAAGTCACACTCGTTCAGCACATCGGTAGGGGTTCTCCTACATGGATATAAAGTTGTGGTCGTACTCGAAAACGAGTTGGCAGCCACCATATATGTATGTATGTATGTATGTATGTATGTATGTATGTATGTATGTATGTATGTATGTATGTATATGGTGGGTGGATGTTAAATATAGACAAAGAGATGGGAAGCACGAGACAGGGAGGGAGACAACGACAGAAAGAACGAACGCTCAAACGAATGAGAGTTCGTGAGAATGTAAGTATGTAACAACAGTGGCTGTTTATTGGCGTGGGGTGGTCTCTGCTGTAACAAGGATGCCCCCTAAATATTTTAAAAGCTCCAAATTCTATTCTACCATAATTAAAGCACAAGAGCCCCGATGTAAGTTTCAGCTGAGGGCTCTATTCAAACTTCAGCTGCACTTGGATAAAAGTACCTTGCGGTAGATTGAAGAGACATGAAAATATAACAACATCGAACTATTTACATGTTGAATCGACTGTATTTACAAAATGACTAGTCTGGGTATTGAATCTCCCCGTTTCTGGAATATTATGTCATTCACAAATATACTTCAGTTTCTTATCTCTGATCCAGACCACTGTAACTTGTATTTGTATTTGGAATCATTTAAAACCACAGAATTTCAATATCCAGGGTGCTCCCAAATAATGTATTCACTCTTCAACAATATTCTAATAAATATGTGTATACATCTTTTGACGACACTCTGTGTTTTTGCTACACATTTATAGATGAGCAGTAGAGTAATAGTTTATAATTATATTAAAGTTAAAACAATGCACTATTTCTGTATTATTTGCACACTGCTCCACCCTTGCGATATATTTGGTATTTTTAAATTAAATAAAAGAGAGTTATATAAACAGGACTTTCCAATGACAGAAGTTCATCTAAGCTATAGAAGTCAACAAAACTTTGGTTGAATATAGGTTTCAACGTCTCTGCTGTTTACATTTGTTAACTTTATACCTTATTAAAACCAGGAAAATGCGGTCAATAAATGGTAAAATGCGGTCGCTGAATGGTAAAATGCATGTGCCAAATTATAATGCAGTGTCAGTGGTGATATACGACAAATCAACTGTCAACCTTTCAACTCGATCAACAACGATTGTGTCACGAAAAGTTCGGAATTGTAAATGCAGGCATCAGTTTAAAAGTCTATCCAGTGTGAATATATCAGTTTACTGCAGTCGTTATTTAATTCAACATTTCCGGTATTCAGTAATGTCAAAATATATTCAATATAGGTGTAATACTTTTGAAAAGAAATGTAACATTTTATATTGCTAACATTTCCTCAACTCCTAAATTAAAAAAAAAATGTCCACCAAATGTAGTAATATTGGATATTCCGTTGTGTACTTAAGTTATCAGAGTGAGTCATATTTCTTTCTTTAAGGTCAATGTATTTGTTTTCTCAAATATTGTCCTCAAACATCTGAAAGATTAATATTTGTTATCTAAGCTCAACATCGAAATAATGGAGCTAACCTTTCTAACCAAATATTTTTGACATTTGCTTATAGGTGTGTTAGAAATACGAAGAACATTGTCATTTATGTCGCGGCCAACCACTCCACAGTTCACCTACGATTTCATCCAGCATGTTTGTCTAATAGTTATTCACATTAAGAACGGCCCACCGATATTTTGATATTTTGTATCATTTTATTTTCAAACTAACGGGATTTCTATGAAAGAATTTACATATATCTAACTGCAAAATATTAAACCTTTCAGAATGATTGCATGGAGGCGTATGTCAACAATTAATAGATCAGATCCTTTCAGATATATTCCATCAGTCGAGAGAGTAATAATATATGTTATAGCTCTCCCCATTATTCATCATGGTGATTTATTTTATTATCAAGTTCCAGAAATACAAAATAGTTTAGTCAAGCGTAACGAAGGATCTTCCATATTAGCGATATCTACCGATCCTGCTTTCATACAATTATGAACAAAACGAATGAAACTACAGATGGATTTCATAAATCATTTTAAATCGTAAATGGATGCACGGCAAATACAAATGGATGCACGGCAAATATAAATGGATTTACGATATCTATTGGGACAAAGCCACCGATTTGTAAGGGAAAATAAACGATGTTGAATCAGTCCTAGTCAGTGCCGAATTTACAATCAGTCCCAGTCAGTGCTTAGGTGTGCTTAAGCACAGAGTCCCGTTGGCCAGGGGGGAACATCTTCCTGCCCATTCTTTTCTTTTGCCGGGCATACCTCCTTCAGGGCTCAAGTAAGGTGCTTCAAAACTTAACTAGCACAGGGCCTCATTTGTCCTAAATCCAGCGCTAGTCCCAGTGTATCACTAACAATTAATTTATTCATCGCAGAAAAGTGGAGTAATATAAAGTTCAATCTAGAGTGAAACCTGCCATGACTGCCCTGTAAATTACCGAAACTATTAAAATAGTATGTTGTTGTACTTGTTAATGATGTTGTTTAGTGAGAGGTCTACACTGAGCAATTAGACCTAGAATCAAAACTAGTCCATCAAAATATTTTATTGAAATATCCATGTATCTAGGACTTTTTCTGTGGGCTTCTGTTTTTTTTTTTTGGGGGGGGGGGGGTATAGTGTTGGAAAGATTTCTCATAAGGAGAAATGAGTCCCTACCTACCTACCTACTTACCTGCCTACTCACCTGCCTACCTACCTACCTACCTACCTACCTATATACATACATGCATACATACA
Source organism: Eledone cirrhosa (assembly GCA_964016885.1). NCBI lineage: Eukaryota > Metazoa > Mollusca > Cephalopoda > Octopoda > Eledonidae > Eledone > Eledone cirrhosa. Next base: position 43,477,036 of record OZ024749.1, read on the forward strand.
TACATGCATGCATACATACATACATACATACATACATACATACATACATACATACATACATACATACATACATACATGCATGCATACATACATACGTACTCATACACTCATATAAACAAACATATAAACATACATACACACACACAAGATTTTAGTGAGATGTATTTACTATTCCTAACAAACAGAGCGTCAGGGAACAGTTTTCTTCTGCAGCAATATTGTATATGTTAATCTTAGGTTATGTATTTTGATTTTATGTATCTGCAATATGTAAACGAAAGACGATAAACAGACACCTAACGTGAGAAGTTTTTCATAATAATCCCAGGTTTAAACATATTAAATATAATATTTCCGAAATCTTTCTTTTGCTATTTCACAAATCTTCTTCTGAAATACATATAATGCATAGAATAAAGACAAAATATTCCTTGAAATATAATATATCATGTCAAAGACAGACATAAGAGAGAAGATGCTGTCTTATCAAGTATTCCGATCAACAAAACATTTATTGTGTTCGTATAATGGCGTCTTAAGTCGGCATGATGGATATCCTACAGATGAGCTATGTTTCAATGTGGAAATTACTTCTATAACATCATCTATCACAAACGACGCCTGTGACGCTTTATTCGTTTAAAAACTTTAACATAAACACGTAAAGTCGAAAGCTCAGTCCGTGATGATAATCCCAGATCGTATATATATATATATATATATATATATATATATATATATATATAAGTGTGTGCAGGAGAGAGAGAACATATATATATATATATATATATATATATATATATATATATATATATATATATATATATATATATTATAAATTATATTTCGTAGTAAAACGTAAGATATGCGTACATGTGTGATAAAATAAGGTTGATAGCGCGTGGGCGAGAGAAAGAATAAGAGCGATAAAGCAAGAAAGAGGTGGGTTGTAACAAAAGTGTGAAGTAGCATTGATAATAATGGCGACTGAATAAAACGGACTTTAACGTTGGTGAGGATAAACAGCGGTGGAGAACGACAGGAATATATATCAAACGATAGAACGCTCGAAGTGGTAATATACAGAGCTAAGGGGGAGGGAGGTAGAATGAAGAGAAGAAAGGAAGGAAGAACAAGAAGGTATATGAATGAGAATAAAAATAGTTAGTGGTTATATATGAATATAAGCGATACGTTATGATAAGACCATAAAATATTATATGTCCAATTCGGCGTGACCAACCTCTTGACTTTTTCTAAAAACGTTCTCCAAAACTTTATCCCGCACCCCCTATTCTCAAGCGTGAACCTAATACCAACACCGTTCGTAACTGCACTCCTTGTTTTTGTTTTGTTCTTTGCCAATATATATATATCCTGGTATGTTTATATACATTTTTTCTTCTAACTTTAATTTTATACCTAATTGTGTATGGTTGACGATATATTTAATCATTTTCCACGTGCTATTGAAATGCTGGGTAAATATTCTATAGCTGTTGATCGCGAATAGATGGCTGTCGTTTATTTATCTCTTATTTCTTTATAGGTGCCTTTTAATCTTATAGCCTGGTTTAATTGGTTTTGTGTGTGGTTGATTATGCTAATTGGGAGAGGAAATGGTGTATATATCTTATCAAATGATTCTATGGACATAATTTATAGTATATCAATTGTATTCGTGGAAGAAGGTTTGATCGAACGAAAGCTGCATGGAACCTTGGAATCGAACCCCTGTCCACAGCAAATGTAATAATACTGCCATGTTCGTGTGTAAATGCAAGATTGTCAAATCAAATTATCACTTTCATTCAATTGCTTGGAATATCGCCAATACCATCAGTAAATCAGAATCTCTGTAATGACATGATTCTCTACTGTAATATATTAGAATACTCATTAGTAGTTGATAGAAAAATCTGTTCTACATGTTAACAACCGAATTCTAGTTTTAATTCTACAAGTGATATTTGCATAGGAAACTTGTTCCGGAATCTGTAAGTTCATGTTTGAACTCTAACTGACTAAATGTGCAGATATTCTTGGATCGTGAAAACTATCTTAATTTCCTTTATAAATAGAATAAATTCCTATTTCAGTTCTTAAATTAAAAATATGGCCATCTTATACGACCACTAGTTGTGTATCATTTAAACAGATAATTTATAATGTTCTGAAGAGTTAGTAACGATAATTCAGAACATTGGTTGAATAATGAAAAATTACTACTCAAATATATTTCTGAAACAGTATGCTAGTAAGTGAATATCGATCGGTCAATGGAATTTATGTTTAATGTTATATCATTGTATTGTGAGATAACAGCAATTTCTTAAAGCTGCCTTTGAGCTATATGAAAGTATAGTGATTTGTGTTCCTGTAGGACAATTTTCACTGAAGAGGTTTAGTCGAGAACAAGATTGACTCTAGCGTGTATCTTATACGGGTCAATGACGACAATTCAGTTCCACATTAAATCAGAATTAAATCGTGAGACTACATAGTTTTATCTTACTTTTCATCCATTTCATAATGTGAGCTAATAAAAACTATGAATAGCTTTCATATCTTTTACATAGCTCTCTGTGGCTAATAAAGAAATCATATGTTTAACTGTTAATTCTTTTATCAGTTAAACATATGATTTCTTACGTAGAGTTCTGACCAGAAAGAGTGGGATTCGGTCCTATGAGGTAGGGGTTACGCTAGGGCTTTTTGTTTCTATCGCATCTGGTCACTCTTTCTATCAATTTTATCAATTCTATCTCCAGACATGCGGCAGATGTAGTACCAAGGCCTGAAACCATTATTACTGTTGTTTTTGTTGCATTTATTATTCACACGCATTTATTATCCCCCCCCCCCATCTCTCGCTCTCTCTCTCTCTCTCAGTATCTTCTCTCTCTCTCTCTCTCTCTCTCTCTCTCTCTCTCTCTCTCTCTCTCTCTCTCTCGCTTCTCTGGCGCTTGTTCTCAATCTTTCTCTTATCACCATCATTTCTTTACTTTAAACCTCATCGATTTTACACTAATCGCCCTCTTCATAAATCGCGTTTGAAGACTATCTTTTCTCTTTTGTTGTTAAATTTACTTTGAGGTGGATGGTAGTGTTTATAAGTTTGAATTATAAGAACATTAAAGGGTACAGTGTTTCGATGATACATGGAGAGGAATACTGGGGCTTATAAATCAAAGTTTAACCCTTGTTTTGTTTATTTCTCTGTTAGATTATTTCTTATATTTTCACTCATTTCATAAATTGTTCAAAAATCGATAAAATAGAGTAATAAAATAGTGGATAAAAAGATTTCTTTTCCATATTATCTAAAGTGTTTTAAGTTAGGTACACAGTTGTGCACATCATGCACCACCAATACACACACATAGACACAAAGACATATATAATCACATATGTACATATACATATATATAAATACACACATACATACGTATATATATATATATATATATATATATTTCCGGCTGTGTTTGTATATATATATAAGTGTGTGTGTGTGTGTGTGTGTGTGTGTGTGTGTGTGCATGCCTTTCTCTGTGTCTGTGTGTGTAAATATGTGATTGTTGTAAGACATGTCAGCTTATGATTTACAACTTACGGTGTACATACATATGTGCGAGCGTGTATATATATATATATATATGTGTGTGTGTGTGTGTGTGTGTGTGTGTGTGTGTGTGTGGATATGTGCGTGTATATATGTATGTGTGTGAATGTATGTGTATGTGGGAGAGTGCGTTGTGAAAAAAATAGATATCAAAGACCTGTTTTAATTTATTTGTTACAGAGTTTATCACATTAGATCAAATTTTTGTAGCGATTCCGTGATTGAAATTACTGATCTTTACCGCAAGTTTCAGATTCTACAATTACCTACCTAATCTGTCCCCCGTCCCCTCTCTCATTTCCTCCCCCTGGCCCTCCTGGCCTTCGTTTCTACCGCCCTCTCTTCCCCTTTGCTTTTTCTCATTTAACTTTTGAGATGCAACCCAACACCACATTATCCACCCAACCTAACTCGTTATATGTTATATTATATAATATCTACACCTTCATGTTTGGTCAGCCGACTCTGGTATGTATCTATCTATGCATCGGTTTCTTTATCTATCTATCTACTTAACTGTCTATCTACCTTATATTCATTCTCTCTATCTACATATCTAACTTTCTATTTATCCCTCTGTCTATATATATATATATATATATATATATATATATATATATATATATATATATATATATATATATATATATATATATATATATATATATATATATATATATATATATATATATATATATATATATATATATATATATATATATATATATATATATATATATATATATATATATATATATATCTATGTCTATATCAGTCCATATATCTATCAACCTGTCATGTTTGGCCATGTCTGAAATAACGTATATTTTCTACAGTGGTTAGATAGTTGTAAGCGGCGGCGAATGCTCTGAGTTCAAATCGCGCCACCAGGACCCGCTGGAAGGAGTGTTTGAGGACTCTTCCTCCCCACGACCCTCTCAGGAAGAAGAAGAAGAAGAAGAAGAAGAAGAAGAAGAAGAAGAAGAAGAAGAAGAAGAAGAAGAAGAAGAAGAAGAAGAAGAAGAAGAAGAAGAAGAAGAAGAAGAACAACAACAACAACAACAACAACAACAACAACAACAACAACAAGAGCTCCACCAGATTTAAAATATATATATATATATATAGAGGCGTGTGGCTGAGTGGTTAGAGAATTGGATTCGCAATCGTGAGGTTGTGAGTTCGCTTCCTGGACCAGGCGACGCGTTATGTCCTTGAGCAAGACACTTTATTTCACGTTGCTCCTTCTACCTGGAGTTGCGACCGATAGATAGTATTAGCAATTGGAAAGACCAACGGAAACATTGTTTCCTCGGTCCGATTTGACGAAAGTCGATCGATCCTAAAAAATATATATATATATATATTTATTAAAATAACAGATTTGCTCTACGGTTCTTATATATTTGATATATATTTTCCTTATCGAGCCCTCTTTGGGTTTTAGTCTTCAATTTTATTATTATTACTATATATATATATATATATATATATATATATATATATATATATATATATATATATATATATATTTCGTTTCTTAATTTGTTTAGCAAGATTCTTTATCTGAAAACGTGTGTTGAAACCGATATTGTTATACTTTGGGAGGGTCATGTTGCCAATAAGAAACACACGCACCAGTTGTTTCACTTCAATTTATTATAAATTAAATTTATAAATTCCTAAATTTATGAATTTAATTTATAATAAATTGAAGTGAAAGCAACTGGTGCGTGTGTTTCTTATTGGCAACATGACCCTCCCAAAGTATAACAATATATTAATAATAATAAATGTGAACACTAAAATTCGAAGTGGGCTCAATAAGGAATATATATGAAAATATATAAAACCCGTAGAGCAAATATTTATTAAAATAACTTATTAAAGTTTCACCCTTAACGGGCCCGTTAAGGGTGAAAACAGCGATTCTTTGCTTAAACTTTAATCTGTTATTTTAATATATATATATATATATTTCCCTCCTTGTGTCTTTAAAGCTTAGAAATATACGAGATCCCCAGTAGACAACTGATGAGGAAACCCCCCCCCCCCTACACTCCCGTTCTTGCTTTCCTTCGTATTCCTACTGCATTTTAAGTTACCTTAAATAGCAACTACACAGCCATTTCTATTCTCCATATATTTCATCATGTTTTTCGCTGTGACCAATCTTCTCTCTCTCCTTCTACCTACCTTTTTCGCCACTTTCTACTCTCCCCCCTCTTTCTTCCTCTCCCTTTCTCCCTATCTACTCTTACCCCACTTTCTTCCTCTCCCTTTATCCCTCTCACTTTCACCCCCTCGCCTGACCGTTTAGCAGTTCTTTTCTCTCTCACAACTGCGGCGATCGGACGTGTGTCTTGATCCTCTCGACTACTCAGTCTTGAACTTAAGTTTTTTTATCGAGTGGTCTTGGATTTCCTACCTATAGTTGCTCGCACATTGCTCGGTTTGTTGTTGTTTTTTCGCTGTTTTGTTACTGTTTTCTCTTTTCTTCCCCTTTGCTTTCCTTCCCTCCTTCCTTCGTTTTCCCAATAACTTATCCAGTTATTGACGCCCTGGGGTGAAGTAGTATCTTGTCTTTAAAGCGTAGAAATATCCGAGACCCCCAGTAGACAACTGATGAGGAAAACTCCCCCTCCCCCCGTTCTTGCTTTCTTCGTATTCCCACTGCATTTTAAGTTACCTTAAATAGCAACTACACAGCCATTTCTATTCTCTCTCTCTCTCTCTCTCTATATATATATATATATATATATATATATATATATATATATATATATATATATATATATATATATAAGGATTCTTATTGGATATAATTTCAACTCTCTCAATCCCTGACCCCGCCCCATCCT
>OZ024749.1:43518521-43523521 GCA_964016885.1 Eledone cirrhosa
ACAACCATTAACATTCCTTCTGTAGCCTTTTTAAGGTCTCCTCTTCTTAACCAGTTCCATGTCTGTGGATCTCTAAATTCAGTTATTATTATTATTATTATTATTATTATTATTATTATTATTATCATTATCATTATGTTGTCCTTATATTTGGTGGCGTAGCTATGACTGTTATTGCTGTTTCTGCTGTATTTGCTAGTATATAATTCTATGTATTCCAGATCCAGCAATGTGACTGTGAACACACAAAAACCATCCGTTATTGTTAAATTAGCTCCTAGGCGTGCCATAAACCATATTACTAAAGTTGTATCATTCTTTTTTCTTTCTACAATGTCAACACAAAACTGATTTATTAGCTTCACATTCTATCGTGGATTATACTGTATTATATGGTTTCATTCAGTCAAAATAATTTTGACATTTGCAGACAATAAACTTCTCCAATGCTATTGAAGTAGGAAAAAACTTGATTTAATATAAGTAGATATATATTACTAAGATATTACATGAATAGTTTCATTTCGGTCAGTCGTATATGGTTTGTATGAATTGCATATATGGATATATATGTATACACATATATATGCATATGTATATATCTATTAATAAATATGTGCATATATATATGCATTTGTATGTATATATATATGTGTGTGTGTGTGTGTGTGTGTGTGTGTGTGTGTGTGTGTGTGTACACACGCACACATATATATATATATATATATATATCTACATATATATATATATACATATATATGCATGTGCATATCTTTTACATATATGTGGATATATATGTATTTCTCTCTCTCTATATATATATATATATATCAGAGAGAGAGAGAGAGAAAGAGGAAGAGAGAGAGAGAAAGAGAGGGAGAGATAGAGAGGGAGAGATAGAGAGACGGATGTTTGCCGATATTTGTGTATATTATTATGTGTTAATATATCATCATATGTTTATGCTTCCTCATACAGAGAATGAAAGATGAGATGAAGGAGAGCGAGCGAGAGGAAGAAGGAGAAAAATATATATTATAAGAGACGCTTTCAAACTAACCAAATAATTATTTATATGGAGATTTTTCTTCGCAGTCAACTAACAGAAAGCGAACATATATTTCAACAATGAACAATAGAATAGCGAAAGCATATTAAGACGGATATAATGACAGGAGAAGCTGAAAAAATATGTCGAGGAAAGTAATATGTTTCCTTTGGTCAAAATAAAATTGCATATTCTCCTACAAAATAGATCCTTCTTGTCATCATCAATAAACATTCTACTGTGTGTATAGTATTTTATATAAATTAATACGACAAAATAATATAAGCGGTTTGGATCTACAGTATTCTTACTTTATGAATGAATATACTCATATCGATTTATAGGAGATTTTATGAGATATCTGTGTCTTCTATATATCTGTGTGTGTTGGTATAGAGAGAGAAGCGCGTGATTTAGTGGTGGTTAGGATGTTCGGCTCACGAATGTAAGGTCGTAATTTCGATTGTCGGATAGAGTTGTGTGTTGCATCCTTCAGCAAGACGCTTTACTTCATATTACTCCAGCCTACTAAGATGGCAAAAACAAATTAGTTGTTCCCGTAATCCAAAGGGCCAGCCTCTTCAGACATTTTGTCATGGTGAATCTCCCTGAGAACTACGTTAGGTGTACACGTGTCCTATATATGCTTATATATATATATATATATATATATATATATATACAAATATAATTTCAGCGAGATCGTATTTCGGCTGTGGTGAAAAACAAAGCGAAACGCAATTTTCGAGATATGCGGCAAGCGCTCAATGGACTAAAAGAAGACCAGAGCAATTAACATAGGTTATAGAGGCCAAACAAACTGAAAACGAAGCAAGCTAAACAGGCTAAACAAAAGAATATATATATATATATATATAGGAAAATGTGTGTAATCGTTGGTACAGTTAGGTATATTATTAAGACAGGGGGGAAGAAAAAATGGCTTCACTTGTGCTTTCAACAAATTTATTTTCTTCACAAAATCCAAAAAGAATTTTTCTTAAAAAAAATGATTTTATAAATTAAGTTGTTGGTACAACTTAATTTATAAAATAATTTTTTTTAAGAAAAATTCTTTTTGGATTTTGTGAAGAAAATAAATTTGTTGAAAGCACAAGTGAAGCCATTTTTTCTTCCACCCTGTCTTAATATATATATATAATTAATTTTTCATTCGCACCGTTTCCTTTCGCTATATGTCTCTCCACCACTCTCCTACACACCTTTTGAACTCTGTTCCCACACACTTCTCACCTGAAGAAGGGCTTATGCCCGAAACGTCGTCCCCCACCTACCCCCCACTCTCCTGAGCGTGAATTTAATAAACATTTATTGTACTGCCTCTCTGTTCTGTCCCTGTTCAATTTTTCATTATATATATATATATATATATATATACAGTTGTTATATAGTAAGGTGCATTATGGGTATTGTTCTTACTATTGTTATATAGTAAGGTGCATCTTTTGCAGCGATAGAAATCTGAAAACTTTTATGACCTCAACTAAAGCTAATAGCAGTCGCCATACCTCTGGCTGACTGGTGTGTCCCCATATGAGGGAATGAATTCTGTGAGAGAACATCGTTAGTTTTTCTCCCTCATATCAAGAATTTGAAGACAATTCATTTTCACCTGATGAGATCAGTGATAATCGATCATCGCTTCACAATCGATCTATCTCTTATTGAAACATGTGTCGTGATTAAATGATTGGAATTTTACCTTGCCTTCGGATTTTCATTTTGATATATATATTCGGACCATATCCTTGATGTTATAATCTATATTTACTATGTAGAATAGTTGTATGTCTTTATCAATTATAAACATGCTACATATATTATACGTAACCAAGCTGCTGTTCAGGAGTTCGATTCGCAAACACGCACTTTTTGAGTGAACCCCATTACGCGACACCCTACTTTTTTTTCTTTCTTAAGAAGTTACCCCATGTCTTAACACTCCTCCTTTTCCACGATGTAAATTCCAAGTTTCCTTGAAATAAAATAAACAATATTTCTCTCTAAATTTGACAAACACTTTACTTTGAATAATTATTGGAAACTAAATCAATACTGGAATAATTTAATGTTTCTTTAATTCCCGTTTGTGTATTATTTATTTATATTTTTTTTAAATATTCTAATAAAAGCCAGATGTATTGTGTATTCATTTACTTCAAAGGGGTCTTATGTGAGAAATCCTTGTTGATAACTGAAATAACATTGAAAAAATGGCGGATGTGGGCAATTAGTTCGTGGATGAGAAAAGATCAAAGTTGATGAGACATTTCTTTCATAATTAAATAAGATTATAAAAAAGTCATTCCCTCAATACATTAGCAAGTTTTTCAATGAGTATCATTTTCTCTTGTTTCAAGTCATTGACACTTTATCTACACGTGGTAAGAAATATTCAAAGGAAAATTAAACGAAATTTAAATAAAATGTATAATTTATATCGAATTGTGAAGGAGTGTGACCTTGTGGTTAGGGTCAATATCTAGCTTATTACCATATCTTTTAAATATCGGTTTCTAATTTAGGAACAAGGCCAACAAATATGTTGATTAAATCAACCCCAATATTTTACTGATACTTTATTTTATCGACCTCAGATGGATGAAACGCAGTTAACCTCGGTGTGATTTGAACTCAAAATGTAAAGAGCCAGACCAAATATCGCACTGGTATTTTATCCGACGCTCTATCAATTCTGCCAATCCTCCACCCTTTTAAATATCAACATGATTTAGTGTTAGCATATTTAACATAGTGGACAGTATTAAATACGAAGTTAGATATATTTGCAGTGATGAGAAGATAATATTACACAACCACTAACATTGAAGTCAACTTTGCATTTCATTCTTCTGGGTCGATAAAATACCAATCAAAATATTGGGGTCAAGTTAATAGACTTTCTCCTTCCTCCCTAAAATGATGGATATGTGCATAAGTTAAAGCTATTATTTTAAATATTTCATAATTCGCAGCAGGTTTCGTTCTCCTATCTTGAAACAAATCACTAGCGTTAATTAACCAGAGATATCATACTCATGAGAAACAATAATTATGTAAATGTTAATACATTTAATGGCGTTAGAACCCACTGTAGCCTTCTTATTGGAAGAAAATGAGGGTTATAAAGTCAAGTACAATGATAAGGCGTTCTTATGTGAATACTACAGGAAAATAATTAGCCGAAATAATTTTCCCATTTACTTAAGATATAAATGTTAACCAAGAAATAATTACATTTTATAATAATCTCAAAACGAAAGCCACAGACGAGACCTCCGCCTCTCAATCAATTTAAATATTTCAAAACTCTTCTCGAGCTACTGAATAACAATTCGTTTAAGAGAAACTCAACATTTCTCAAGCTGAAATAATTAAAATTAATGGACGTGAGGCTGTGTTACACTTGCTGTGAAACTGTTCAAGTTGATTAGAAGAATTGTTGACATAAAACTTATGAGCTTAAGTTTCCTTTAACAACGGAAATTGCAAATCTCTGATTGAAATGAAATGTGCCAACTTTCAGTAAAATGTCGCAAAATCCATTAAGAAATGACGACTAACACCACGTAGAGACACAACATTGAATACATCTGAAATAGATTTCATTTAGCAAATTATTTTTATTAATTTAAAACAAAAGCAAACGCCCTAGTTACTGTCTCAGTGCATGAACAGCTATGGATAAACATTACACGATATCACCAACAGACTATGGTTGTGTAACTATGGTTGGTCTCTTTGTTAAGGCACAGGATCGAAGTTTGTATGAACTTAGGTGATAGAGAGAGACATGAACAGCTATGGATAATTATTACGTGATATCCCCAACAGATAATGAGGAGACAGTGTGTGACTGTGGATGGACTCTTTGTTAAGGATCGAGGTTTGTATGAAATCGGGTGATAGAGAGAGGAAAGGAGAGGCAGAA
>OZ024749.1:43536021-43548521 GCA_964016885.1 Eledone cirrhosa
AATTCATTAGATTTACGGTAAAACGATTCTAATTTCGATTTTATATAAACAATTCCTAGGCATATAGTCTTCTGAAATAGGGAACGTTTACTAAGAACGTCTTCAATTTCTGCTTTGGGTTGTAGACTGGCAGAATCGGTAGAGCGTCCTTCTGGTCAAATTTTACTAATATTATACTGTCTTTCTAAACACCGACCACATTCTCCCATATACCCTCGTATTTAAGGAAAACAGCAATACTGAAAAAATGAATACTGCAATCCTGTTTCGCCTGGTTTGTTTAAACTAAAACATTAATCATTTTGTATAGAAGAGACACCTTAAATCGGAATTCGTGTTAATAGAAAGTACTTTTATTATTGAATAATAATAATAATTTTTTTTTTTTTTAATTATCAAAGATTTAGGTCGAAACAAAAGCTTGTCTAAAACCAGGCAGTAAGCAGAGGCAAATGTCAAACATCAAATTTAACATTTAAATTAGACAACCTTTTCTTTGAACATATGTCAGAATAGGTTCTGGAGAGGAATTACTTAATTTGGTGCAATGATGAGACACCCTATATACACACACACACACACATATATATAAGTATATACATACATACACACACATATATGTATATATATACACACACATACATATGAGTTAGGGGTTGAGAATGAGAGTGAGTTGTGACAGAATGAAGCGGAGTACACACACACACACGCACATACCTTCCTGCACATTTACACACCAATACGCACGCATGCCTGGGTGCGCATGCTGCACACGCATACACACACATATGCGTATACACACATTCACTCCAACAGGCACATGCCCCGCGTACACACAGCACAGACACACACACAACACAGACACACACACAACAGACACATACACACACATACACACAGCACACACACACACACACACACACACTGACGTGCGCTGAACTTTTCTTTAAATGTTAAATATTGTCAGTGAAAATTAATTATCTTTTCTACTTCTTTTGCAACAGTTTTGGGAGATGTTTAAAGAGAATTAGAGATATGGGCCGGATTAGAGAAGAGAACTAGATATGTGGGCCGGATTAGAGAAGAGAACTAGAGATATGGGCCGGATTAGAGAAGAGAACTAGATATGTGGGCCGGATTAGAGAAGAGAACTAGAGATATGGGCCGGATTAGAGAAGAGAACTAAAGATATGGGCCGGATTAGAGAAGAGAACTAGAGATATGGGCCGGATTAGAGAAGAGAACTAGAGATATGGGCCGGATTAGAGAAGAGAACTAGAGATATGGGCCGGATTAGAGAAGAGAACTAGAGATATGGGCCGGATTAGAGAAGAGAACTAGAGATATGGGCCGGATTAGAGAAGAGAACTAGATATGTGGGCCGGATTAGAGAAGAGAACTAGAGATGTGGGCCGGATTAGAGAAGAGAACTAGATATGTGGGCCGGATTAGAGAAGAGAACTAGAGATATGGGCCGGATTAGAGAAGAGAACTAGAGATATTGGCCGGATTAGAGAAGAGAACTAGAGATGTGGGCCGGATTAGAGAAGAGAACTAGATATGTGGGCCGGATTAGAGAAGAGAACTAGAGATGTGGGCCGGATTAGAGAAGAGAACTAGAGATATGGGCCGGGTTAGAGAAGAGAACTAGAGATGTGGGCCGGATTAGAGAAGAGAACTAGATATGTGGGCCGGATTAGAGAAGAGAACTAGAGATGTGGGCCGGATTAGAGAAGAGAACTAGAGATGTGGGCCGGATTAGAGAAGAGAACTAGAGATGTGGGCCGGATTAGAGAAGAGAACTAGAGATATGGGCCGGATTAGAGAAGAGAACTAGAGATGTGGGCCGGATTAGAGAAGAGAACTAGATATGTGGGCCGGATTAGAGAAGAGAACTAGAGATGTGGGCCGGATTAGAGAAGAGAACTAGAGATATGGGCCGGGTTAGAGAAGAGAACTAGAGATGTGGGCCGGATTAGAGAAGAGAACTAGATATGTGGGCCGGATTAGAGAAGAGAACTAGAGATGTGGGCCGGATTAGAGAAGAGAACTAGAGATGTGGGCCGGATTAGAGAAGAGAACTAGAGATGTGGGCCGGATTAGAGAAGAGAACTAGAGATATGGGCCGGATTAGAGAAGAGAACTAGAGATGTGGGCCGGATTAGAGAAGAGAACTAGAGATATGGGCCGGATTAGAGAAGAGAACTAGAGATGTGGGCCGGATTAGAGAAGAGAACTAGAGATGTGGGCCGGATTAGAGAAGAGAACTAGAGATGTGGGCCGGATTAGAGAAGAGAACTAGAGATGTGGGCCGGATTAGAGAAGAGAACTAGAGATGTGGGCCGGATTAGAGAAGAGAACTAGAGATGTGGGCCGGATTAGAGAAGAGAACTAGAGATGTGGGCGGGATTAGAGAAGAGAACTAGAGATGTGGGCCGGATTAGAGAAGAGAACTAGAGATGTGGGCCGGATTAAGAGAACTAGAGATATGGGCCGGATTAGAGAAGAGAACTAGAGATGTGGGCCGGATTAGAGAAGAGAACTAGAGATGTGGGCCGGATTAGAGAAGAGAACTAGAGATATGGGCCGGATTAGAGAAGAGAACTAGAGATATGGGCCGGATTAGAGAAGAGAACTAGAGATATGGGCCGGATTAGAGAAGAGAACTAGAGATGTGGGCCGGATTAGAGAAGAGAACTAGAGATGTGGGCCGGATTAGAGAAGAGAACTAGAGATGTGGGCCGGATTAGAGAAGAGAACTAGAGATATGGGCCGGATTAGAGAAGAGAACTAGAGATGTGGACCGGATTAGAGAAGAGAACTAGAGATGTGGGCCGGATTAGAGAAGAGAACTAGAGATATGGGCCGGATTAGAGAAGAGAACTAGAGATGTGGGCCGGATTAGAGAAGAGAACTAGAGATGTGGGCCGGATTAGAGAAGAGAACTAGAGATGTGGGCCGGATTAGAGAAGAGAACTAGAGATGTGGGCCGGATTAGAGAAGAGAACTAGAGATGTAGGCGGGATTACAGAAGGGCACTAGAGTGTGGGCTAGGAGTGGGAGGAGGGGTTGAAGGTTTGGGTGAAACAAAGAGATATGGGTGAGAGGTGGAGACGGGTGTGGGGAGTGTTACAGACAAATAGACAGAGAGACAGATAGGGGAGAGAGGGTATAGGAGTAACAGGGGTCTCAGAGAGACGTACGAAGCAAAAGAGAGAGGGGGAGTGAAACGCTGACATTTGTAAAATAGGGAATAGTGAATTGTAGAAGAATGGGAACACAAAAAAGAGAGACAGATAGACAGAGAGAGAGAGAGAGAGAGAGAGAGAGAGAGAGAGAGAGGCAGGCAAACAACAGACAGAAAGACAGGCAGACAGAGAGAGGGGGAGAGAGAGACAGGCAAACAACAGACAGACGAAGAATAATGATTCACGAGACGGAATGAAGACGGAAGAAGTGAGACGGTGAACTAGAGTAGAGGGAACGTGTGTGTGTGTGTGTGTGTGTGTGTGTGTGTGTGTGTGTGTGTGTGTGTGTGTGTGTGTGTGACAGGGAGACTGACAGAGCAAGTGAGAGACAGACAGACAGAATGACAAGAAGAAACTGAAGAAGTGAGGGAGAAGAAATATTAGAAGGAAAAAGTAAAGACGAAAGTGTGGTGGATGTTTGACAAAGAAAAAGAGAGAGAAGTGAGGAAAGATAGGCGTACGAAACGTCGACAAGGATTTAGAATGCCCAGGCAGTTTTACACCATAGTTAATGTAACACTCACGATACTCTCTAACCTCAGGCACTGTAATAGTCATTGGAAAACATTACGTTACTAATTAGAAAAATAATTCAGTTAGACTAATTATATAAATTAGTTCAGAATGTTGAAAAAATAAAGTCAAATTTTCCAAAAAATAAAAACAAAAAAGAATTTGTTAGATTCTACAATTTTTTTTTTTTTTTTTTTTTTTTTTTGCATTTCTACGATGAGTGTTCCAGTTGTTCAATCCAAGGAACAGCCTGCTCGTGAAATTAACGTGTAAGTGACTGAGCAGTTCACATATACTGCTACCATTAACGTAATTCTCAAGGAAAGTGAGTGAGTGAGTGAGTGAGTTAGTGAGTGAGTGTGAGAGAGAGTGAGTGCGGTGTGAGGTGGTGTGGTGTGTGTCAAGGAAAGTAAGAGGGAGGGTGTGAGTGGGTAACTAAGTAAATGGGTGTGGTGTGGTGTGTTTGTGTGTCCAGACAAGTTCTTCTAAGTATATCCGACCACCACCCAAGCAGTTTCCGTCTCTACCATTTCACACAAAAGAGATGGATCAACCCGAAGCTATGGTAAATGACATTTACCCAAGATGCCACGCTGTGAGGTCGAGACCGGCATCTAATGATTACGAAGCTAACGATTACGAAACTAACGATTACGAAACTAACGACTACATGACCATGAATCTCATGGTGAATCAACGTTCACGACCCTATTGAATGTTCATGTCAGCATATTTTTTAAAATCAATATATCTAAATATATTCGTTGCAGGTAACAATAAACCCCACCAACATTTGGTACTGTTGCATATAATACATATATATATTTATATTTATATATAAATATATATATATACATATATATATATTTATATATATATATATGTATAAATAAATATAAATATAAATATATAAATATGCGTATATATAGTTCAAGTTAAAGAAAACAAACACAGATATATATATATTACACACACATATCCTGCGCAGTTCCACACAAAGAACGCTCACCAACCACCATAACATTAAAAATCAAAGTGTGACTGAAGTCTAAACAACATGACAATTCTACAAACACAGAAAAAACAACAGTGAACAAATATACATATACACACACACACACATATATTATTTATTATTATTACTATATATATATATATATATATATATATATATATATATATATATATATATATATATATATATATATATATATATATTTATATATATATGTAGTACATATATATTTATATATATATGTACATATATATATA
Source organism: Eledone cirrhosa (assembly GCA_964016885.1). NCBI lineage: Eukaryota > Metazoa > Mollusca > Cephalopoda > Octopoda > Eledonidae > Eledone > Eledone cirrhosa. Next base: position 43,541,055 of record OZ024749.1, read on the forward strand.
TATATATATATTTGTATATATATGGAAAAAATGAAATTTACTTTTTCACTTAGTACGGCTGATACTTAAATATATGTATACGTACATACATATATGCATACAGACGTACAGTAGTATGTATATACATACATGCACACATATATATATATATATATATATATATATGTACGTATGGGTTTACCGAACATTTATTATAATGCTCGCTTTGTTTGTAAACAAACAGCCCGAATTATTAGCGGTACAGTGTTCGGCAACTATAGTTGCCATTTTGTTCAACACTGACAAAGAAACGATGAACTAGTTTCTAGCTTATTAGCTGTCATCAGTACCGTATACCTTCCTGTCAGTTGATTGAACCTTTGAAAGTATATACTTTCCTTGTGCATATTAACGGCTGAGCAGCCTAATTTGCATATCGAATGAGTTAGTCGGCCGGGCGTACCGAAAACGATATATATATATATATATATATATATATATATACACACACATATATATATATATATATATATTGTTATACTTGGGGAGGGTCATATTTGTGTAATATTGCCAGAATTAATACCAGAACACACTCACTGTTTGGTTGGTTTTCGCTTTTCGCTTCTGTGTCTTTCACATCGGCAATCTAATTTATTCGGTCCTCAATGTTGCCATTGACTGACCAACGGTCAAAAATAATACAGATACAATATAGACACAAACACATATATATAGTTTATCAAAGTTCTTTCGTTGCACATCTGCAACATCGTCAGTGGTGCTATTGTTTCCTCCCGTTACATTGTATTTTCTACGCCATCTTTATTTAGTCTGTTTATATATTTATTTATTTGTTTATTTTATTGTGTCTTCTTTGCGCATGCGTTTGCGTGTGTGTATAGTGTTTTGTTTGATGTGTGTTCGTGATATATATATAGATATATATATATTAAAAAAAAATATATATATATATATATATATATATATATATATATATAAAAGTATATATATATATTGTTCTTTGAAGATGAAACATTTGTTGTAGTTTTAGGGAAATGTCATAACGGAAAAGCAAAGCTGGAGTGAAAACTGAAGCGAGAATGTGTCCAAATATATTTTATAGCATGAAGAATCAGGATTAAAGGATTTCATATTTATTTGTTAAATCGTCAGGGTTAGTATAATATAAATAAAGGGAAATAGCAGAACTATGATAGGAGGGTGATATGAAAATATATCAATGACAAACATACAGGAAATTGAATTCTACGTGAAAAAAAAAATTGTAAAAGACTTACATTGAGAAAGGTAAATGAAAAATAGTGTAAATAGTGCGTTCGCAATGTAGAAAAAGATAACACACACACACACGCATATACACAGACAAACACACACACACACACACACACACACACACACACACACACACACACACACATCCTGAAAATTTGGTTGATAGAGATCGAAAATGATGTATGGGAAGAATCGATGCCAGGTCTTCATTGGTACTCTATGTTTTCGACTCTAGAAAAGCGGAAGGCAAAGTTGACCCTGAGATGATTTAAACCCAGAATATACAGAGCTGGAACAACACAAAGCATGTTGTCCAATGCTCCAACCAGTCCAACGTCCTAAACACACACACATATATTGGCCTCTAATTTTGGCACAAGTCCAGCAATTTGGATGAGGGGAAAGTCAATTGTATTGATTCTAGTACTTGACTAATACTTTAATTTATTGACCTCAGAAAGATTAAAGGTAAAGTTGACCTAGGCGAGATTTGAACTCAGATCGTAAAGGGATGTAAAAGCTGCAAAGTCAATCCATCGCCATAACTACCATTCTTATATAGGCACAAGGCCAGCAATTTTTGGGGAGGGGAAAGTCGATTAAATCGACCCCAGTGGGTGACTGATACTTTTCTTTATCCATCCCGTAAGGATGAAAGGCAAAGTTAACCTCGGCGGGATTTGAACTCAGATCATAAAGGGCCGTAACTCTTTGCAAAGCATGTCGTACGACCCTCTACCGATACTGCCAATCCACTACCTTCTACCATTCAAATAATAATACTACAAATTTGTAAAGATATCAGATAGTGTTGTTATAACCATACGGATTGATCAATATCATAATCATCATCATCCTTATAAACATCATTAGGCAGTATCGGTAGAGGGTCGGACGCCATGCTTTCCAGCATAGTTACGTCCCTTTACGATCTGAGTTCAAATCCAGCCGAGGTTGACTTTGCCTTTCATCCTTACGGGGTCGATAAAATAAAGTACCAGTAATGAACTGAGTAATTGCTGGCCTTGTGCCTAAAGTAGAAACAATTATTATCATCACCAGGACGGTGGATTGGCAGTATCGGTAGAGGGTCGGACGCCATGCTTTGCAGCAAAGAGTTACGGCCCTTTATGGTGTGAGTTGAAATCCCGCCGAGGTTAACTTTGCCTTTCATCCTTACGGCGTCGAAAAAATAAAGTACCAGTAATACACTGGGGAAATTGCTGGCCTTGTGCCAAAAGTAGAAACAATTATTACCATCAGCATCATCATCATCATCGTCATCTGTATTTCATCCCCATCGTGGTTATTATCAACAACCTCATCATCATCATCATCAACATCTGCATCATCACCATCATCAGCATCCCAATCATCATCATCATCATCATCATCATCATCATCATCACCATCAACATCACCATCATCACCACCATCATCATTAACATCCCCATCATCATCATCATCATCATCATCAACATCATCATCATCATCATCATCCTCATCATGGTCATGATTAAGACAGTATTGTCTTAAGGGATTGCTAGTAAGAGGATGAGATATATAAAAACAATTATTATTTCATATTCAGACTTATTGGAGAGACAGGAGTTATTAGAAACTTAAAAATTAATAGCTTGAGGCCCTCCATTTCTTATTTGATCGCTTATTCTTATTGAAACAATCACGGAATGTTTTCTGAGAAAGGTCGCTCCTTATGTGATGTGACGTCATAGATTTCATTTAAAACTATTTTACCTAAATATCCCCCCTCCCACACACACACATACACACACACACACACACATACACACACACACATACACTCACATACACACACATACATTCACATACATACATATTGCTAATACATCATAGATTAATTTCTAAAACATCACGACAATTTCTCGAGCGTGTTCGTGGTATTAGAGAATATTTAAACGAATCTGTATCTCTATCGCTTCTATCTTCATGTGATTTGTTATTAGCGCAAGTCTATCAAAATGACGAAATGCTTCAATTCCCATCTAACAGGTTTCCCAAATAGGAAAAGTAAAGCGAGAGAGAGAGAGAGAAGGGGTGGAGAAATATCATCCGCCCTAATCGCATAAATCCTCAGGGGAAATATATCAGTTAATTAAAATCATTCATCCTCTGAAAGAAGAAGCTTCTATTTATTCAACCGTATGGCGGGTGGTTTGCACGCATATGTTCGGTTTGGATTCGTAGATACTATAAGAGAATTTATGGTTGAGCGGTCTGTAGTGTAGCTGGTGATAAACGCTGCACAAAGATGCCCAGATGATAAGAAAAGTATACATTAATTTTGATATAAATTGTCCAAGTAATTAACGCAATTAGACAGCTCTCGCCCAAAGAACATTTATTTCTGTGCCAAAAGCGTCAGCTCAGAAAATTTACGATTATTGGAGAAAATATACTAACTTCTCTCTTTTTTTTTTTATTTAATCTATTTCTCTTTTCGTGTTGCTTTTGTGGTTACTGTTGCTGTTTTTATTGCTGTTGCTGTTCAATGATGCTGGGACTGTTCCCATGGCAATGTTTGCTTTCACTAGATAGGTGTGAGTGTGTTTCAACTGTTTTCTAGTGTTATATTAAATCTCGTTTGTGTTAGTGTTCTCCCTTAATACTTAAACTCTGCGGATCCTTTTTGTCGATAAATGTTTATCTAAAGTACCTGGCTTATCTTCTATATTATATTTCTCAATCTCCTGCCTCCACATAGAAAATACAGGTTCAATTTCAGCCCAGACTAGGCGTATATTTTTATTAGGATGTATCCTAATATATTATCGCCATTCAATGTTTAACTGATAATCTAAACTATAATAAAGTAAGGAGTGCGGGACTGCGTCCAGAATATATGTTTTTCTGCTAGTATATTTAATGTCCTAAATCAGCTCTACGGTGTGATATCTTTCTCCCAGTTACAGATCACAAATAAAATAATTTCAACATACAATTCATATCCTGACCTCACTGATTTAATAAGTCTGCATTTCCCACTACACAGTCGACATCCAACCACGGAGGATCGCAGGAAGTTATTACAAATTTAAGTGAATTCTATAAATTTGTATAAAACCGTGATCGTTTAATTTTCAATAATGCCCTTGTCTGAGGTTTATGCTCGATGCGGGGCCTACTTGACCTAAATGAATCGCTGGCCCTGCTGCTAGATTAAGCAGAATATGAACTCAGAAAATCGAAACTTTCAACAAGTTTCTGAAAAGAAGCTACTAGAGATACTTTTGAATATTTTTACATAAACATATAATTATCAGAATATAAAATAGTCAATGTTTATATTTTATTAAATTCAAAATGACATAAAATGCAAATCCAGCTTTACCATGAGTTGACCTTGACCTTAATGATAAACGAAAAAAAAAATACGCTTGGATATTTCGATATGAAAAACTCTTACTTCTTACACATTTTTTGATTTTTGATAAAACATAACGACTAAACTGATGTTATTTATGATTTTGATTATGAACGATGAGTGTAGTATAGTCGATAGAATATATTCTGTTCTGTTATTGGTATTTATTTTAACTGCCCTCGTTTTATAGAATATGCTATAACTACAGCACACGTAATTATGCACAAACTTAATATAATGGACATGATAAATGAGAAGGGTATGGATATTTTGGTGAATTATTCATATTAATACATGTCCAAAATTATCATCTGATAAATTTAAATTCCAATATTAATCGCTTTTGACATTTTATTTTATTTTATTTTATTTTTTGTATTACATTGATTCCTCTATGGTGGGTTTCACTTCTCTTATCTTTTCTTATTTTTTTCTTTTTTCTCTCTTTTCACGTCTCTTAATTTCATCAGGAATTGAAAACGACGTTTAATAACTTTTAGGTTTGCAAAATAACGAACTCAATTATAGCATGTTTTCATAATATTTCGTAAACTCGGTGATCTTTCTTAAAATCGAATGATGAATCGGTAGGTTAGAATTTTATAGATACCAATTATTATGTTGATGCCGTTCATTATATCTAAAAATCCATGGTGTTTTTAATTCGCGTCACAAATCTAAATAAATATCATTAATAAATATATCTATAACAGCAGTTGAAACGAATTGATTCTGAAACGAGGAAATTAAATAAGTGAAAGCATAAAAAGAAAAAAAAATGAAGTCCTGTTATATTTGATTGCCTTATCTTGAGTTGATAATAACATGTTCATGCTTTTTTTTATGAACATTTCTGTGTAACTATAACTATAGCTATTAGTTTGCATGGCAGAATCGTTAGAGCGTTGAGTAATATGATTTGTGGCATTTGTTCCTAATATTTTTAGTTCTAATCTCACCGAGGTCAATTTTGCCTTTCATCCTTACGGGGCGGATAAAATAAAGTACCAGTGTCGCACTGGAGTCGATTTAATCGACTTCACCCTCCCTTTCAAATTGATGTCCTTGTGCCTATACTAGAAATCATTATTATACAATGTTGGCAGAAGCGGTATAGCTTCGGACAACATGCTTAGCGGCATAGGGTTACGGTCCATTACATTCTGAGTTCAAATTCCGCCGAGGTTAACTTTGCCTCTCATCCTTACGGGGTCGATAAAATAAAGTACCAGTAATGCACTGGATAATTGCTGGCCTTGTGCAAACAATTATTATACAACTGTTGATATGATGGTTGTGTTAATGCTGGCTGTGATGATGATGGTGATGTAGGTAGGTGTAGCAATACTGCTGATCTTCACTCTGGTGTCTATTAAATATTATTTGTGGTGGTTTGGCAGTATCGGTAGAGGGTCGGACAACATGCTTTGTAGCACAGAGTTACGCCCCTTTCTGATCTGAGTTCAAATCCTGCCGAGGTTAACTTTGCCTTTCATCCTTACGGGGTCGATAAAATAAAGTACCAGTAATGCACTGGTTAATTGCTGGCCTTGTGCCAAAAGTAGAAACAATTATTTGTTTTAAGTTTTATATTACTACCTGATATTTCCACCATTCATGTTTATCGTGGTTAAATTATTGCTAAATAAACCTCCCCTTCTCTCTCATTCCTTCCCTCCGTCTCTCTCACACACTCCTCTCCCTTCTCTCATTCCTTCCCCTCATCTCTCTCATTCCTTCCCTCCGTCTCTCTCACACACTCCTCTCCCTTCTCTCATTCCTTCCCCTCATCTCTCTCATTCCTTCCCTCCGTCTCTCTCACACACTCCTCTCCCTTCTCTCATTCCTTCCCCTCATCTCTCTCATTCCTTCCCTCCGTCTCTCTCACACACTCCTCTCCCTTCTCTCATTCCTTCCCCTCATCTCTCTCATTCCTTCCCTCCGTCTCTCTCACACACTCCTCTCATCTCTCTCATTCCTTCCCCTCATCTCTCTCATTCCTTCCCTCCGTCTCTATCACACACTCCTCTCCCTTCTCTCATTCCTTCCCCTCATCTCTCTCATTCCTTCCCTCCGTCTCTCTCACACACTCCTCTCATCTCTCTCATTCCTTCCCCTCATCTCTCTCATTCCTTCCCTCCGTCTCTCTCACACACTCCTCTCCCTTCTCTCATTCCTTCCCCTCATCTCTCTCATTCCTTCCCCCCGTCTCTCTCACACACTCCTCTCCCTTCTCTCATTCCTTCCCCTCATCTCTCTCATTCCTTCCCTCCGTCTCTCTCACACACTCCTCTCCCTTCTCTCATTCCTTCCCCTCATCTCTCTCATTCCTTCCCTCCGTCTCTCTCACACACTCCTCTCATCTCTCTCATTCCTTCCCCTCATCTCTCTCATTCCTTCCCTCCGTCTCTCTCACACACTCCTCTCCCTTCTCTCATTCCTTCCCCTCATCTCTCTCATTCCTTCCCCCCGTCTCTCTCACACACTCCTCTCCCTTCTCTCATTCCTTCCCCTCATCTCTCTCATTCCTTCCCTCCGTCTCTCTCACACACTCCTCTCCCTTCTCTCATTCCTTCCCCTCATCTCTCTCATTCCTTCCCTCCGTCTCTCTCACACACTCCTCTCCCTTCTCTCATTCCTTCCCCTCATCTCTCTCATTCCTTCCCTCCGTCTCTCTCACACACTCCTCTCCCTTCTCTCATTCCTTCCCCTCATCTCTCTCATTCCTTCCCCCCGTCTCTCTCACACACTCCTCTCCCTTCTCTCATTCCTTCCCCTCATCTCTCTCA
>OZ024749.1:43553521-43556021 GCA_964016885.1 Eledone cirrhosa
GCCGTGCGTGTGTATCTATATATGTCTACTATATATGTGTGAGTGTGTGTGTGTGTGTTTATGTATATATATATATGTATATATATATATATATATATATATATATATACTAGTTATATACTATATATATAGAGAGAGAGAGAGAGATAGGAGAGAGAGAGACGAGAGAGAGAGGAGAGAGAGAGAGAGAGAGAGAGTACACAGTTAGTAGGAATACAGCAATACAGGTGTTGAATAATTACTAGAATGTGTCACGCATAGTGTGCAATAATATTCATGAATACGTTACACACATTCTATTGTATGAGAATCCAGAGAACAGTTGAACAGATTTGACACCGAACAAAAAATAAATCACCAATCGCTAATAACGATATAGATCTCGATACCTAGTTCGTGTTAGTAGTCTATATTTGGTTAGGCAATCTTTCTGGAATCGATGCTCCAATTAGTGGAACGCTGAAGCATCAAAAAGCTGGCGACTTTATAGACTAAATGGTTTAAATAAAATTTCACACCATCAGATGAATGGTTTAACAGGTGGGAAAGGTGAGAGAATGTTGTATATAAAGAAGTTAATGGTGTGTGGAAAAAAAATGACGTAGTTTTTTTCGTTTAGCTTTGTTTTTTGATTTTTTTTTCTTTTTCTATCAATCTCTAGGTGTAAGTTCAGGCTGGAATAGGTAAGCATTATACAGATAAATAGACATATATACACACATAAACACATACACACACACACACACACACACACACACACACACACACACACACACACACACACACATACACACATACATATATAAATATAAATATAGAAATATAGAATAGTATATATATATATATATATATATATATATAACGAACGAAATGTGGATAAGGAACCAGAGTGGACCATAACGCACCAAAGTACTCAATACTTAGGGTAGTAGAGTGGGTAATAGGAACAAGTAAGACCCCAAGGGTCTTACTTATATTCTATATATATATATATATATATATATATAAAGAGAGAGAGAGAGGGGGGAGGGAGAGAGAGATGTATGTATTTGAGTTGCGTGTATGTGTCTGCTTATGGGTGTTAGTATGTGTATGTGTGTGTGTATGTTAGTGAATATATGTGAGTATGTATGCGTGCGCATTGTTACGTGCATGATACTTTCGACGAATCAAAATCCAAGTTTTTCCATTCTTCTCAACAGGAAACAAAAGAAAATACTCCACATATCCATATATGTATGTGTGTATATATGTGTCTATATGTATGCATACGTGTATATATGTATGCCTATGTGTATGCTTGTATATATAATATATATATATATATAGTATTTGTGTGTGTGTGTGTGTGTGTGTGTGTGTGTGTGTGTGTGTGTGTGTGTGTGTGTGTGTGTGTGTGTGTGTGTGTGTGTGTGTGTGTGTGTGTGTATGTATATATATATATAGCTGTGTGTGTGTGTGTGCGTGTGTATATATATACATATATATATATATATATATGTATAACCAAAAGTTTGATCACATGAATGTCTATATTTATTAATATTTTGAAGTAATATATATATATATATATATATATATATATATATACACATACACACATATATATATATATAATATATATATATATATATATATATATATATATATATATATATATATATAATATGTATATATATATACAATATATATATGTATATATATATACATATATATAAGCATATATATATATATATATATATATATATATATACGTATATACGTATATATATATATATATATATATATATATATATATATACGTATATTATATATATATATATATAAACGTATATACGTATATATATATATATAAATATATATACATACACAAATACATATATATACGTACATATTCTTGTGTGCCTATGTGTTATGTAAACGTTATAGACAATACAAAGATCCATGTATGGCATAAGACTATAATTAATATGCGTTCCTGCTGTCTCTACGTAGCATAATATGTAGTTAGTTTATTCCATGCTTCTTTCTTTTATATATAATTGTATTCACTGGAATCATTTTTTCCATCATTTAACTCTGATTTCGTAAGTAACAATTCATATGCTTCGTTGAACACAACAGAAATTTAGTTAAAATAGCTACAGGTAATGACATACAGGGAAGCACACAGACAGAACGAAAATAAGCATGCGTGCTGTGCAGATTTATTTTAAGCTTATATATATATATATATATATATATATATATAGAGAGAGAGAGAGAGAGAGAGAGAGAAGAGAGATGAGAGAGAGATGAGAGTGAGAGAGAGAGAGAGAGAGACAGAGAGAGAAAGATACAGATATATATATATTTATTTAATATAGTTTATATATATAGATATATATAGATATATGTAGACATATATATATATATGTATATATAACATATATATATATCTATATATATATGTGTGTGTGTGTGTGTGTGTGTGTATATATACACGTATGCCTACATATAT
>OZ024749.1:43576021-43588521 GCA_964016885.1 Eledone cirrhosa
ACTTTATTTCACGTTGCTCCTTCTACCTGGAGTTGCGACCGATAGATAGTATTAGCAATTGGAAAGACCAACGGAAACATAGTTTCCTCGGTCCGATTTGACGAAAGTCGATCGACTAGAATAAAAAAAAATATATATATATATATATACATATATATATATATAGTTATATTAGTTATATATATATAGTTATATATATATATATATATATATATATAGTTATATATATATATAGTTATATATATATATAGTTATATATATATATATATATATATATATATATATATATGTATATATATATATATATATATATACATATATATATATAGTTATATTAGTTATATATATATAGTTATATATATATATATATATATATATAGTTATATATATATAACTAATATATATATGTATATATAGGTATATTAGTTATATATATATATATATATATATATATACCTATATATGTGTTTCGACCACACCTGATCACCGTCGAGGAAGAGGTGGAGATGTCGTAGCCTGAGTGCGTGTCTGCGCATCATCAGCCACGGCTTGCGGGTGTTGACAGCAGATGGACCGCCCGACCATCGGAGCGCGTCCCTTCCACAAAATTTCTACCAACCTCCTGCCTGCCTGAGTGCAGATCAATTTCTCTCTCTCTCTCTCCTCTCCACATATACATATATAGATATATAGAGAGAGAGAGATAGATGTAAGTATTGAATATATATATATATATATATATATATATATCCAGGGGGTGTAACTAGGAGTTACTGCAGGTTCACCCGGGAGAGCACTCGATGTTTAGGTTCACTTCTGTGATGAGGTGTAGAGCTATACAGAGTGTAATATATTGAAAGGATAAAAAGGACCATTGATTATTCCTTCATTGCATTTATTGATAGGTGACGCGATATAGATCGAACCTTGAGCTGATCAGTGGCGAAACGCGCGTCACCTATCAATAAATGCAATGAAGGAATAATCAATCGTCCTTTTTATCCTTTCAATATATATATATATATATATATATATATATATATATATATATATATATATATATATATATATATATATATATATATATGAACCAGTAAGACCCCGACAGCTGAGCTCAAGCCGTTTCGACGGCTAATTCGCCGTCGAAACGGCTTGAGCTCAGCTGACGGGGTCTTACTGGTTCCTATTACCCACTCTACTACCTCAAGTATTGAGTACTTTGGTGCGTTATGGTCCACCTGGTTCCTTACCACATTTCCTTCGTTATATATATATATATATATATATATATATATATATATATATATATATATATACCTATATATGTGTTTCTGTAGAGTTTCCATATGTATGTGTGTGTGCACGTATCTATTTATCAGTCAAATTGTCTATCCATCTTTATACCTATTTATTTATCTCACCCAAATATTATTCCCTTTATATCACTAACTCTCATGCATATATTTGTTATAATTTTTTTTATATTCCAATTTAAACCCTAAGATTCTTAAAACTAATAAAACTGCAAGAATCCAATTCTTCTTCGTAATATTCTGAACAAGGATGTTCCACCTAAACTATCAAAGACTTCTTTCAGGAACCATAATTCTTCTAATATTAGCAGAAATATCATAAGTTGATTCTTTTTTTATCTCCTCGTATGAAAACGATGATTTTAATATCTAGTATTAACATGGCGGTGAAATGGTAGAATCGTTAGAGCGTCGAATAGAATCTTTTGTGGTATTTATGTATTTATTCTGGGGTTCAAATTACACCTTTCAAAATTTCGGGGGCGGTAAAAGATTTTTTTTTAAATATTAGTCCAAAACTGGCTTCTCTCTCTCTCTCTCTCTCTCTCTCTCTCTCTCTCTCTCTCTCTCTCTCTCACTCACTCACTCACTCTATCTCTCTCTCTCACTCACTCTCTCTCTCTCTCGCTCTCTCTCTCTCTCTCTCTCTCTCTCTCTCTCGAAGAAGAAGAAGAAGAAGAAGAAGAAGAAGAAGAAGAAAAAGAATTCATCCTTATCCAGACCTAAAAAGGTATTTGCCTCCGATAGTGTCCGACACTCTACCGGTTCTGCCAATCCACCGCCCTACCACAACTAAATAATTATTTCTACTTTTGGCACAAGGCCAGCAAATTACCCAGTACATTACTGGTACTTTATTTTATCAACCCCGTGAGGATGAAAGGCAAAGCTAACCTCGGCGGGATTTCAACTCAGAATGGAAAGGGCCGTAACTTCGTCAAAGCATGGCGTCTGCCCCTCTACCGCTACTGCCAATACATAGTAACACATACTACTACTACTGTTACCTAATCTCCACACCATAAATGTCATCTCGCTAATAACATCATTAATAAGAAGAGATCCGCTCTCCGCAAATAAAATATATAAATATATATATTTAAAAAAAAGATCTAAATACAGCTCAAAAACACACACAAAAAGTAGAATAAAACAAATAAGAAAAACAATGAAAATGATTTGTTTTAAACAACAACAACAACAACAACAACAACAAGTCAAGCTTAATTACTTGTTAGACTTGATTGGATCTTAGATTCAGTTAGTGATTACCAAATTGCATGATCTTCTTCATTGTGTTCTTGTACTTCTATACACCCTACCATTAATATTACACTTTGGGTTAGAGTCATGTAACGCTTTTCTTTGTGTGTGTGTGAGTGTGGTTGTGTGGTTGTGGGAGTGTGTGCGTGCGTGTGTGTGTGTGTTTGTGTGTGTTTGTGTGTGTGTGTGGTTGTGTGTGTTTGTGGGAGTGTGTGCGCGTGTGTGTGTGTGTGTGTGTGCATGTGTGTGCATGTGTGTGTTTGTGTGCGTGTGTTTGCGTGTGTGAGCGTGCGTGTGTGTGTGTGTGCGTTTTTGTGTGCGTGTGTGTGCCTGTGTGTGAGTGAGTGTGCGTGTGTGTGTGTGTGTATGTATGTGTGTGTGTGTTTATCATTGTCTCATCATATTTGTTGTTGTTGTTGCTTTTGTTGTTGTTGTTGTTGTTGCTTTTGTTGTTGTTGTTGTTGTTGTTGCTTTTGTTGTTGTAGTAGATGATGATGATGATGTTTTTGTTGTTACTGTTGTTACTGTTGCTACTGTTGTTGTTGTTGTTGCTGCTGTTGCTGTTGTTGTTGTTGTTGTTGCTGCTGTTGCTGTTGTTGGTGTTGCTGTCGTTCATTTTGTATTTTTATGGGTGTTAAGGGTGGAGGTGTTGGGAGTGGGAGAGAGTATTGTTGTTGTTTTACTGTTATTGTTGTTGATACAGTCGTTGTTGTTGTTGCTGTTGCTGATGTTTTTTTTATTATTGTTGTTGTTGTTATTATTCTTGGAGTTGTACTTGTGTTGTGATAGTGAAAGTGGTGGTGGTGGTGGTGTTGGTGGTGGTGGTGATGGTGTTGGTGGTGGTGGTGGTGGTGTTGGTGGTGGTGGTGGTGGTGATGGTGATTGTGGTGTTGGTGGTGATGGTGATGGTGGTGTTGGTGGTGATTGTGGTGTTGGTTGTGGTGGTGGTGGTGATGGTGGTGATTGTGGTGGTGTTGGTTGTGGTGGTGGTTGTGGTGGTGATGGTGATGGTGGTTGATGGTGATGGTGATGGTGGTGGTGGTGGTGGTGGTGGTGGTGGTGGTGGTGATGGTGGTGGTGGTTGGTTTGGTGCTGGTGCTGGTGCTGGTAATGATGGAGGTGATGATAGTGATTGCATTGGTGATGGCGGTGGTGGTGGTGGTGGTGGTGGTAATAGTGAGGGTGTTGGTGGTTGATGTTGATGTTGATATTGTTGATGGTGTTGTTGCTGTGCCTCCAGTGATGTTACGTGAAATTATACTGCAGTGATTACAATATCTTCTGGCAGTTATGGAGGTGTTTTGCGGCTTTGATTTGAGTGCATTTCGTGACAAAGGTTTATGTTTATTCCAGTTTATGCTGTGGTGGTGCTATTGTAATGAGTTAATTTAGTAATCAGGATGTAATTTTCAGTTACTGTGTCGTTAGTGTTGGTGTAGATGATGTAATGTTGTTGTTAGAGTGGTATCGTATGAGGGTGGATGGCTGGGAGTTAGTTATCTCGGTGTCTTTTACAGAAAACTAATTAGAGTTGAAGAACCTTCCCCCTGGACAGGACGCCAGTCCGACATAAAGTCAGATCTCTGCTGCTGATGCTAGTATTTGTTTTGTTATGTGTGTGGGTGGGGGGCGTATTTCAGCTAAATATAATGATTTCTAGTATAGACACAAGACCAGTAATTTGAGGGGAGGGGAAAGTCGATTAAATCAACCCCAGTACGTTACTGGTACTTTATCTTATTCACCCCGTAAAGATGAAAGGCAAAGTTAACCTCGGCGGGATTTGAACTCAGACCGTAAAGGACCGTAACTCTATGCTGCAAAGCATGGCGTCCGACTCTACTGATACTGCCAATCCACCGCCCTTTTTCTGCTAAATATAATGAAGTACCTAGCTCAGAAGAAAACAACAGGGGGCGCTCATTTGGATGATCGAACTCACGACCTTAACATTGTGAAACCGAATTACTAACCACACAAAGACAAACCCCTTCATAGATGAACATAAGGCCGGTACATTTATGATACTCGTGCTTTTTAAGCTGAGTGGAATGAATGAAGTGCTTCGCTCAAGGAAGACAAGAAGAATTATTTAGTCTGAAGATCAAACTTTCGACCTCAAGAGCGTTAGCCCACTACACTTACCACTGGGCCATACTCCCTTCACAGACAGAGTGATATATCTATATAAGGCTGATATCTTTATGGTGGCCATTTTTAGCTGAGTAGAATTAAGTAGTTCGCTCAGTGACACAATACATTATATTGCCTGGGGATCAAACCCTCAACCTTACGATCGTAAATCCACCACACTAACCACCAGATCACGCTCCCTTCTCAGATTGATACATAAATATATGGCTGCTATTTTTAAGAGGTCAAGTAACTGTATGTTAGTGAATGGTGGTGTTGGTGGTATCATTGATGGCTGGCAGTTTAATAACCAGTGAGGGAATTGTGTGGAATGGTTTTCGGTTGCATGTAAATGACATGTATGGTGGATATGGTTCTCCTTCTCGTAATATGTATAGAGTTCGTGCAAGACTAGTTCCTTGGGGTTGCCGAAAAGCTCTTATTACTGACAAGCAAACTTGATAAATTATAGCGATCAGCTATTTTCAGACCACATTTGTAAATAAGAAAATAATGGGGAAAAGAAAACAAGGACAGAAATAGCAGAAACAGGCTTAGTTGTTTTACGATGCATTGTGAAATTTGAAAATATAGTCGCTGCAATGCAAATAACTATAATATTTGGTAACTATAAATAATAGTTGAAAACATCGAGCAAAGTATCCTTGAAGACAGAAAATATAAGACAGACGCCTGTGGAGATTTGAACCACACATCTCTCGTAAATATTTGAATATTTTGCCCGATTATTTAGTCATCAATTATTATTATAGTTACCAGCACTGAGGCGAATATATATATATATATATATATATATATATATAATATAGAAAGGGCTTCTACAGGACCAGAACTGTTTCATTCGAAGGAACTCATCATTACTTACTGTGGTTACCCCCGATTGAACCCGGGATACATACATAAATACATACATATATACATACACACACACACACACACACACACACACACACATACACACACACACACACACACACACACACACACACACACACACATACACACACACACATCCCGGCTTCTATTTCTAATTCTTCATTTTAATTTGTATATTGCATTTGCAAAAACACAGCACGCCATTTTTCATCATTATATATATATATATATATACATAGACACACACACATATATATATATATATATATATATATATATATATATATATATATATATATATATATAACGAAGGAAATGTGGTAAGGAACCAGTTGGACCATAACGCACCAAAGTACTCAATACTTAGGGTAGTAGAGTAGGTAATAGGAACGAGTAGGACCCCGACGGCTGAGCTCAAGCCGTCGAAACGGCTTGAGCTCAGCCGTCGGGGTCCTACTCGTTCCTATATATATATATATATATATATATATATATATATATATATATATATACACACATATATATATACACGCACACGCACACATATATATATATATATATATATATATTAATTAGTAGTTTCTGTTGTTTGTTTGTTGTTTCTCAATTTAAGGTTTCAAAATAAAACATCTCATTCCCTGATGATGTTTTTTTCACTTGGAACACAACCTGTAATTGGTTAATTAGATCTGAAGGTCTGTCGTGTTGGTCTAATTTACTAATATGGTAGAAAGAATGTGTGTGGGGCGGGGGTAAAGTGGGAGTGAACTGGACGTGTGTGTGAGAGGAGGAAGAAGAGTGTGCGAGAGAGACGGGGGGGGAGGAGTAGGAGAGATGGGTGAAAGAAGCGACAGAGATGAGGGAAAGCTAAAGGGAGAGCAGTATGTGAGAGAGACGGGAGGGAAGGAGTGAGAGAGATCAAAGGAAGGAGTGAGAGAAGCGAGAGAGGAGTGTGCGAGAGAGAGAGAGAGAGAGAAGGGAGAGGAGTGTGTGAGAGAGACGGTGGGAAGCATTGAGAGAGAAGGGGAGGTTTATTTAGCAATAAATTAACCACAATAAACATGGACAATGGAGATATCAGGTAGTAATATAAAACTTAAAACAAATAATATTAATAATTGTTTCTAGTTTTGGCACAAGGCCAGCAAATACCCAGTGCATTACGGGTACTTTATTTTATCGACCCCATAAGGATGAAAGGTAAAGTTAACGTCGACGGGATTTGAACTCAGACCGTAAAGGGACGTAACTATGCTAGAAAGCATGGCGTCAAACCCTCTACCGATACTGTCAATAATAGACACCAGCTAAACTTTAATTGACTTAAAAACTTCCTTCGGAATGAACGCCTTCTAATGAGGGATCAATGCAATCATAGAATATATTACAGATCAGCAGTATTACTAGCCCTACCACCACCACCACCACCATCATCACAGCCAGCATTAGCACCACCATCATATCAACAGTTGTATAATAATCTTCTGAGATGGTTAGTAAGTCGGACGTCAGATTAGTTGAAAACACGAAAAACCTTAATTATTATCAATTATTATGAAATGGTGGGTTGAAGCGTTAGAAGTCCTACATAGGGACGGTGGTTGTGGTGGTGGGGTGTGTAGGGGGGGGGGTCTAATTTAAACATTTTTTCAAGGTAAAATACAGAAAAAAAAATTTGGTTTGGTCCATGCTATGTGGTTATAAAACAAATCGCTCTAGAGATCACTTCTCCCCAGAGAATCTAATAATCGTAGAATATTCGGATTTAATATATGAAGCATTCAAGTGATTAAAGAAGATAATATTAAGAAGAAAGATTGTGATGAGAAGTTCACAGAAATTGTTGGGTATTTTGAAAAGGGGTTCAAACTAAAATTCATGTACATGTCATTGTTGGGTACATGAACAACTTAGAAAGACTAAGTATATATACACATCATATATATATATATATAGTATATATATATATATATTTATATATAAATATATATATATATATTTATATGATAAAATAAAACAAGGACGAGTAGTTACTCCTTCATTACGTTTATTGTTGGTGACGCGCGTTTCGTTATTGATCAGCTCAAGGTTCGATCTGTACCGATCAAGCCCGACTCTGTAATCAACTGCTCTTTATATATATATATATATATATATATATATATATATATATATATATATATATATATATATATATATATATATAGGAATGTTTATTTTATTTTAAAAACATTTTTATACCATTTCTATATTATTTGGGAGTTGTGATGTCAATTAGAAGAAAACGTATATATATATATATATATATATGCTCAAAATCCGCAGTGGTTAACTTTGAGCTCCCTTAATTTTGTGGTTGATAAATAAAGTACGAGTCTAGAGCGGTGTACCAGCGGAATTGGGAGATTTGATGTTTTATTGTATTAGTTCTGGTTCTTTAACCTCCATTCATTAGAGCGCTAGATTTTGTGGAATCTTGTTCAGCCTATGGCTTTCTGAATTCGCATCCAATGCTACATATGCTAAGGTGTAACCTCGATGTAACCTCGTAGTAGCCCAGTTAAATTTGTATAGATGGGATCTTTAACAATATCAATGTGATAGGACTGAAGTCCTTATCAGTAAAACCTCGCAGAAGCCTCTTCTGAGATGCATGCTCGTAGGAGAACTGTTAGACTTGCATAGATGAGAACTACATTAACACGATACGACTTTAGCCCTTATAAGTAAAATCTCAAAGAAGCCTCATCTGAGATGGAAGCTCGTTGGAGGTCAGTTAGACTCGCATAGATCACAGCTACAACATGATAGGGTTGGGGTCCTTGTCGGTAAAATCTCAGAGAAGATTCTTCTGGGATACAACCTCGTTAAACGTCAGTTAAACGTGCATAAGTGGAGAGGGTAAATTTAGTTTTTTTCCATTGTTTTTCAGGATTCACCTACCTAGTCCTAAATAACTACAACACAAACACAACGTCAAAATAACTTAATTATCAAGAGTAAGGACAACTATAATATCAAATACAACCACAACGTCAAACAACAACAACAACAACACATCTACATAAAGCAAAGAAATGTACGAGTTTCGACTAGAAAGATAAAATGGATGGACTGTAGACACATATAACCCCTCACACCATGATGGACTGTAGATACATATAACCCCTCATTCCGTGAACATCTGATGCATTCACATGAGGCCAACTAAACAACTTTAATTGACTTAAAAACTTCCTTCGGAATGAACGCCTTCTAATGAGGGATCAATGCAATCATAGAATATATTACAGATCTAGAAGGCTCCCTTAAAGTACACATTCACATACACACATGTGTATATATATATATATGTATATATATATATATATATATAGGTGTGACTGTGTGTGTGTATATATATATATATATATATACAGTATATATATATATATATACATATATATATATATATATATATATATATATATATATATATATATATATATATATATATATATATATAGATATATATAGATATATATATATATATATATATATACAGTATATATATATATATATATACATATATATATATATATATACAGTTTATATATATATATATATATATATACAGTATATATATATATATATATATATATATATATAGGTGTGAGTGTGTGTGTGTTTATATATATATATATATATATATATATATACATATATATATATATATATATATATATATATATACAGTATATATATATATATATATATATATATATATATATATATATATATATATATATATATATATATATATATATATATATATATATAAAATATGTAGTTTAGAAAGCCACAACAATGCAGATGGGAAATCTCGAGGTAGGAAGTGAGTGAGAAATAGGAGAAAAGTGAAAAATGAGAGAAACGAAAACAAGACAAAGGTAGAAGGGTTACCGTAGTGGAGATTTAATCCCAATATTTCGGGCTCACGCCCATCAACGGGGGTAAAGTTCCAAAAGGGGGGGAACAGGCCAAGCCGGAGAAAGTTGTTGTATTGTCGTTAAAACACATATGTATATAGGTGTATGTGTATGTTTATATATATATATACACACACTCTTACACACACAAACATACATACATACATACATACATACATGGTGGCTGCCAACTCGTTTTCGAGTACGGCCACTACTTTATATCCATGTAGGAGAACCCCTACTGATGCGCTGAACGAGTGTGACTTTTTAGTCCAGCCAGCGACTTGAAAGCTCTGGTACAAACACTACACTTGTGACAATTATTGACACATAGTGCTGGGCCCATGGTACCATGTGACGACAAATGCAGAGAGATCTCCAGATATAAAGCAATGCCTGTGCCGTGAAGCTTTTATAGTGAGCAAAGGCACTGCACAAAGCCAGTCCCACTCTCTTAACCAAGATGATATTTACCAAAAAGAAGAACAAGTCAACATCATTGGATACCATCAGGGTTGCAGGTGTTATATCAGAGTTTTCCTTCTCCTAGAATTCTGCCTTGACAAAGGCTAAGGGGTCATCTCTCCCGGTGATTTTGGATGGCCATTGACTCTTAAGAGCTCCTTTGCCTTTTGACAGGTTTTGTTTTTAGTCCTGCAGGATGTCCAAAGTCACCCTCCTCACCAAGAAACCTTGGTGGGGTTGCCAGTTTAGTCGCCAACGACCCGACCATGGGACAGGTTGTACTGGAATACATGTTACCAGTAGCACCAACTGGTGACCTGACATAATACATACATACATACATACATACATACATACATACATACATACATACATACATACATACACAGCAGACTTCGACACAGTTTCAAAACTATATATATATTTATTTATTTATACAGTTTCAAAACTATATATATATTTATTTATTTATTATTTATATATATATATATATATATAGAGAGAGAGAGAGAGAGAGAGAGAGAGAGAGAGAGAGAGAGAGAGAGAGAGAGAGAGAGGGAGAGAGAGAGAGAGAGAGAGAGAGAGAGAGAGAGAGAGAGAGAGAGAGAGAGACATATGCATGTGTGTGTGTGCATATATATACGTGTGTATACTTACGTTTCCCTATGTGTCTGTGTTTATTTGTTTCAAGTAGACAATACAGAAGTAAAATTTACACTGATAACTCTGTCTCGGAATAATATGGTAGCCATTGAAAAAAGATAGCTAATATACCATTAGTTGTTGTTGTTGTTGTTTTGACTATTATTATTTCTATATGTATATACAGCTATGATTTATTACTACTAAAGCTGAAAGGATGACAAACGAAGCACAGGAAGAGTGTGTAAAGCGACATACAAATCTGTGAATAGCATGTAGAGAATATAAAAATACAAATGTTACAACATGGTTTCTTATTCTGGGCTAATAAAATGCGTATATGTAGTGAAAGCAAAGAAAATTGATTGTGAAGTGTATAAATAAGTAAATGGCTTAAAGATTATTCTATGTTGATGAAGAAATATGGAATGCAAACTGGTAAGATCACTTTTCAGAAATATTGCCTTCCTCACATATTTTTTTTAGATATGCTACTGAAATGAGTAAGTTATGGATGTATTATTAAAGGCAGGCAAAGTTGCATAGAGTTACGGCCTTTTACGATCTGAGTTCAAATCCCGGCGAGGTTAACTTTGCCTTTTACCCTTACGGGGTCGATAAAATAAAGTACCAGTCACGCACTGGGATCGATTTAATCGACTTTCCCCTTCCCCAAAATTGCTGGCCTTGTGCCTATATAAGAATGGTAGTTATGGCGGTGGATTGACATTGTCAGTAGTGCGTCGGACAAAAGATGTTGCAGCTTTTATGTCCCTTTACAATCTTAGTTCAAATCTGGCCTTGTGCCTATATAAGAAACCATTATTAAAGGTGGATTGGCAGTATCGGTAGAGGGTCGGACGCCATGCTTTGCAGCACAGTTACGTCCCTTTACGGACTGAGTTCAAATCTCGCCGAGGTTAACTTTGCCTTTCATCCTTACGGGGTCGATAAAATAAAGTACCAGTAATACACTGGGATAATTGCTGGCCTTGTGCCAAAAGTAGAAACAATCATTAAAGGTAGGCGATATATAAAATATGTATCTAAATTTTCCTCGCACTCTTTGCAACCAATGCGACGTTTTTACACAAGGAAATAAATGATAAGCATAGAGTAAATTTAATGTGTGTGATGTGTGTGTATGTGTGTTTGTCGTGTGTGTGTATGTGTGTTTGTGGGGGGGGGGGGGTATGTGTGTTTGTGGGGGGGTGTTTTGAATAGGTAAATTGATAGTCCGCAATGTACCAGCTTTAAGTTTTAAGTTTTACGGTGTCTCAGATCAAATCATTTATTCGTAGTTATAGTATTTATATATATATATATTATATATATATATATATATATATATGTACGTGTGTGTATATATGAATGCTAACTAACAGTTGTTGGTTTAATAAGTCTGAATAGCCTAAACTTCTGTTATATAATATGAATCGAGATTGTTTTGAACGTGATCATGGGTGAAACACGTGTAACGGAATAATCATTTTAATCTCATATTACTCTCCAACCTCTTGTATATATATATATATATATATATGTATATACAGTTCGCGTTACAATAGTTCTTCAATAAGAGGGGGGGGTTGTCACAGGTTGTTTTTTCATATATGAGTGTTTGAATTTCTTTTTACTTGAAAAAAAGAGGCTCACGAAGGCTTTTTTGGGGTTGGTTATAAATGAAATTATGGCTGTCACGTGAACAAATTTTCATTAAATTTTTGTGCCCTTATTTGGAAATCCATTCTGTAGCCTTTTTAGAGAATCTTTTGATAAGTAAAATATAATTGTTTCTACTTTTGGCACAAGGCCAGCA
>OZ024749.1:43593521-43596021 GCA_964016885.1 Eledone cirrhosa
TTTCCCCTGCAAGTGCACTCCACTTTTGTCTAGCCCCATTTGCTCCCTATCCTGTCGTAGTTGAGATTTCAGATCTGTACAAACAATGACGCATTCACAATAAAACACACTTCTGAAATAACCGTGTGATTTTCAAGAGACATTGAAACATGTATATCCATATCAAGCCATCCCGACTTTATATCAATCTTTTATAGTCTTTGTACTCACCAGCCGACCTTATTTCATTTACAAAGGGGGAGAATGAGCCATGGGCCAATATAACTTATAATATCCCTGAGTATGGCACAAACCCCTGATCCATGTATTAAGGTACGAGCCTCTGGTGGGAAGTCTGTGTCGCTTCGTCTTAACTTCTCACCCATACTTCGGTTAGGGCATCATATAATTGTTAATTTGAGAGTATACTGAACACGACTTCGCGTTTTAATATTTTCATTTGATAAAATATATGTACATGTGTCAACGTGAATGTTGTTAATGTTGTTGTTTTTGCCAGTCGTGTGTCACATTTGTTTCCATTAAAATGGTTTTCCATAAATGTTATTAATTTTCTATCATTCGAAGTATTTCTAAAATACTCTTTTTTTTATTTCGATATATATATATATATATATATATATATATATATATATATATATATATATATATATATATATATATATACATATAATATATATATATTTATTTATATACATATAATATATATATATTTATTTATTTATTTATTTATATATATATATATATTTATTTTTTTATTTTTTTATTTATATATATATATATATATATATATATATATATATATATATATATACATATAATATATATATATTTATTTATATACATATAATATATATATATATTTATTTATTTATTTATTTATATATATATATATATTTATTTTTTTATTTTTTTATTTATATATATATATATATATATATATATATATATATATATATATATATATATATATATATATATATATATATTTATATATTATAAATTTTACTTTTTCCAAGAAGCTTTGACGATTTTTTTTTGTTTTTTTTTTAGTTTTTTTATTTTTTTTTTTTTTTTTTAGGGGGGCGCTGTGTCTATATCTGATAGCTATTCTGGATGAATGTAAATATGGAATGAAATAAATATTTATGTTAGAAAATATACTTTTCCTCACAAACAGTGGGGAAAAAACACGCAAACGAAAACAACTTTTTTCACCTCATTATGTAGCTGGTCCAGTAGACACGATTCAGAAATAAACATCTATTTGTAAGTGAAAAGAAATCAGAAATTGTAAGTCCAAACGGAAAGCATTCACGTAAACATGTTTTGTTGGGGCAATAATAACAGCAACAAAAACAACGACAGCCACAACAACAACAACACCAACACCATCAACAACATCTGTAATGGTTTCTGATTTAGGAACAAGGCCAGCAAACGTTTGACAGGAGAAGGTTAAATCAATGACATCGGAACCCAGTACATGACTGGTACTTTATTCTATCAATGACTAGGTTTTGAACTTCGAACGTAAAGAGCCGCAACCCATACCACAAAACATTTTGTCTGACGCTCAAACGGTTCTGCCAATTCACCAACCTTAACAACAACAACAAAAACCACAGCCACCACCACCACCACCACCACCACTACTACTACTACTACTACTACTACTACTACTACTATTACTAGAGTGAATCAATAAATATTTAGGCCATTTTGATGCCTCAAAATAACAATAACACCATTGGCAAGCAACAAATTTGACATCATGATAAATAAAAGCAAGAAAAAGACACGACTTAACTTCTCTGTTAGAACTATTAATTATTTCAACAATGAAGAGCCGTGGTGCATTTCAACAATATTGTCACTCCACTCAAGCAGTGAGATGTTTGTTTTCAAAGCAAACAATTGAAATATCGATGTAATGTAGGTTACGTTTGAATCGAATGGAATGGACCTCCGTCGGTTTAGGTGATGACCGAGACCAGACTTCAAAGAACAGTTCTGGAGAAAAGAAAGCAAAGACGCCAGGAAAAAAAATGGGTGGATAACATAACGGAATGGACCGGTAGAAAATTTGCTAAACCCTAAATCCTGGCTTGAGGAAGAGATTGGTGGTGGGAGATATTACACTGCAGACCCCTACCGACTCTGGAACATCAGAATACAGTAATGATTACGGTATTGTTTGAACGTTTAGTGTATCAACATAAAATAGAAATGTGTAAGGGATAAGTTAAAGTAGGGAATATATACTGTACATACCGAAAGAAGAAAAATAACCATGTTAACAGTAAATAAATCTTCTAGAAAAAAAATGTTTCCTGTGATGAGTAAATACAATATATACAATGAACAAACACTTTGTGTAAACCCTCGAACGATTGAAACGAACACACACACACACACACACACACACACACACACACACACACACACACACACACACACACACACACACACACACACACACACACACACACACACACAC
>OZ024749.1:43601021-43608521 GCA_964016885.1 Eledone cirrhosa
ATATAAGCTCTGCACATCCACAGCCTATCACCCCCAGCCCCCCTCCATACTCAATTTATCTATTAGATAGATGCAATGTAGTGACAAGTTAATGGACAAGCTTCAATTCAATTTTGGTGATTAACTCAATAAACGCTGATTATTACGAGAAGGCTGATTAATAATGAAATCATCATGAAGCAGGTATGTATCACGTGGAATATAATTCACCTTAGTTCTTAGCCTGGTGGTTTTGGCAAATATTTTATATATATATATATATAAAAGCAGTCGTTTTGTAGGGTGTATCTGACTATACTATGTAAAGATACACGTGAGATGAATAAATATATGTGGAAGGAGACGACAATCTCGCACGTATGGTGTGAGACTGGGTCTTTGCCAAGTTAAGTATTATGATATGACGAATGCTAATGCAATGTAATGTTTCTTAAACTGTTCAAGCAATGGGGGAAAATGGCGGAAAAACTTCGTAAGTCGTTTGAGCGATTGAGAAGAAAGTTGTGCTGTGATATATATATATATATATATATATATATATATATATATATATATATATATATATATATATATATATATATATATATATATAAATGAGAGGTATAGAGATTGTTTTAGCAAGAAGCTAACGGCATTCTATAACATATATGCGACTATAACGTCAAGATGGGAAAAGTAGTTAACGAAAGATTTAGGAAAAATAACTCAAACTCATCTCAAAAGAGAATCAGGATATAAATTCATCCACAGAATTTAGTAAAATCCAGGGAAAAATCTATAGACCTTTAACTCATGATAAAATACAGTTTGAAACACTTATCCTTCAATTTGGAATAACATCAAATGCTCTGTATAGTCTTAAAAGACTATATATATATATATATATATATATACTCTGTGTGTGTGTCTGTTGGATTGATTTCCGCCGGCTCCGACAACGAGTGTTCCAGTTATTTGAACAAGAGAATTGTCTGCTCATTAATATTGCGAATGTGCAGACTTGTTAATAGAACAATTGGAATAACCATCGTCGAAATAGATGGAGGTCTGTTTAATTTGTTACTAACAGCGTCTGGTCGAAGATGTAGGGTTCATTGCTACTCTGTGGTTAACTCTGACAAAAGCTATTCCTGTCTTGGACATCAGGACGTGTAAGTGGTATCTCTATCTATCTATCTATCTATCTATCTATCTATCTATCTATATCTATCTAGGATGGACACACGCGTATAACTTGCTGAGTAAGTTCTGTTTAAATTTCTATAGAAATTCTTGTCTGATAACTTTAATTTTTGTACCATTTTGTAGAGGGACTGCCAGGTCAAACTTTGATCTGGTCAGTCTCTCAAAATATTCTACGCCTTTAGGCGAAATAGTTAAAAAAAAGTTTTTTCTTGTTGAAAAGTCAATATTTTTTAAATGGCCGAAGCTTCTTCACCAAAATTCGAAGGAGGAAAGGGGAAGATGAACTTACAGCTTCCCCCTGCCACTGTCACAGTAGCAGAGGTCAAGAAGATAGGTCAGCCAGAGGAAGAATTCTCTCCACCTGTTAACCGAGAACTTGACGTTACCATGGCAACAACCCAAAGAACCAACAGCAACAACAACAACAATGCGACGGTAGAAAACAACACCAATAACAATAACAATAACAACAACAAGACCAATAACGGTGACAACAACAACAATGATAACAACAACACCACCAACGACAACAACAACACAAACAAACAAAATTTCTCCTTCGCCGAGACGACAAGGAAAACCCTCGACTATCTGCCAGTAGATATAACAAAAGCGAAGGAGCTACTGGCGGATGCGAAAAAATATATAGTGTACGGGGAAAATGGTTCATTCACAATCCATTCCCCCCCGGAACTAAAAAGCCAGAGACTCCTAAACACGGTCATGTTTAGGACAATCTCGAACAAAAGTAAAAAACCAGCTCAACCATCACAGAGCGAGATAGAGCTGGTTTTAAAAGACGTCATGAAGGACATCACCTTCATTCAGAAGGATAGACTCTACGGGAGTCTATCCATTCTCATGAAGGACAGGGACACAGCAGTGAAACTGTCCATCAAACCAATCACATCCACCGCATACACCTTCTACCCTACGTACATGGGTAGAAGAACACAAAAAATAAAAATCCACACCATCCTGCCGATTATGGACATATGGTGGGTTTTGACAGGTTTTCTGGACCTGGAGGATGACATGCTGGTGTCCATGGGAAAGGCATCGGGTGACGCGTTCAGTGGAACGAGCCTCGAACTTGTAGTTCAAATGAGGCCCGAAAGGATCGCCCAGATCCCTGAACGCGTCATACTGGATGATCTAACCTTCATCAACATTACCGTTGAGGGTAGACGGCCCTCGTGTTACCTCTGCGGAACCAGAGGTCACCTGAGGGCTGTCTGTCCCCAACTTAATAAGAAAACCCCAATCCTGCCTACACCACCAACAACTGCACAACCAACACAATCACCACAACAACCACTACAAAAACAACCACCACAGCTCAAACCAAAACAAAACAATGTCCAACCCATCCCCTCCACTCAAAAAACAAAAACAATTTCCAAAACACCCGTACCGCAAACACAACCCGAAAATATACCCCTCCCCTCCAACGCGGAAGATGACCCTAGTTCGTCGTCAGACGAGGAGGAGCACTTCCACACAATCAAAAGAAAAAAAAGAAAACACACCTCAGACACACAAATGAAAAAAACCCCTCCCCAAAACATAACACTGACACCAACACAAAAGAGCTCACAACAGCAAACAAAAAACACCACACAAAAACAAAAACATGCATACACATACATAAATACAAGAAACAAAAAACTGTTAAACATTGTGTACAACAACAATCTAATAAAAACACAAGGGCCTAACTTCACCCAGGCAGGGGATTTCCCCCACCTCAAAATGATTAAGGCCCCACAGGACACCTATAAAACTTTAAAAAACAATTTTAAAGAGGACGTGGGTCCCCCCTGCGTCGGGCCCATTAACCGAGTCCTCCTAAAAAACTATCCCACCCCCTCCCCAAACACCCTCACAACTCCAAGCTCCCCAACCACACAACACACTGATGCCCCCACACTTCCACAAACCACCACCCCACCCAACAACCCATCCCCCACCCTAATGGAAATTGTGCAGCCCGATACCCGGGACGCAGAGAGGTAAGTGCCTTTTCTCTTCACCACCAACATGGCTATGCTAAGAGTAGGCTGTTTAAATGCGCGTGGCCTGGGCTCAACTTGGAAGCAAGCAATGCTTCTAAATGACCTCAGGTCACAACGTATAGATGTGATGGTTATTTGCGAGGCCCGGATCAGCAACGTGCGACAGCTGGCCCCCACCTTTGATGACTTTGAGATGCACGCATCTCTCTGTCAGCCTGGAGGTGGGGGTGGAGTTGTCGTTCTGCTGCAAAAACATCTGGGTCTCGCAACACAGATGGTACATTTGGACCCGGAGGGTCGACTAGTGGTTCTGGACCTTGGCAGTGGTAAAGGCGGAGCGTTTAGGTTGGTAGCCGCCTACGGCCCTTTCGGGTCAATGCGGCCGGACTTCTTCCATCGTCTGGAGACTTTTCTAGGGACGTCCCGCTCCTTGCTATTAGTGGGGGACTGGAATGGTATCCTAGATGCACGCTGGGACTACGTAGGGGCCTGCCCCGATAGAGAGGGGTGTAATAGCCTCAAAGGGTTAATCGGTCGATTTGACCTGGCCGATAGATATCGACTAGATTTTCCGACTGCGCCAACCTGGACTTGGGCAAATCGTAGCGGATCATCTAGGTCGTACCTAGATAGGTTCTTAGTTAGAATTAAGGATAAGGACTTTTTAAGTTGTCCAAAAATGCGCATTGTTGGCTATTCAGACCACAAATTAGTGACCTGCATGGTCAACCTTGACAGAACTCATAGACAGGGCCCCGGTTACTGGAAGCTCAACTTGTCCTTGCCGGCAAGTAGAGCCTACAGGAATCGGATTAGTACGTTAGTTAAGGAACGGTTGACTGGAGCGATCGTCAACAGCAGGTGGTGGGTATCTCTAAAGAGAGAGATTAGAGTAGTCTCGATAGAATTTAGTAAGGTTCTAGCTGCGGATAGGAATAGGAAGGAAAGGGAGCTAATAGATAGAGTAGAAGAGGCAATTAGAAGCGGCGACGTGGCCAGAGTGCTAGCGTCGAGAACGGCTTTGAGCCAGTTTTTCGACGCGAAGCACGAAGGCTGCGTTGTCCGAAGTAAAATACGTGCTCTAGGGAACGAGGGGACCAAAGCTGTTAGCTGGGCCCGCGTGACAGAGGCCAACAGTGGAACTAAATCCACCATCCGGTCTTTGCGAGACCTGGATGGACGGGCGATTCTTGAGCCTAAGCAGATGTGTGAGGCCTTTCAAAGGCACTTTGCCCGACTGTTCGGGAGGGGCGGGGAGCCGGTTGGGAACGTGGACTTTGGTCCATACCTCGACGGCCTGCCGCGCCTCTCGGACAGGGAGGCGAAGTCCTGCGAGGAGCCGATTTCGGCCGCTGAGATAGAGGACGTGCTGAGCCAATGCGGCAAACGCAAATCCCCGGGTCTCGATGGTCTTCCTTACGAATTATATCTAGCTATGCCGGACTTGTTCCCCGATCTCCTCGAGGCGGTCTACTGCAACTGGCAACAGAACGGGAGAATTCCCTGTACTGTGACCAAGGGCGTAGTCACGCTAGTGAGGAAGGACGAGAACAAGGGGGACGAAATAAGTAACTTCAGGCCCATAACACTGCTAAATACAGAGTTACAGATTTTGGCCAAGGTGCTAGCAAAGAGGTTGGCGCTTGTCGTGGGCAACCTGGTGGGAGATGCGCAGACATGCGCTATCCCGTCCAGGTCCATCCATGACAACCTCCACCTCATGCGATACATCATAGAGAGGGTTGGGAACGAACCCGGCTTTGGTGGGGCTCTGATCAACTTGGATCAATCTAAGGCGTTCGATAGGGTCGACCATGGTTACCTGGATGCGGTGCTAGCGGCGGCAGGCTTCGGACCCGTTTTCAGGGGCTGGATCACTGCTATGCACAGCAGCCGCATCTGCTCTAGGGTCAAGGTGAACGGCTACCTCTCGGAGCCGTTCAAAATCGCGCGGTCCATCCGACAAGGGTGCCCTCTCTCCTCCCTTCTGTATGTGTTGACTCTCGAGCCACTACTGCGGAAGTTGGAGTTGTTGCAGGGCATCCCTTTGGAACCGGGATTGCGGAAAGCGGTGTCGGCCTACGCCGATGACGTGACAGTAATGGTGTCGACGGCCTCCGAAATCGAGGCGGTCGGCACCTTACTGGAGGAGTACGAAAAGTTCACAGGGGCTAAGCTGAACCGGGACAAGTCGATCGGTTTGCAACTCGGCACGTGGAGGGGCAGACCGATGCCCTCCGATGGCGTCGTCGGACGCTGGACGGAGGGCCCGGTGAAGTTGCTCGGGGTCTGGTTCGGACCGGACCTCCAGGTGGAGAAAAACTGGGCGGAGGTTACGAACAGGGTGTTTGCACTGACCCAGAAGTGGGCCAGTTGCAAACTATCGCTGAAAGGTCGGGCGGAGGTGGCGAACACCTACATAGCGTCCGTCATCTACTACCGCCTGACCGTAGTGCCCTGCCCAAGGGAAACCCTCACCAAGATGGAGCGCGCGCTCTTCCAATTCCTTTGGAAGAGGCGGGCTCCTATGGTGAGGAGATCCATCTGCTGTCAACACCCTTCGAAAGGAGGGCTGGGGATGCCGTGGCTAATGATGCGTAAACACGCATTAAGGCTACGGCACCTCTACGTATTCCTCACCGGACAACCGGTGTGGGCCTCGTTTGTGAGACGAACCTTTCCCAGACTCGTCTCACTCACCGAGCTGCAATCCTGGGTCAAGCAAAGACCGAGAAAACTGGGCGCCTGGCACACTGAGTGTGCCCAGGCGCTCACCGCCCTCTGGCAGGCGGATCCGGTTATCAGTGGAGACTCCACCGCAACATTCTATAGAGGGCTGGTACGCAGCAGGTGCGACGACGCCCTCGGAGAAGCCCTAGACATGGAGGAGGACGAACTGGCCAGCCTTTTCGGTAGGACATTCAGCCCGGGACCTATGGACAACTTCCAGAAGTCCCTGGCCTGGCAGTGCTACCGAGGGGCTTTACCCGTTCGAGAAAGGCTCTACAGACACGGGCGCCCGGGTAGGGACCCCGCCAAAAAGATCTGTCCCAGATGCGTGTGCGACGAGGAAACCGTTGCACACGCATTAGTACACTGCTCGGGCGTAGCCGATCTGTGGGGCTATGTCGAGCAACTGCTGTCAAGGGTGGGACCGATCCGGTTGACCACCGAGTCTATTGTAATGATCAAGCCGCCTCCCCCCTTCAAAGATGAAGCAGAGGCGGTGTTTCTGTGCGTAATAGCCATGGCGAAAGAGGTTGTATGGTGGACGCGTCTGAAAGGACTGAGGTCGGGCACCTTTCTCTCTGGCCAACAACTGGTCCGTTTCTTCCGATATCATTTCGGAAGAAGGATCAGGATGGAGAGAGAGGTGCTGCACCCCAGCCGTTTCTATGAAAGATGGGTGAAAGTGGCGAGAATGGCCCGTGTGAATGGGCCTTCACTCTACATCAGACTATAGGTGAGGAAGATGAAAGACCAAGGGAGCACCCCTTCTCTGTGCTCCTGAGGAGAAGGGTTGCACACTTTTTTCGGGGGTGTGTGCGACCCCCCAAGGCGCCTCCTCTCTATTGAGGATTTTGTTAAAAATTTTATTTTTTGTTATATCTTATTTTATTTTTATATTTTGTTATTGCCTCCTCCTTATAGAGGACGCCTTTTTGTGTAAACTCCCCCCTTTGTACTTGTCCCACTTTTGATGCCCTAGTGGCAAATAAAAGAAATATATCTATCTATCTATCTATCTATCTATCTATCTATCTATCTATCTATCTATTGATCTATCTATCTGCCTGTCTATGTGTGTGTGTATGTGTAGGAGTGTATTAGCTAATATATATTTTCCTTTACTTAAGAAAGCGGGGCGTGATTTGAGGGGCTTATGGCTGCTATTTAGAGCAGGTTGTCATGACACAATCATCTATTACATATCAAATGTATTGCACTGATAAACACGGTAAATGGTAGGACTACAACTTTTGTTGCATCCAGTTTCGTCAATCTGCATTCCGAGTTCAATTCTCAGCGAGGTGTACTCCGATTTTAATCATCCTAGCGTTATATATATATATAAAATGTATATATACTCAGAGAGAGAGGGATGAGGGACAAATAGAGAAAGACAGGCAAAAATACATTTTAGCTTCGTAACTTTGTTGTTCCAAATTTACTGGAAAGGCCTTTTTAGTAAATACAAGAAGGATCTAATAAAGAAATTAAAACTAAAAAAAATGTCTGTATTTATATATATATATGAAGAGAGAGAAGGAGAGAGAGAGAGAGAGAGAGAGAGAGAGAG
>OZ024749.1:43616021-43618521 GCA_964016885.1 Eledone cirrhosa
TATACATACATGCAGAGAGAGAGGCTGATGCATATGATCAGCGTACGTATGTATAAAATAAAAGCCTGTGTGTCTCTCTGTGTGACTGTGTGTGTGTCTGTCTGTCTTTGTGTGTGTGTGTGTGTGTGTCTGTCTCAATACGTGTGTCTGTGTGTGTATGTGTATGTGTGTGTGTGTGTCTGTCTCAATACGTGTGTATGTGTGTGTATGTGTGTATGTGTGTATGTGTGTATGTGTGTGTGCGTGCGTGTGTGTCTGTCTCAATACGTGTGTCTGTGTGTGTATGTGTGTGTGTGTGCGTGCGTGCGTGTGTGTTATTAATTTGATTTTCGCAGTTGGCTAAAATTCAATTTACTTCCGTTATCATTTTTTGCGAGATATTTCACACATACACGAGCACGCGCACAAATGCACACACATTCTGTGTGTGTGTATATATACGCGCTCATTCTGTGTGTGTGTATATATACATACATACACTCATACATATATATATATATATATATATATATATATATATATATATATATATATATATATATATATATATATATATTTATATATATATATTTATACATACATATATATGTATATATATATATATAAAAACGGAAAAAATGAAACGAAATTTCATTTCCCACTCTTAGTACGGCTGTTACTTAAATATAAGTATGTACACGTACATACACATATGTATACAGACGTACAGTAGTATGTATATATATATATATATATATATACATACATGCACACATATATATATGTACGTATGGATTCACCGAACATTTATTATAATGCTCGGTGTGTCTGTAAACAAACATCCCGTATTATATATATATATATATATATATATACATATATATATATATGTATATATTTATATATATATATTTATACATACATATATATATATATATACATATATATATATATATATATATATATATATATATATATATATATATATATATATATATATATAAATAAATCTACCAAAATATACGGTAGTGTCCAATCCGTATGAAGAACTCAATATAATCCAAATATCATGAAAAGAGAAGATGTATTCAAAATTTTTTTTTCGATGACTCACACAGGAAAACAGAGTCAAGATAAATTAATAAAAATAATGAAAAAAAACAAAGAAACAGTTCCTTATATTAAAAAATTCATCATTTTACGATCGTTTCTAGGATATATATGTGTGTGTTGGTATGTATATCATATAGATCTATGTAAAAATGTTACAAACTATCAGAGGGAATATACATACCAACACATAGCATATATATGTGTAGGTATGTATATTCCCTCTGATAGTTTGTAAAATTTTTACATAGATCTATATGATATACATACCAACACACACATATATATCCTAGAAACGATCGTAAAATGATGAATTTTTTAATATAAGGAACTGTTTCTTTGTTTTTATTCATTGTTTTTATTAATTTATTTTATATATATATATATATAGGTATATTTTCTCATTCTACAATCGAAATGTGTGAACCTTGACCTTAAGGCTTACAAGCCTTATATGTGTGTGTGTGTGTGTGTGTGTGTGTGTGTGTGTGTGTGTGTGTGAATAATATGCGCGCTTCTTGACGAAAGTCTAATCCACCGTGCCAACCAAATGCCCATGTGAAGAGCCTGTAATATGCAATTTAGCAAACTCACAAAACTATTGTACAAACTACCATGCCCCCACACCACCACACACACACACACACCACCACTTTATCTCTTTCTGTATCCTTGTGATTCTCTGTTCATATTGATCTAACACCTACTACATCTCTTTCGTCGTAAACGACGGTGGCTGTGTGGTTAGTGTGTTCGACTCAGATCTGAGTTTGGTTCCTATACAACACTATCCTTGTCATCATCAGTTAAGATAGATGAGAGAAAAATAACTATAATGTCTATAATATAATTGTTTCTACTTTAGGCACAAGGCCAGCAAATACCCAGTACATTACTGGTACTTTATTTTATCGACCCCGTAAGGATGAAAGGCAAAGTTAACCTCGGCGGGATTTGAACTCAGACTGTAAAGGGACGTAACTATGCTAGAAAGCATGGCGTCCAACCCTCTACCGATACTGCCAATTCACTGCCCTTATGTATGAATTTGTATGAGTATGTACGTACGTATGTATGTATGTATTTATTTATTTATGTATGTATTTATGTATGTATATATGTATTATGTATGTATGAGTGTAGGAGTGTACGAGTCTGTATGTATATGTATGTATAAATGTATGTATGTATGAATATATGTATAAATTTATGTACGTATGAATATATGTATGCATTTATGTATGCAGGAGTATGTATGTATGTATGTATGTATGTAAGTATGTATGTATGTATGAATATATGTATGAATTTATGTATGCATGAGTATGTATGTATGAATAAATGTATGTATTTTTGTATGTATGTATGAGTGTATGAGTATGTATATGTATGCATTTATGTATGAATATAT
>OZ024749.1:43621021-43628521 GCA_964016885.1 Eledone cirrhosa
TCTCTAATATAAAACATAGTATTGGAACAAAGTAAATTTGTAATATCGAAACTGTATCCCTTCCGTTACTACCTTACCTAGATGCACTCTCTCCATCAATAAACTATAGAAATCGCAGACTAAATATATATGATACATTTAAAACTTCTTGCTGTTTCCTGGAACTTAAACGGAAAACGAAACAAAAACACAAAATAAAAACACAAAACAACAAAACAAAACAGAAAACAAAAACAAGGCAAACAGAACAAGAAAACAAAAACAGTTAAAATAAAATATTCTAAAATAATTAAATGAAGAATTAATGAAGAAGTTTTCGAGAATATATTGATAATATTTAATTAAACTTTGTGTTGAATTCTGATATGAAAATGGTTTATATCTCCTGAATACATTTATTGAATGTTTTGAAATAATACTGGGGAACTTGGAAATAAGCTGCAACTAAGAAATATATAAAAATAAACTAAATGTATGGATTCATAACATACATACATATATACATACATATATATATACATACATAATATATTGACATTACATACATATACACATACATATATACATACATACATTATATATACATATATACATATATATATACATACATATACATACATATACATACATATTTAGATTACATACATACGTGCATACATACATACAAACATGCATTACATACAAACACACACACACACACACACACACACACACACACACATACATATATATATATATATATATATATATATATATATATATATATATATATATATATATATATATATACATTACATATATACACAATATACATACATAACATACAGATGAGAGACGTGTATAATCTGAAGTTATGCATTCGTTATAGTATTTCAGACACACACAAATATGCAGACAGAAACAGAGAGAGAAAGAGAGAGAGAGAGAGAGAGAGAGAGAGAGAGAGAGAGAGAGAGAGAGAGAGAGAGAGAGAGAGAGAAATACACCCACACAAACAAATACGTACAAACACGCACCCAAACAATGACACACACACAAACAAACAAACAAACAAACACACAACCCACAACACACACACATACACGCACCCAAACAAACACACACTCACACAAACAAGCAAACAAACACACAACACACACACACACA
Organism: Eledone cirrhosa; assembly: GCA_964016885.1. Classification (NCBI taxonomy): domain Eukaryota; kingdom Metazoa; phylum Mollusca; class Cephalopoda; order Octopoda; family Eledonidae; genus Eledone; species Eledone cirrhosa. Next base: position 43,622,168 of record OZ024749.1, read on the forward strand.
CACACACACACACACACACACACACACGCAGAAACACACAGAAACACACACAAACACACATGCATGCAGAAAGACACATACATGCATACATACATATGACACACATAGAAGAGTAACAGGCATAAACAAACATATATTTAGATGTAGATATTTACATTGGGGTTTCTATGAAAAAATCCCACATGATAATCAACGCCAAGTTGTTAGTATAACAACAGGCAACACTGCAGAAGCTTACATTGCAAGATGCTACACATCGTTTCGTAAAACGATCGCTCTTTTGTGTAAAGTTACAAAAGCTAAACAATAGCTCGAACGAAAAACTCTTCTCGCGCATAGTCTATCGTCTGCACAGCAAAACAAATTTTCTTTTCTTTTCTTTTCAGTTATATTCTGGTTGCATTGATCAAAATTTGTTAATCGGTGACATGTCAGCTTGTTGTGTTTTCTTTATTTTGTTTAATATATATATTTATGTATTTATGTGTGTGAATAAATAAAATTGAATAACGCGAGGAATGCAAAGAAGCAAAATAATTCAGTATAGAAAAGAATCTGGGAAGAATGAGATGGAGAGGAGAAAGTTGGAAATATCGCAATTGCTGGAATTATATAATTATATTTTAGAGATTTACGTTAGAAGTTACAATATTTGGTAGAGATGCTTACATGCAGTCACACACATCCAGACAAAGGCAGACATTCAATTAGTCACACAGACACACAGACACACATATGCATACCTACATACACACACACATACATACATACATACATACATACATACATACATACATACATACATACATACATACATACATACATACATACATACATACATACATACATACATATGGTGGAACCTGAAAATAAAAACTGCCACCAAATTAAAGCACAACCGGCCTGATATTGTAGTTTGGGACCACACATTGAAAACATGTTCTGTTGTGGAGATCAGCTGCCCACTTGATATAAACGTTGTCAGAAAAATACAGAAGGAGGACATCTACGGACCATTGATGAGGAGTTTACAAATTCAGTATCCAAGAAACACCTTTAGCTTCATACCCATCATTATTGGTGCTACGGGTTATATACCAACCCGCTTGGACCAAAGTATGACTGAACTTGGATTTGCGGACAAAAAGCGCAGCTCCCTAATTCATAGTCTACAAATGGCTGCGATAGCTGGCACCTTCAAAATTTGCAAAACATTCTTGCGATTCAAGGGATGACAATTTCTTTTCTTTTACAACCTTGCCACCAGGAAGGTGGCGGGTCAAAAAAATATATTCGAAATTAAGAGAAAAAGAAAAATATATATATATATATATATATATATGCCACAAACACACATTATCACAATAATAACATATATATCATGTTTGTTTTTCATTAAGTCTTAAGAAAAGATACATAATATATCGTTATGTTAGAATGCGAAGAGTAATATATATATATATATATATATATATATATATATATATATATATATATATATAGGGTGGCCCTATATATACACACATATATATATATAGGGTGGCCCAAACGTCGCAATACATAGGACATTTTTACGTTTCCATATTTATTTATTTTGAATAAATTGTTTCTTATAAAACATAATTATTTTTTTTATGTATCGCGACTTTTGGGCCACCCTGTATATATATATATATATGTGTGTGTGTGTGTGTGTGTGATAATAAATCTATATCTAAATAAGAAATATTTATCGCATTTTTTAACCATACATACATACACACAGTTACATACACACATACATGTGAATGCATGAGCGTGTGTGTTTGTGTTCCCTTTTTCCATCTAATGGCTCTCTTGTAAATGTGTATAATATTGAGTTCATGAGTTCATATATATATGAGTGTATACATGTGTTAGTAGAGGACACTAAGTATATAGTTCTCTCTACCTCAAGTTTCGCCATGTCAGCTATACATTATTAGTTGATTATAACTATAACTAGCCACACGGTCTTCAGGTTGTAGAAACACATCGTAAAATGGACAAAGTCCGCAGTTCTTTGGTCAATATTTATATAATGACTGAAATTACAAAGTCATCTATATAATTAAAGAGTAGTTTATAGTGTTTCTGTATTATTTTCTCAAACAACAAGATATATATCATTATAAATAGATTTCGTATTATTTAAACATCACCTTTAAACCAGATCTTCAATTCACGTTGCTGAAAATTACATTCACCGTTTCCGAGCTCAAAGTTAGGCTCACTTAAATCTTGCTGGGAACCGGATGAAAATTTTAAATTAAGTTTGTGTGTATTTGTATATATATATAGCTAAATATATATATATATATATATATATATATATATATATATATATATATATATATATATATATATATATATATATATATATATATATATATATATCCGTAGTAAGAAGAGAGGAAAATCTATCTCACGATATAAATTTATAGGACGTTATCACAAGGGTATTTATTATGTGTATATACACACAGATTATTGTACTGTTGCATATGAGTACACACACCTATATATATACAAAGATAAGTACATCTACTCATGCACATATACAAGTTTATGTAATATATGTATATATATGATATTGCGATCATTCTCGCAAGCTCTGATGAATTGACTGGTTATAACTATGTATTGGTGATCGATTGACGCAGAAAAAGGCGGGTAGCGATCTCTAGACCTACCAGTTCAGAGAAACAATTGTCAGCAATGTGATTAAAGCCCTTATTGTATAGCAAACCGTGTCACCTTCTTTCTTGATTTATCATTACTCCAAGTGTAAACTACATAGAAATCACCGCGTACTCGCAGCATCACTATGGAAACACCTTGTTGAGTCAAACTTAGCCAAGCGTTGATAATATCCACTACTCGGAGTACCCTAACTGGACTACATCTAAGTGGACTACCTATAACAATAATTTGTTATCCCGTATATATATATATGTGTGTGTGTGTGTGTGTGTGTGTGTGTGTGTGTGTGTGTGTGTGTGTGTGTGTGTGTGTGTGTGTGTGTGTGTGTGTGTGTGTATTAGAAAGTGAGGTTTATTTTACAAAATGAGTGAAAGTATAAGGAAAAAGAGATGAAATCGAAAATGCAACTGGAGTCTTTTTCTTTTAAAATATATATTTATTTGGTTCCTTTACCGGTTTTGCATTTTCGATTTCATCTTTTTTCCCTATATATATATATATATATATATATATATATATATATATATATATATATATATATATATATATATATATGATAATAAGGGCGCTGCGGAGTTGCAAATGGGTTACATATGAAAAAAGTTTGTCCTTCATCAGTGATCTTCCAACCATCATAGGCATTTCATCGCTTTAAAGACCATATACCTCCGGTTGGTGCGAGCAACGGCTAAAAAAAGTCGTTGGGACACGTAAATAAAGGGGACGCGAGGGTAAACAAACAAAATGGTGAAGCAACAGAAAGTGAGGAAGAAAGAGACAAGTCCCAGATTTCTATGAATTTAAGTTCGGTGAAATCGTGAACGAGAGAATAAAGACCATCAAACCTGGTTGAAATGTGAGCAAGGAAGGAATACATATACATACATTATTTACCATGCCAAATACAATACTAGGTATATTTTAAATCATTACTACCAAATTTTACTTGGAGATATCTTGGTTCATAATAAATTTGTTTAATAACTACATTAGCCTGGCCTTCCTGCAATATTATCTCAGACTATTGGAAATTATTACACTGTCTCCACAATGAAACAATAGAAGGATAATCATGACTTTTTTTATTATTTTACTACTTTAAGTAATTTGTCTGCTGCAGTAATGTTACGATATACCCTTTATTTAGTCCATTATATCGCCTCTTATTTTATCAGTCTCTTGGCTATAAGATATATACACAGACAACGTAAAGCCCCTCCCCATGTATATATATATATATATATATAACAAAGAAAGTGTGGACCATAACGCACCAGAGTAGTTTCGACAGCTAGATCTAGGTGTTGAAAATGCCGGAGCTCAGCCGTCGAGGTCCTGACTCTTTTCCTATATATATATATATATATATATATATATATATATATATATATATATATATATATATATATAGTGCGCCGCCAAGCAAAGAAAGATCGGTGGGGGGGGGGGGGGGGGGCATTTACATCCGATTCCGTACTGATGGGAGGGTGTTAAACTTGCGACGACTGTTCGCCCGCAGTAAAACTGTAGGAGTTGATCCTGGACCTGCTGTTCGCAGACGACTGTGCCCTTCTGGCGTACGCGGAGAAAGATCTCCTGGTAGCCGTCAACAGCTCTGCTCGGGCTGCCAAGGCTTGACCATCAGCCTCAAGAAAACTGAAGTCATGTCACAGAAGCCAGAAAATGAAGAGTATCACTCTCTGCAGATTTACACCGATGAGGGACTCCGTCAGTCCAGTGGAGCACTTTACATACTGGGGAAGCGTCATTACTAACGACGCTACCTCAGCAAAGGTCATTGACAACCGCATTGCTAAGGCTAGCAACTCATTCGGACGCTTTCAAAAACGCGTGTGGCAAAACCACTCTCTACGCCTCACTATATACAGGGTGAGTCATAATTAACCAGGAAGTTTAACATTTATATTCCAAATGGTAATATTTACTTAAATTATAGTCATACATTATAACGAAATTATAAATACATCAAACACAAGTAGTTATAAAGATATATAATTAAAGTGAGTATTCGCAAAGCTAACACCGTTTCTCAATACATTTTGAAGGTTATTTGAGAACCTTGCAATAAAATGCTTTAACTGCCCGCTTACTTATGACTCACTGTGTTTATTGTTTTCAAGATTGATTTCATTACGATGTCAAGCGTCAACAATCTTGAAAACAAAGTTAATTGAAATGAATTAGTTGTGGAGATATTTAGTGTCGTCAACATGACTGAGGCTCTATCAATTTGTTTCCTTTTGTGGACTATCCTTATATCAAATGACTTCAGTGGATTGGCAGTATCGGTAGAGGGTCGGACGCCATGTATTGCAGCATGAAGTTACGGGCCTTTATCTGAGTTCAAATCCCGTCAAGGTTAACTTTGCCTTTCATCCTTACGGAGTCGATAAAATAAAGTACCAGTAATGCACTGGAATATTTTCTGGCCTTGTGCCAAAAGTAGAAACAATTATTAAAGCATTAACAGTAAATCCAGTTTCCACGATTCACTAACATGAAATCAATTATTTTTCGTTGTAAATGTGCCCTAGTCTCATTGATAATCAAATTGGTTTCCATTGGAACGCCTTACACAGAAAGATAATTTCGAAAGAAAAAGTACATTTTCATTAGTTGATTATGTTAAATATTCATTTGCCTAGATTATTCTGCCATTCCGCTATTTTGCTATTCCTTTAACCTTATATTCACTCAACATAAAACACATGTGCTTCAGCTTTACAGAGAATCTTTTTGTTTTATCTTATTTTATTTTATTTATTTGGTGAGAGAGAAAAAGTAATTACTTTTCAACGTTCTTCATGCACTTATAATCGTATATATTTGCATGTGAGCATGTATGTATAGATGTGTGTATATATATATATATATGTGTGTGTATATATACAAGTTTATCCCGGGTTCAATCGGGGGTAACCACATTAAGTAAGGTACTCAATACATAGCAGAGTATAAATATTTAATAATCCACTGAATGAAACAGTTCTAGTCCTGTAGAAGCCATTTCTATATTAAATATATATATATATATATATGTCTCTGTGTGTGTGTGTGTGTGTGTGTGTGTGTGTGTGTGTGTGTGTGTGTGTGTGTGTGTGTGTGTGTGTGTGTGTGTGTGTGTGTGTGTGTGTGTGTGTGTGTGTGTGTGTGTGTGTGTGTGTGTGTGTATGACTTCTACAAGACCAGAACTGTTTCATTCGTATGAAATCATCAGTACACGTGTCTGTAGAATTCTCAGCTACCAACTCGGTAATTTCTGAAGCAGATTATTCCATAGATCGATCGACTAGAACACTCATCGTCGCAAGGAACGGAGGTCCATTTCTTTCGTAACAAAACTCAGATTTGTTTTAAGTAGGAATAATTATTATTAAAACTTCGAGAGACACTTGTATAAGCGATTAGAAGAAGAAAAAAAATCGATGTAAATATAAAAATATAGTTGAATAAATATCCAAAGAAAACTATGGAAAGTTATATTGATAATATAAGGTAGCTTTAGTATAACAAATATCTGAATAACAGAAAGATGCTATGTAATAAATATCGAATTGGATATAGAATGGTCGATGGGGAAATATAAGTGATTAAATTAACACCAAGTGAACG
>OZ024749.1:43631021-43633521 GCA_964016885.1 Eledone cirrhosa
GTCTGCTCTTGAGAGCTGTCTGCAAGAATGACATTATGTCACCAAGGTCATACACTTTCAGTTGTGGTCTGCTCTTGAGAGCTGTCTGCAAGAATGACATTATGTCACCAAGGTCATACACTTTCAGTTGTGGCCTGCTCTTGAGAGCTGTCTACAAGAATGACATTATGTCACCAAGGTCATACACTTTCAGTTGTGGTCTGCTCTTGAGAGCTGTCTACAAGAATGACATTATGTCACCAAGGTCATACACTTTCAGTTGTGGTCTGCTCTTGAGAGCTGTCTGCAAGAATGACATTATGTCACCAAGGTCATACACTTTCAGTTGTGGTCTGCTCTTGAGAGCTGTCTGCAAGAATGACATTATGTCACCAAGGTCATACACTTTCAGTTGTGGTCTGCTCTTGAGAGCTGTCTGCAAGAATGACATTATGTCACCAAGGTCATACACTTTCAGTTGTGGCCTGCTCTTGAGAGCTGTCTACAAGAATGACATTATGTCACCAAGGTCATACACTTTCAGTTGTGGTCTGCTCTTGAGAGCTGTCTACAAGAATGACATTATGTCACCAAGGTCATACACTTTCAGTTGTGGTCTGCTCTTGAGAGCTGTCTGCAAGAATGACATTATGTCACCAAGGTCATACACTTTCAGTTGTGGTCTGCTCTTGAGAGCTGTCTGCAAGAATGACATTATGTCACCAAGGTCATACACTTTCAGTTGTGGCCTGCTCTTGAGAGCTGTCTACAAGAATGACATTATGTCACCAAGGTCATACACTTTCAGTTGTGGTCTGCTCTTGAGAGCTGTCTACAAGAATGACATTATGTCACCAAGGTCATACACTTTCAGTTGTGGCCTGCTCTTGAGAGCTGTCTGCAAGAATGACATTATGTCACCAAGGTCATACACTTTCAGTTGTGGTCTGCTCTTGAGAGCTGTCTGCAAGAATGACATTATGTCACCAAGGTCATACACTTTCAGTTGTGGTCTGCTCTTGAGAGCTGTCTGCAAGAATGACATTATGTCACCAAGGTCATACACTTTCAGTTGTGGTCTGCTCTTGAGAGCTGTCTGCAAGAATGACATTATGTCACCAAGGTCATACACTTTCAGTTGTGGCCTGCTCTTGAGAGCTGTCTGCAAGAATGACATTATGTCACCAAGGTCATACACTTTCAGTTGTGGTCTGCTCTTGAGAGCTGTCTACAAGAATGACATTATGTCACCAAGGTCATACACTTTCAGTTGTGGCCTGCTCTTGAGAGCTGTCTGCAAGAATGACATTATGTCACCAAGGTCATACACTTTCAGTTGTGGTCTGCTCTTGAGAGCTGTCTGCAAGAATGACATTATGTCACCAAGGTCATACACTTTCAGTTGTGGTCTGCTCTTGAGAGCTGTCTGCAAGAATGACATTATGTCACCAAGGTCATACACTTTCAGTTGTGGCCTGCTCTTGAGAGCTGTCTGCAAGAATGACATTATGTCACCAAGGTCATACACTTTCAGTTGTGGTCTGCTCTTGAGAGCTGTCTGCAAGAATGACATTATGTCACCAAGGTCATACACTTTCAGTTGTGGTCTGCTCTTGAGAGCTGTCTGCAAGAATGACATTATGTCACCAAGGTCATACACTTTCAGTTGTGGCCTGCTCTTGAGAGCTGTCTGCAAGAATGACATTATGTCACCAAGGTCATACACTTTCAGTTGTGGTCTGCTCTTGAGAGCTGTCTGCAAGAATGACATTATGTCACCAAGGTCATACACTTTCAGTTGTGGTCTGCTCTTGAGAGCTGTCTGCAAGAATGACATTATGTCACCAAGGTCATACACTTTCAGTTATGGCCTGCTCTTGAGAGCTGTCTGCAAGAATGACATTATGTCACCAAGGTCATACACTTTCAGTTGTGGTCTGCTCTTGAGAGCTGTCTGCAAGAATGACATTATGTCACCAAGGTCATACACTTTCAGTTGTGGTCTGCTCTTGAGAGCTGTCTGCAAGAATGACATTATGTCACCAAGGTCATACACTTTCAGTTGTGGCCTGCTCTTGAGAGCTGTCTGCAAGAATGACATTATGTCACCAAGGTCATACACTTTCAGTTGTGGTCTGCTCTTGAGAGCTGTCTGCAAGAATGACATTATGTCACCAAGGTCATACACTTTCAGTTGTGGTCTGCTCTTGAGAGCTGTCTGCAAGAATGACATTATGTCACCAAGGTCATACACTTTCAGTTATGGCCTGCTCTTGAGAGCTGTCTGCAAGAATGACATTATGTCACCAAGGTCATACACTTTCAGTTGTGGTCTGCTCTTGAGAGCTGTCTGCAAGAATGACATTATGTCACCAAGGTCATACACTTTCAGTTGTGGTCTGCTCTTGAGAGCTGTCTGCAAGAATGACATTATGTCACCAAGGTCATACACTTTCAGTTGTGGTCTGCTCTTGAGAGCTGTCTGCAAGAATGACATTATGTCACCAAGGTCATACACTTT
>OZ024749.1:43648521-43651021 GCA_964016885.1 Eledone cirrhosa
TTTTTTTATATAAACATTAGTCGACAAATCCTCTTAACTATTCATCAGTTAGACTGAAAGTTAATGAAATAATTTATACATGAGAGCGCCTGGCTTACGCCTAGGTAATCAATAAAATTGGTCTCTATTTACTCTAGAGGCGAAATGGTTTGGTGGATAATGTAGTGAGCTACAAATCCACTACAAATGTTTTCTCGTCTTACTGTAAAGAATAGCTAAACATTCGCTTGTTTTAATTTCATTAGAATTCTTAGAACGTTGATGAGAATACTTTACGGTATTCGTTCCGGCTCACTGCGTGCTGGGTTTAAATCCTACCGACATCAACTTTGCCTTTCAATAAATAAAATACCAGTCCAAAACTGGGGCAAGTTTTCTTTCTCTCTCTCTCTCTCTCTCTCTCTCTCTCTCTCACACACTTACTCACGAGAAGAAATCGGCTGTGTTCTGGCCAGGAGAGGAATGGTTTCCGCAAACTTAAAATACCCAAGACGGTGACCCTACGACTCTATCATAATTTCATGACTCATGGGTGACGTGAATGGCTAGGTGACGAGAATAGGTACAGCATTATCACCGGTAATGCTACATGTTCGATTGTACACTACGAAACTTCCTCAACTGTAAATCCATCTTAACAAGCTTGATTCACAACTAAGTATGTGTGTGTGTGTGATTCTGACTGTGTATGCGGTTTATGTGGGCACGTGCCTGTATGTGTGTGTGTGCTTCTGACTGTGTGTGCAGTCTATGGGGGCACGTGCGTGTATCTGTGTGTGTAGGCGTATATTATGTGTTTATACATGTGCATGTGTCCATGTGAATGTGTGTGAATCTCTACGATTTATATTAACTGAAGATGTATACAGCAGTGAGTAAACTGAAAACAATGCATTTGAACAAAAATATATTTTATATAGTCTAGTTACTTGGAGAATCCCGAGTGTCACTTCTCCATCAGCAATGCAATGAACCATGTGATTGGTCCGTTGGAAACGCAGAAACAATGACACAATTGTTCACTAAATGACATGTTAAATACATTATAAAACAATAGACAATGTCAAATAGACGCTTGTATTTTCTCGTTTTTGACAAGCCACGGAGTTTCAGAGTTTTCTGATATAGAGTTCTGGGTGACCACTGCCTTGTCAGTGTGATTTAGTAGACGAACACTTGGCAGAAGATCATCCAACACGCACACGCACGCGCACGCACACACACACACACACACACACACACACAGACACACGCGCACGCACGCACACTCACGCGCGCACGCACGCACATATATATATATATATATATATATATATATATATATATATATATATATATATATATATATGGGAACCAGTAAGACCCCGACAGCTGAGCTCAAGCCGTTTCGACGGCTAATTCTGGACTATATATATATATAGACTTAATATATATATATATATTAAAATAACAGATTAAAGTTTAAGCAAAGAATCGCTTCTTTCACCTTTAACGGAATCTTCTGAAATAATAGACAATATATATAGTAATAATAATAAATGTGAAGACTAAAATCCAAAGAGGGCTCGATAAGGATAAATATATATCAAATATATAAGAACCCTAGAGCAAATATTTATTAAAATAACAGATTAAAGTTTAAGCAAAGAATCATTGCTTTCACCCTTAACGGGATCTTCTGAGTTTCAGAAGATCCCGTTAAGGGTGAAAGCAGCGATTCTTTGCTTAAACTTTAATCTGTTATTTTATATATATATATATATATATATATATATATATATATATATATATATATATATATATATATATGCAGAGGTTATATTTAATTTGTTGGGATTCAACAAGCTTAAACATTTTTATAACTGATTTTTATAACTGATTTTATAACCGTTGGGGTTGTCTTTTTTCCGGGTATGTCAATATTTATTTACAAAACAAATCTGTATTTTATCTGATGAAAGCGCACCATAATTTACTTTGGTCGCCCTTGAAATATATATAATAAAATAATTATGGTTTTATAAATATAGTTTCCATTTATATATATTGTATATATATATATCCAAATATATATATATATATATACAAATATATATATATATATATATATATATATATGTATGTATATATGTTTATTTGTGTGTATACTATTTGTGTGTATACTTATGTAGTAATATCAATCTGTTTTGCAGATAGAATTTTGATCATAGTAAATATTATTCAAAAACAGTTAACCCATTGGTAGATTTAGCTTAAGGTTGATACTGTAACTTTATCAAACACACAAGTTTATTCCTATTTCCGAGTTTTAAAACAACATATCGATTCTGCTTAGCGAATATTGCCGATTCTAACGTCTTTTTGTTTGCTTCTACTTCTAATCTTTACTTTGAATTCCTGAAAGTCTATATAGAGAACATAGATTATCAAATTCTTGGCTTAGTTCGACAAAATGTCAGAGGTGGAGAGAATCTTTCAACTTTTATATCGATTTTTTTGT
>OZ024749.1:43656021-43658521 GCA_964016885.1 Eledone cirrhosa
TTGCAAAACGGAACTCGTAAATGTAGCGTTTCTTTGGGCGATTGGTCAAGAAGCTCAGAAGGAAGCCAAAATTAATGGTAATTTTTGTGGTTTGTTGTATATCTGTGTGTAGGTGTTGGTGTTATGTGTGGTGTGTTTACTTGTTTGTGTGGTTTTATAGAAGTCTGCGTGTGTCTGTGTGTGTTCTGGTGTGGTATAGTGTGGTATAGTGTGTGTAGGTGTTGGTGTTATGTGTGGTGTGTTTAATTGTTTGTGTGGTTTTGTAGAAGTGTGCGTGTGTCTGTGTGTGGTGTTATGGTGTGGTATAGTGTGGTATAGTGTGTGTAGGTGTTGGTGTTATGTGTGGTGTGTTTAATTGTTTGTGGTTTTGTAGAAGTGTGTGTGTGTCTGTGTGTGTTCTGGTGTGGTATAGTGTCGTATAGTGTGTGTAGGTGTTGGTGTTATGTGTGGTGTGTTTAATTGTTTGTGGTTTTGTAGAAGTGTGTGTGTGTCTGTGTGTGGTGTTATGGTGTGGTATGGTGTGGTATATCGTGTTATGGTGTGGTATGGTGTGGTATAGCGTGTTATGGTGTGGTATGGTATGGTAAAGATGGCGTGGTGTTGGTGTGATGTGATGTGGAGTGGTGTGGTATGGTCTGGTGTGTGATGCTTAGTTCGATAGATAGAGCAGATGTCAAGGTATATTCGAATGCAAACAGTAACTAACAAACAATACATTTAACTCGTTTCTGTCTTCGCTTTGATTGATCTTTACCCCTCACCTCGTTCTAGAAACTTCCCGTAACGTATGCTTTCATCACTAACTACTTATAAATAGGTATATATGCGGCTGTTTAAATATAAAAATGAAAAAAAGATGTGTAGCTATTAATGTTTAGCCCCAAGTCACGGCCTGCTCATGCTTATATTGACTTCTGATTTAGGCACAAGGCCAGAAATTTTGTTTGGATGATAGAGACAATCGATTGAATCGGTTCCAGTATTTAAATGGTGTTTTATTTTAGCCAGCCCCCGGGAGAATGAAAGAAAGTTACAATCGACGAGATTTGAACCCGAAACGCAGACTGTATTGTAAAGTTTGAAATAGCTGTCACCACAATGCATACTAGTGTTATTATGATTAATATTACTACTATTATTAGTGTTACTATAGAGTTACGGTCCTTTACGGTCTGAGTTCAAATCCCGCCGAGGTTAACCAGTAAAGTAATGGGGCCGATACAATCGATTTTCCACCCTTCTTCTTTCCACACTTAATCCTGGGAGCAGAGTCCTCAGAGTCCTCAGATATTCCTTCCAGTGGGTCCTGTGTCAGAAGCAACCATCTCCAACTGATCCGGCTGCATCTCCAAGCGAGACAAGCCAAGTTCTTGGATGTTATCCAGCCATCTGGCTCGCCGTCTACCCCTGGGTCTCTTGCCGGTTGGTTTTGCCCGTAAAATCTGTCCAGCGATTTGCTCCTTTCCCCCGAACTGTTGGCATAGTGCTAATATTAGAAAAAATTATTTTTTTAACAATGTGGTAGTTCTTCCTGCACACCGACTCACGCCAGCCCACCAATCCTAAGAATTCTTCCATAACTTCATTTATTTTATATATTGTTATAGAATTTCAAATTAGTTATTTTTGTTCTCAAGTATGGTGTTTGTTTTCGGTTTGTTTTCGGTTTGTTTTGTGTGTGTGCTTGTACGCACGTATGCATGTGTCTGTGTGTGTGTGTGTGTGTGAATGTCGTGTATGTGCGTGTGGGCCTATATGCGTGTAGTGCGGGTGCGCCTGTGTGCATGTTGTGAGCCCGTGAAATTGTTTGTCTGTATGTATATACATATTTATGTATGTATTTGTGTATGGGCGTATGTATGCGTGTATGTGTGCATGTATGTGTGTATGTGTGTGTATGTGTGTGTATGTGTATCCGTGTGTATATGTTTGTATGTGTATGAGTATGTGTGTTCGTGTGTGTGTGTGTGTGTGTGTGTGTGTGTGTGTGTGCGTGCGTCCGTGTATGTGTGCGTATGATTTTTCATTTTCCTTTTTTTTTTTTCAAAATAGTTAATATATAAATGTGCTGTTTTTATGTCATTCACCCTCTACCCACATCTCCAAACTACACTTCTTAACAAAAGAACATGAAATTAAATATTGATTCCTAGAAAAATGTTTTGTTTTCGGAATAAAAAGAAAAAAAAATAGTTATTTTTTTTGTTTTATGCTTCCTTGTTTCACTATGAATTTCTCAAATCTTTTTTTATACTTATCTAACATATATATAGAGAAACAAACTGTGCGACATCCACATAGATATACACATTTATAGACACAGTGTTTCACAGACAGAAATACACATACACACACTTACAAGTATGTTATATTTAAACGTATGTATGTATATACATGAAAATATATTCACACATACACACACATATGTCTAAATATATATATATATATATATATATATATATATATATATATATATATATATATATATATATATATATGA
>OZ024749.1:43671021-43676021 GCA_964016885.1 Eledone cirrhosa
TTATTTTTGTGTTTCTTATGTACGAGAGAGTGTGTGCTGTTAATGTTTGCTTTTTGACGTACATAATATCGGTAATGAAATCTGAATGTATACGTAAATACACGTACACGTAAATGATTAAATATATATATATCGTATTCATTTATGAATATATATATATATATATATATATATATATATATATATATATATATATATGCATATATGTATGTATATGCGTTGGTAATATATGCATTAAACAAAAGCGCGCTAGATACTTAATATAATGCTATATACGATATATATCTGCGTATGTGTATATATGTATAGGGTGTATATATATATATATATATATATATATTTGTAGGGTGCATATGTATGTGTATCTGTCTTATGCCGAACGAGAGATTTTATGCGGTAAATAAATATTTGACATTGAGTTATGGTTAATAATTTTCAGCTAGTCTTATATTCGAGCTTGGATTTTTGTTTCAAATTTACAAGACTGACTAATATTCAGGACTGACTTATGCGCAAGTAGTTACGATCTTATACTCAGGACTGACATACTCAAGTAATTATGGTCATATACTCAGGACTGACTTAAGCTCAAGTATTTACAACCTTATACTCAGGAATTACATACTCAAGTAATTACGGTCTTATACTCGAGATAAAATTATACTCTATTATTTACGATATATACTTAAGTCAAGTAACACTCTCTCCCCATCATAATTGTTTCATCTTCACGTTTTACAATTTAACGTTGATTTCTTCTTGTGTATTTTTTTCAATTTGTTAGTTGTTTTAGATGTTATTGTTTTATATTAAGGGCGGTGGATTGGCAGTATTGATAGAGCTTTAGACACCATGCTTTTCAGCATAGAGTTACGGCCCTTTATGATCTGTGTTTAAATCCGCCGAGGTTAACTTTGCCTTTCATCCTTACGGAGTCGATAAAATATAGTACCATTCACGAACTGGGCTTAATTTAATTGACTTTCCCGACCCCCAAAATTGCTGGCCTTGTGCCTATATAGGAAACCATTATTGTTTTATTTCAAGGTAATAACATGATTCTATTTATTTTTCTTTACTTTCCGAATAGGGAATATTTTAGCTGACATCAATCCCGACTCCCAAAGGGATTAATATAAAAAAAACATATTTATTGTGAATTACTTATTTGATGCAGACTGGGAGTTCAACTTGCGGGAAGAGTGAATTGTTTGTTGTTATTTCTACATTCCCCTTCTTTTTTTGCATTATTTTATTAAATTAGAAGCCATTTTCAGTAGTAGTAGCAGCATATATATATATATATATATATATATATATATATATATATACACATATATCCGACCAAATATATATATATAACGAAGGAGGTGTGGTAAGGAACCAGATGGACCATAACGCACCAGAGTACTCAATACTTAGGGTAGTAGAGTAGGTAATAGGAAAATGTTTAACCCCGACGGCAGAGTTCAAGCCGTTTCGACTGCTATTTCTGGACTACTACCAGAAATAGCCATCGAAACGGCTTGAGCTCTGCCGTCGGGGTTAAACATTTTCTTATATATATATCCGACCATATATATATATATATATATATATATATATATATATATATATATATACTTCTTAGGGTAAACATTGATGCAATTCAATTCAAGCACTCAACGTACTTTTTCCACATAGGAGTGACGGAGTAAATAGCGAATAAGGAAAAGCGAAGTAGTTTCAGATGTTCAAGTCCTTTAATAATAATGCTGTGATGTCGTCATTGAAATCTTGTGCCTAAAGTAGAAACAATTATTTGGACATCTGAAACTACTTCGCTTTTTCCATATATATATATATATATATATACCAGTAAAGTACTAGGGAAATTTAATCGACGTTGACTTTCCCAAAAATGTCTGGCCTTGTTTCTAGATTGAAAACCATCATTATTATTTTATTTATTTATTTTAGTGTTTCTGTTCATTACGGCATATCAATAGGTTGCTATAATTACCCTTATTTATTTATAACATTTCCCGTCCCTTGCCTTCTCTTATCCGTTAAGGTCTTTCTGAGTTCAAAGCCATCCCTTGTTGAATTTGGCTTTCCTCCCTCAGCGATCGATAACTGATATGATCCACGTTTGGCGTGGGAGTGTATACACAATCGATTAGACTCATGATCTACAAATTTGTGGGCCTCCATGACTGGCAATAAACGAAATATAGTAGCAGTAGTAGTAGTAGTAGTAGTAGTAGTAGTAGTAGTAGTAGTAGTAGTAGTAGTAGTAACAGCAGCTGCAGCAGCAGTAGTAGTAATAGTAGTAGTAGTTGTAGCAGCAGCAGCAGCAGCAGTAGTAGTAGTAATAGTAGTAGTAGTAGTAGTAGTAGTAGTAGTAGTAGTAGTAGTAGTAGCAGCAGCAGCAGCAGTAGTAGTAGTAGTAGTTGTAGCAGCAGCAGTAGTAGTAGTAGCAGTAGTAGTAGTAGTAGTAGTAGTAGTAGTAGTAGTAGTAGTAGTAGTAGTAGTAGTAGTAACCATTGTTGTGATGGCTTATATTGTTCTTGTTGTTATTACTGTTGTATATGGTCGGAATATACAGAAATGGTGGAGTGCACATCTAAATACTTTGGGGGTTTTATTTAAAACGTTGTACATTGAGAGTCTAAATCCCATAGGAATAGCCCTTGTCTTTTATCTACACGGGATCGATAACATTATTTCAAATCCCGCCGCGGTTAACTTTGCCTTTCATCCTTACGGGGTCGATAAAATAAAGTACCAGTAATGCACTGGGTAATTGCTGGCCTTGTGCCAAAAGTAGAAACAATTATTTCTAATATTGGCGGTGAATTGGCAGTATCGGTAGAGGGTCGGACGC
The DNA here is from genome assembly GCA_964016885.1 of Eledone cirrhosa. Taxonomy (NCBI): domain Eukaryota; kingdom Metazoa; phylum Mollusca; class Cephalopoda; order Octopoda; family Eledonidae; genus Eledone; species Eledone cirrhosa. Next base: position 43,673,888 of record OZ024749.1, read on the forward strand.
CATGCTTTGACGCATAGAGTTACGGCCCTTGCCATTCTGAGTTCAAATCCCGCCAAGGTTAACTTTGCCTTTCATCCTTACGGGGTCGATAAAATAAAGTACCAGTCATGCACTGGTTAATTGTTGGCCTTGTGCCAAACAGAAGAAACAATTATTTCTAATATTGGCATAATGCCAGCAATTCGAGGGAAGGAGAAAGACGATTATATCGACCCGGTATTTTACTGGTACTTTATTTGATCAACCTCGAAAAGATAAAAGCCAAAGGTCATCTCGGTGGGATTTGAACTCAGAACGTAGCAAGTCGTGTGTAAAAACAACCAAGCATTTTGCTCGATGGTCAGGCGACTCTGCCATACCACCACCCTTATAATTGTTTCTACATTTGGCACAAGGCCAGCAAATATCCAGTACATTACTGGTACTTTATTTTATCAACCCCGTAAGGATGAAAGGCAAACCTAACCTCGGCGGGATTTGAACTCAGATCGTAAAGGGACGTAACTATGCTGGAAAGCATGTCCGATAACCTCGGCAGGATTCGAATTCAGATCATAAAGAGCCGTAACTCCGTGCTGTAAAGCATGGCGTCAGACCTTCTACCGATACTGCCAATCCACCGCCCTTGTTACAATAATTGTTTCTACGTTTGGCACAAGGCCAGCAATTACCCAGTGCATTACTGGTACTTTATTTTATCGACCCCGTAAGGATGAAAGGCAAAGTTAACCTCGGCGGTATTTGAACTCAGAATGGCAAGGGCCGTAACTCTATACGTCAAAGCATGGCGTCCGACCCTGCCAATCAATGTATTCGAATGTCCATTGAAATCTGTATCGAAAATATACAAAGTTCAATTGGTACTAGAAGGTGATTGGAAAGCTGTGTGGGGAAACGACGGAAGAAACAATCTTGCGGCACTTTAACAGTCGAAAACAAAGCGGATCATAGACCACTTGAATATCTGCTATTGTGCTGCTTGATAAAGACAAACGAATGTCTTATAATAATCGATATTGATATAGCTGAACTGAAAAATATTGCAGAAAAAGGAAATAGAAATAATGATAACATGTCAAAACTGAGGTAAGAACTCTTAACAAGTGTAGAATGAAAAGAAAACCAAGAAGACAAATGTTGTGAAGATATTAGCAACCTCGATTTTTCGTTTTTCTATAAAAGCTTCCATCCTACTTCACACAACTTCAAACATGAGAATAAAGCATCAACAACATTACAAACGACTTCGTTGTTTAGAATTGTTAATATCCTAAGGAAAGTACTTTGTCTGTGAAAACTTGATCAATTTTCTATTTGTCAACACCTGCACTTTGTGTAAATATGAGCACGTAAATGATGATTGAAAAAAATTATTATTATTATTATTATTATTATTATTATTATTATTATTAATATACTGGGTAATTGCTGGCCTTGTGCCTAAAATAGAAACATTATTATTATTATTATTATTATTATTATTAGGGTAGTGGATTCAGTAGAATCGGTGGAGTGTCGGACAAAATGCTTTGCGGCATTTAGTTACGACTTTCTATGTTCTGAGTTCAAATCCCGCCGACGTTAGCTTTGCATTTTATCCTCACGGGGTTGCTAAAATAAAGAACCAGTAATGCACTGGGGACGATTTAATCGACTTTCCCCTCCCCCAAAATTGCTGGCCTTGTGCCTATATAAGAAACCATTATTATGGTGGTGGATTGGCAGGATCGGTAGAGGGTCGCACGCCATGCTTTGCAGCATAGAGTTGCGGCCCTTTGCGGCCTGAGTTCAAATCCTGCCGAGGTTAACTTTGCCTTTCATCCTTATGGGATCAATAAAATAAAGTACCAGTAATACACTGGGATCGATTTAATCGACTTTCCCTCGCACAAAATTGCTGGCCGGTGGCAGCAGCACCACCCCAGGCTAGGGACCAGTACTTTATTGTGGGTTTCACGTGAGCGTTATAGGAGTTGAGAAGTTATTGGAGCTGAAGTATTTTCTGGTTCTGAAGAGAAGGGCCAGTTTTTCGAAACGAACGAAAGGGGTCTACTTGCGTGTTGTTCATGTTTAAGGGTGATGAAGTGCGGTGTTTTAAGGATAGCAGTAATATTTATTTTCTTTTTCTTTTAAC
>OZ024749.1:43688521-43691021 GCA_964016885.1 Eledone cirrhosa
TTTTGTTTTCTTACTTAATTTTGTTTTCATCTTTTTTTAATATTTCCATCGTTTTCAATCACCTTTTATTTGTAAAATATAGTTGAAATTTTTTTCTTAAATCTAGAATTATATTATTTAATTTTCTTGGAGTTTCTGTAGTATGGTATTTTCTATTCTTTTTTTTTTTTACAGTTTGAGATTACTGGCCCCACACCCAAACTTCCTCCTTCCCTAAACTCGTGTAGGTGTACTATGGCCATGTGATTATTTCTGAGTACAATTTTTACTCACTGAGATGGTGGATGAGAAACACATGAGGATGCTGAGGATGACTCTGAATATTAACCAGTACACACTGAGGATGAAAAATTCAGAGCTGTACGAGAGTCTTCCAAATGTCAGCTCAAATGTACCACAGGAGATTGAGGTTAGTTGGACATGATCACCGACATTCAGTGCTGATACTACACTCAGTGGCCCTGTGGGAGCTCCTACATGTACACGCTAGAAAAGGGAGATCGAGGGTGACGTACGTTGATGCCTTTAGGACATACACTAGTCTCCGAGAGAGGCGGGACATAGAGACGATGATGAAGGACAAAGACCGCTGGAGAGCACTCGTCCATAGATCTCGGGAATTTTACCCACACTAAAAAGAAATTCTACGACACAAGCAGATATTAGTACAGATTTGTGGTTAGTACAGTCCTGTGGTTATTTCAAATTATTGAACGTCAACAAGAACATTTGTATGGTTGATTATAGTATTTACATAGTTATTTTGTTAGTATACTACAATTAGATATAGTAAAAAATATGTCAACACAGAGATTAGAATGATCCCGTGATTATATCTGAGTACAAACGTTTATGCTGATGAACATATTAAACAAATATGTTCATCAAATAATTATTTTAAGGAAATTTTGAAATTACACAAATCTTTGTGAAAGATGACATTGCCCAGTGTTTGATTGTTTTCCTGAGTCTGAGAAGCATTTGTAATAGCTATTTTTTAAAGATTTTATGAATGTCTTAAGTTATTTAACCATCACTTATCATGTAAGGGCATGAAGCATTAAATTTATAAATTAGATTTAGAACTATGCAAGCCGGGGTCAACTGAACATTAAAATAATCACCAGAATTAAAGCAACGCAAGGGATGAATTCTTTTATAAGAAAGTAATGTTTGTCTGTTTTTTCATCGATTCCCCGAGAAATTGTAGCAAATAATGTTGGTGCTACAAATATAATTTTGAAACATTTTACTATTATATATTCTCAGCAGAATGTTCTCATTCTTTAGCAGATCTTGCTGAATTCCATAAGGAAATAAACAATTAATTCCAGAGAAATAGAAAGATGTGAACGAACAGACAATTGATGTCTGTTGGTAGAAGTTTAAACTTCAACAGTGACACGTTGTAAATTAAGTCGAACATTTCCTCCTCGGAGATTTGAAATAAAATGTATTCAAACATTAGGTGTATTTATTTCAAAGTGCACCGTTTGCATTTACTACCTACAACACAGACATATTGTGCGTATGAATATGTAATACATACATATATATATATATATGTGTATATTTACACACACACGCATATATATATATATATATGTATATATATATATATATATATATATATATATATATGTATATATATGTATATATATATATATATGTATATACATATATATATATACATATATATATACATATATATATACATATATATATATATATACATATATATATATATATGTATATATATATATATATATATGTATATATATATATATATACATATATATATATACATATATATATATACATATATATATACATATATATATACATATATATATATATATATATATATATATATATATATATATATATATATATATATATATATATATATATATATATATTAAAAACATTGAACGGCGACCAAAACATTGTGATTATATTTCGCTCAAGAGAAATTTCTATTGGTAATTGGTAAAGTTAAGCATTTAAGTCGATGAGAGTGTGCGACACAGAGAGAGTGTGTGTGTGTGTGAGAGAGAGAGGGGGGCGTAGGGGAGAGAGAGAGAAATATTAACTGAATGTACAGTTAACACATGTGAGTAGTGTCCAAGTTATATTTCTTCAAAAAAAAGGTGCCAGTGACTTCGAAGTTTCGGTGATGTTATCTATTCAAACAACGAGTTCGAATCTTAGGGGTTTTTTTATCTTTAGTTCAAGTAGTCAGGTCTTGTGCTGTCTCTGATTAGTGGGCCAGGTTAATAGTTCCATGTAATTGGTTTCTGATATAGGCACAAGGCCCACGATTTTTGAGGAGTGGGAAAGTCAATCAAGTCGACCTCAGTGCATTACTGGTGTTTTATTTTATCGACCTAATGAGGATAAAAGACAAGGCTAACCTCAGCAGGATTTAAACTCAGGTCGTAAAGGGACGTAGCCCTATGCGATAAAGAATGTTGTCCGACGCTCTACCGATACTGCCAAT
>OZ024749.1:43696021-43703521 GCA_964016885.1 Eledone cirrhosa
ACAATACTATTGTGGTGGGTGTATCTTGGGTGAGAGAATGACAGACATAATACTATTGTGGTGGGTGTATCTTGGGTGAGAGGATGACAGACACAATACTATTGTGGTGGTGTATCTTGGGTGAGAGGATGACAGACAAAATACTATTGTGGTGGGTGTATCTTGGGTGAGAGAATGACAGACACAATACTATTGTGGTGGGTGTATATTGGGTGAGAGCATAAAGATAGGGGCCCCAGTTCTATCTGGTTGTTGTTACAGCTCAGACACATGCAGGTTTGGTAGGCATCCTACGTGGTTGCATCTCATGAGTTTTCTTTGGTGTTTTAAGGATAAAGGGCATCTGTCTTATCATGGAAAACAACAAAAAATGAAGTCTCTGGCTCAAGCTCACAGCACGTCATCCGATCCAGAAATCAAGCCCGTTACCATACGACGTGGGTCCAGCACCCTATGTACTAGGCAGGGTGACGTCACGTGATTACTTCAAACCAGAAGATTTTGCACCGTCCGTTACATTAATTTCACGAGAAAGCTAATTCTCTGTTGATCGTACAACTGTTAACACTCATCATTGAAACCAACGGAGACCCATACCATCTAATTCCATTCATATGTTGTGTAGTATCTCGACAATATACCTCGCCATAGAAAAGCAACAACAACAGCAACAACAAAAGCAACAACAACAAAATAAAAGCCACGTGAAAGAAGTGTATGATTGAAAACTGAGAACAGATATAAAATATGGAATGCTTCATTTATACAACAAAACCTTCGTCCTTTTCTGAATGTTGATGTGGATGTGTGATTATGTTTATTTGTATGTGAAGGAGCGTGTGCATGTTTGCGTGTGTGTAGGTGTTTGGATGTGAAGAATGCATGCGTATGTGTATGCAAGTGCATGTTTGTGTGTGTATGTGTGTTTTACAGATTTTCTATTCGATTTCTTTTTTTTTTATATATATATTTGTATATTTTGTAGTGTTATATTCACTCTCTCTCTCTCTTTCTCTCTCTCTCTCTCTCACTCTCTCTCTCTCTCCCTTAAGCATGCATTATATATATATATATATAATGCATGTTTGAGAGAAAGAGAGTGTGAATATATATATATATATATATATATATATATATATATATGGTGTCCTCCAAAAATTGTATACACACTTTGATTACATGTACAGGCAATATTTGTTAGAATTCTGTGGAATGTGTAAACATTTTTTGGGACAACATCCCACATATATATGTATATATATATATATATATATATATATATATATATATATATATCGCCGATCCCAATTCAGGTCTTATACTAATCGATTAAGTCTTTTTCCCGCCTTTATATTTGTTTTGCTTTGTTTTGGTTGATTTTTTTTTTTTTACTCTATATTTCCAAGTGAGAGCCCAGCACATCGATTGAGCCTATTTATGTTGCCACATAGAAGCAGCCACTGGATTATTAGAACGCCCACATGAACAATAATAATAATAATAATAATAATAATAATAATGATGATGATGATGATGATGATGATGATGATGATAAATAATAATACAACGCTACGCTCTGTTCTGTATTCTGTTAACATAACTTTTCTTTTGTGGCGGTAAGAAAAGCTATAAAATCCAACAATTATTATTATTGTCATTGTCATTATTATTATTATTATTATCGTTATTATTATTCTCATCATCATCATCATCATCATTATCATTATCATTATCATTATTATTATTATTATTAAGAGAGCCGCAAAAGGTAGAGGAATTCTTCCATTTTTAATGCATTTATTTATATGTAGTTTGTTTCCGCATCCCTTAAACCGTGTATTTAGTAGAACAATATCAAACGGTATATAGACACATACGGCACAGACTGGTCTTATTTTGATAGCTATATAAAAGAGGGTGTATATATATATATATATATATATACACACACAAATATATACTAAATACACACATACACCTATACATATATATATATATATATATATATACATACAGAGAGAGAAAGGCGCGAATGTGGGAAGAGAGAAGGGAGAAGAAAGGGAGAGGAAAGAGAGACGAGGGGGAAGAGAGGGGAGGAGAGAGAGGGAAAAGAGAGAGAGATGAGAGGGGAGGAGAGAGAGGGAAAAGAGAGAGAAGTGAGAAGGAGAGAAGAGAGACTGGGGAGGAGGAAGAGAGAGAGCGAGATGAAAGAGGAGGGAGAAGAGAGAGGGAGAGGAGAGAGAGAAGAGAGAGGGGGAGAAGAGAGAGAGAGGAGAAAGAGGAGAAAAGAGAGAAAATGAAAGCGGAGCGGGTGAAAAAGATTGAAAATAACAGAAGGTAGTACCAATCAGATTTATTTTTCAGAAACCATTTTATTTTCAACAGAAATCTGTCAATGGCCAAGAAATGAAAAGGTAGAATTAAGAAACTAATTTCGCGCTGTGATGGAAAGCATTTCATTTGTATCGTTGACAATCTAGTCGAAAACGCCCGTAGACTCTAACACGCAAAGCTGACAAAAGAACAACCAAGGGAAACAATTCATTAGAACAATTTGACGTTATGATTTGCCTTCGAAATATTTTCTCCTTGCTTTTGTTTCCTTTTCTTTTCTTGTTTTTCTTTGTTGCTGTATTTTTTTTTGTTTTGTTTTGTTTTGTTATTTCTTTCTCTTACGTTACCTTCTCTTTCCCTCTGTAATATATATATATATATATACACACATACATATATATATATATATATATATATATATACACACATACATATATATATATATATATATATATACATACATATATACATATACATATATAGAGAGAAATTAGTATATATATATATATATATATATACATACAATCATATATATATATACATATACATATGTAATTAGCATATATATATATACATATATATATGTTAATTTCTCTTAGTGAATCTTTACTAGACCACCAGATCATCAGTTGAGTGAATGGAAGTTTTTGTGTAAAGCAAAGGGGGGGGGAGGAAGGAAGGAATTTGGAGAGGGGGGGGGGGGGGGGGTGTCGATAATATTTTAATGTATTTTTACACAATGGAGAGTTAACAATGACCGATTTCTGGAATTTGTTGACGAATGGCGAACAAACGATAACTCTCCAAAATAAAAACAATGCAGGCAATGTACTGCCTTCCGCTATGTTCTTAGTTCAAATCATGCTAGCGTCTACTAGTGGTAAGGCTGTTGGACTTATTATCATAATGTTGTGGGTTTGACTCCTGGGCTGGGATGCGTGGTATGTTCTTGAGCAAAGACCTCATTCTCGTTGCTCCAGTATACTCAGTGGAGGCGTGTGGCCTTGTGGTAAGAGTGTTGGACCTATTATCATAATAAGAGTGTTTGACCTATTATCCATGTTGTGGACTTGATTCCTGGGCTGGGTTGTGTGTTGTGTTCTTGAGCAAAACACCTCATTTCACGTTGCTCCAGTATACTCAGCTGAAAATGAGTACCAGCAATATTTGAGGGTTTAACCCTCCGATGTCCCTACTCTACCAACGTATTGAGTGCCTTTTTTAACTGGTTACCACTCGGTGGAATCTACATTTTATATATCTTTACCTCTCATATATATTTTTGTGTTATAATACACAAAAATACATATAGAGAGGGGAATGGAGGAGGGGTGCAACTAAAACTGTCGAATGGCTTAACTTGAACGTAAACCAATGTACGCCAATGCAATGCCAAACGGAAGTGAATGAAACAGAAGTATTGATGAACGGAAGTGAATAAAATCCATAACCCTACATTCAACCCCATACCGCACAAGAACAAGAAAATAGTAAATCAAACTCGTCCTTCACAATTATACCTACACCTCCAGGTAAAACTTCTACCAACCTACACCAATTGCGTATATATGGGTGACGAATGTCATCACGCTGGATCCATCGTATTACATAGTTTCTATAACAATTGTTTCTACTTTTGGCACAATTATCCCAGTGCGTGACTGGTACTTTATCTTATCGACCCGGTAAGGATGGAAGGCAAAGTTAATCTCGGCCGGATTTGAACTCAGAATGTATAAGGTCGTAACCCTTTGCCACTAAGCATGGTGTCCGACGCTCTACCGATTTTGCCAATCCACCGTCAGCGGCAACTGTATACACACACATACGTGTATATATATGTATATGTATGAATATATATATATGTGTGTGTGTGTGTGTGTGTGTGTGTGTGTGTGTGTGTATGTGTGTGTGTGTGTGTGCGCGTGTGTGTATGTGTGTGTGTGTGTGTGTGTGTGTGTGTGTGTGTGTGTGTGTGTGTGCATATATACGTATATATATATATACATATATATACCATTATATATATATATATATATATATATATATATATATATATATATATATATATACACACACACATATTACAACTTCCAACTAAAATCGTTCTGTAGCTAGAACGACGACACCAACAGCAACAAAAACAGCTAAAGTTTCTAAAATATCTTGTGATTCCTCATTTTACCGACCTACACAGTTCTACCTACCTACCTTGAAAAAAAATACATAAATAATTGACTGACTAGATAAATAAATGTCTATTGAGATAGCAATTTGATGATGCATTCTGTTTGTACAGTGTTGTGTATGTATGTGGCAGAGGGAGAGGGTGAGGATGTGGTCAAGTCATTATTGGCATTCATCAGGCTGAAACGTCTGCTGTGTTGACTAAAGTAAACTAAAATAAAGTGAAATAGAATTAAAAAAAAAATATGGTTACTGGAGATAACTTTCCTAAAGGAGATGATGGCGACAATTGTTGCCAACCAATCAAACATGGCCGGCAGACATAGTATTATTTGCCTCGTATAAACAACTTTAGTAACAACGTCCAGCTGACTGGTTAGGTAGTTCGGCTGACGATCGTAAGGTACCAAGTCGGTTCCCTGTGGTACGTTGTGTCTTTGAACAAGACACTATATTTCACATTGCTCCAATCCACTTAGCTAGAGAAAAAAAATTACTTTTACTCATAATTTAAAAGCCCAGCCTTGTCACACTACTCACCCTGATAATTATACTAAAGATACACGTGTCTGTGGAATGTCCAGATATTTACAAGATGATTTCAGGAACAGATTGTCCCACTATTCGAAAACCTGGAACAACTTTTAATTACAGATACAATCCATTGGACGAGCTTCCAAACAATTTCCGTCTACCCTATATCAATCATAAGACTTCGAATCGATCTGGGGTATATGGTAAATGATACTTGCCCAACATGCGATATAGTGAGTCAGAAACCGAGACATTATGACATCTGTCAGGTGTTGTCACTGACAACCGGGAAACAGTGTCAACAATGCAAAGAACATAGTTTTTTGGTCCAACCTGGTGATAGATTTCTTTACCGTTTTATAGTTCATGTGTATTCCTCACCTGTTGACCAGTTTCTAAAGTATCCTTCTTCTTCGTTTCCACTTTTCACGTCTTAAATCTTCCTACCAACACCTTAATAACTTTATATTAAATTATATTGCAGCATTAGACAAAAAAACAAAAAAAATACTTTCAACTTTTTCAAACATGGCAGCTTAAAAGCAACAAAAAATATGCAGCTCCGAATTAGTTTCCTCATTCATTTGATGAAGGTGTCTTATCCCGAAATATAAGGACATATAAAGAACTTCAAGTTAACAGCCTAATATCTTGGTTATATATTTTAACATTTACCATCCAATCCTTTGCTTTTACCTCTCAAATAAATCTCTTTTCTACAATTAATACAATTCTTCAATCAAACTACAACACTCAATGCCTTAAAATTTTCTTGATTTTTTTAAAACGTACTTTTCTTCCTATTCTCTATATTCACCCCCTGTGGAGCTCTCCTTTAACATTCACAACATTATTTTTATATTTTTGTATATATTGTTATTAATAAGGTGTGTGTCACACAGCCGAAGTATATAATAAAGATATATCTGTATAACCGAGAGAGTAAAAATGTGTAAATAAATATATACATACATACATTTTACACAGTCTCATTACCTTTATTCTGTGTATATACAGATATATATATATAAGATATAACTATCATTTGTATTAATATCTCTTGCAAAGTCGGAATGTTGACAAAGATCGGTCGGTTGGGAGTCCTAACAACAATAAAGACCTTCATAGATAATGGAATCACATCATTAATTATAAATAGTCACTAGTTGTTGTTGTAGTTGTTATTGAGATAATTGCTTTGCCTCTGGTTACAAAACATTTCATGAAGAAAGATTTCGAAGTCATCCCGTTGAGCGATCACAAAAGATATTTACTATATCAAATAAAATATATAAAGAATCAACAGTATTCTCACTGAGACAACGATCTTTCAGTATTTATAATAGTTTTATTAACACGGTTTCTTACAAAACAAACTACAAAATAACGTATAATGTGTTAATCCTGGAAACATTATAAAATACACCTCGGGCTGTGTAGAAGTGTGGAAAGGAAATCCTGTGATGATTATATTTTTTTTCTTTTTACTCCGGGCAATACATGTGTGCACGCGCGCGTATATATATATATATATATATATATATGATTTTGATTCCTGATTATGCGGCTATTATCCGTTAGCTGTGATAATTATCCGTCTCTGTAAGTAACTCCACCTTCTACTATATATACATACATACATATATATATATATATATATATATATATATATATATATATAGAGAGAGAGAGAGAGAGAGAGAGAGAGAGAGAGAGAGAGGGGGAGAGAGAGAGAGAAAGAAAGAGAGAATACGCAAAAAGTAAAGCTTATGTGTTCGTTTGTAGCTGGGGATTCACCCCGTCACCACTGAGCGTTCTCCATGGGCGTTCCTTCAGGGGATACACACACACACACACACACACACACACACACACACACAATTATTTGTGCGTGCGTAGATATCAAAAAGAGAAAGAAAAAAAAGAAAGAAAGAACGAAAGAACGAAAGAACGAAAGAACGAAAATTCCCCAAATAACTCAATTCATGTAGAAGACTTTATTCATGTTTATTCATATATTCGAATCTAAGGCTACACCTCATCTCTCTACTTCGTGTCCCTAGTTTCCGTTTCTTGTGGCGACCGTGAGGAAGGGAAACGAGAACCTAAGCTCCAGGGACTTCTAACAATATTCCTGCAAACGCATAAACTTATTCAACATTCAAAATACGAAAGTTTAGCGGCAAAATAGTTTGTAATGCAGCGATTCCATAGCTTGCCGCTGGTTAAACAAGCTCGCACCATAATCTTTACGTGCTCTGCTATGTAGGTGATAGTGTAAACGTGTATGATAATTGTTACTACTATTGGCACAAGGCCAGCAAATATCCAGTACATTACTGGTACTTTATTTTATCGACCCCGTAAGGATGAAAGGCAAAGTTAACCTCGGCGGGATTTGAACTCAGAATGGCAAGGGCTGTAACTCTATGCGTCAAAGCATAT
>OZ024749.1:43711021-43713521 GCA_964016885.1 Eledone cirrhosa
AAAAGATCAGCATTTCAAGTCAATTTAGAAACCTTCAGTTTCAGTGTGGATAGAACCACACATTCTCTCTCAATTAGACTATATGTGTACCCTTAGGAATAGGTAATTTTTCGAAAGTTACAATCTTGCTGCTCCCACCATCTAATCCTGTTCGAATTAACAAAGTCACGGGATTTACAAAATTTTAGCTCAATCACACAACCGCTAAGCGACCCTCAAACGCCTTGAAGTTAGAACATAATATACGCAATAATTAATTTTGTTCTTTTGTTCTTTTGATCCTGGTTACAGAAGTTGATTTTTTTCACCTTTGTCTGCTTCCAGCATAACTTGAGCAATATTTGCCTTAACCTCTCCATGCTCTCCGTTTATTCTTGCTCTTCTTGCTCTCCTTTTCTCATAGGTCTCCTTTTTTCATTGCTCTCCTTTTATCCTTGCCCTCCTTGCTCTCCTTTTATCCTGCTCTCCTTGTTCTCCTTTTATCCTTACTCTCCTTTTCTCATAGCTCTCCTTTTATCATTGCTCTCCTTTTCTCATTGCTCTCCTTTTATCGTTGTTCTCCTTGCTCTCCTTTTCTCATTGCTCTCCTTTTATCCTTACTCTCCTTTTATCCTTGCTCTCCCCATTATATTATCCTTCTAATATCAAGAATAAGTCTGAACAAGTTTTTAATTTAAGAGAAAATTATATAAGAGATAAAAAGTTTTATCTGAAAAAATAACTTTCCGGGCGAAAGCTTCAAAATTTCACGGTCGATGAGGGTGGCCATGCTGTTGTCCGCCTGATCTAAATGTTTGCATAGATTCGTGTTTTGTTAATTGAAATAAGATAGGTCGTTTAGAAACTTGATAGGTCGTTTAGAAAGTTGAAAAATAAGGGCCACCCTAGAGTGTATGTATGTATATGTGTATGTCTGCGTGTGAATATGTATATATGCAGGTATGTGATGCGTGTGTGCGTACGAGACTCGGCTGAAAATTTCATTGGCTGAGAATGAAAGATTGATGCTAGAACTGTGAAATCTTGCATGGATTAATTTCAACTCTTCTTCTTAATAACGGAATTGTTTTTTTTCTAGGGACTATGTTGAAAAATAAACCTCATTTGGTCATTTCACTAGAGTATCTTGGTCAGCCTTTGAATCTTTCAGCCGACCGTCATATGTGCGCATTTCACTAGAGTGTGTGTATGCATACATGCTAGGGAAAGTAGATAGTATGAATGAAATAGCATTAATATTTGATATACAGTCAAAGAGAATTATCTAAAACAAAAGTTCAAAAACGGTGACTATAAAACATATCTGGTCATGAAGAAAGCCACCGCTCCGTTTTAGCTTCTATTCGTTTTTAAACGAAAGACAAAGCTCGTATGAATTTTCCCATACAAGGGCTTGTCCCCGTCCATCACAACAGATGAAGGTGGTATGAAGCTGGGGGTGTGGAATATGGGGACAGCGTTCAGACAGCCTGATGAAAGTAAAAACTACCATTACTATTTTAGGATCAATTACAAGCCAACGAAACAGAAGCAGCCCCTGGGGTTTGGCCTGAAACCAAGACTTGGGGATATTTCCTAGTAAGCATGTCCAAAAAATGTGTACTACATTTTATTAACGGAAAACTATTTTATTGAATGTTAGATATTTTTACAAAATATAACGTCCATATTTATTTAATAAGATGCATGAAAGTTTTAGTAATATTCCATTCTGAGTTCTATTTTATCTGTGTGTGTGTGTACGTATGTGTGCGCGTGTGTGTGTCTGTGTGTGTATGTGTGTACGTATGTATGCGCGTGTGTGTGTCTGTGTGTGTGTGTGTATGTATGTGTGTGTATATGTGTTTGCGCATGTGTGTATATATATATATATATGTATGTATTAATGTGTGTATGTATGTGTGCCTGTACGTGTGTGTCTGTGTGTTCATATACGTGTGTGCCTGTGTGTGTATGTGTCTGTATGTATGTATGTGTGTGTGTGTGTGTGTGTGTATCTGTATCTGTGTGTACCTGTGGGTGTATGCGTCTGTCTGTATGTATGCATGCATGTGTGTATTATGTGCATCTGTGTCTGTGTTTGCCTGTGTGTGTATGTGTCTCTCTATATGTATGTATGCACGTATGTGTGTGTGTGTGTGTGTGTGTGTGTGTGTGTGTGTGTGTGTGTGTGTGTGTGTGTGTGTGTGTGTGTGTGTGTGTGTGTGTGTGTGTGTGTGTGTGTGTGTGTGTGTGTGTGTGTTTTATCTGTGTGTGTGTGTATATACATATGTGTTTGTTGTTGTTTACATTTATCAAATATTAAAATGTATAATATACGACAGTACGATTTCAGTGTAGAACTGAAGCAGATATCAAATTAAGCGTAATACTGAATTTAAAATCAACCTAACTTGAAACGGTTTTACATATTGCATAATTTACCAAAAGTCTTTATGTCTTTCACTAATTTTCTAAATGTTATTTTATATTTTAATACCACAATTTTAATTAAATGTAC
>OZ024749.1:43721021-43726021 GCA_964016885.1 Eledone cirrhosa
ATTTACTTTATATATATAGTATATATATATATATATATATATATATATATATATATATATATATATATATATATATATATATATATATATATATATATTATGCGGAATTCCAGCATCTTCGAAAAGTACATTTAACTATCTAAACGAGGGTCAACTGTAAAGTTCATAGAATGACAGATATACTCTCATAGAATGACCAAATGAGGTTTATTTTTTAACAGAGACCCTGGAAATAAGAACAATGCAGTTATTAACAAAAAGAGTTGAAATTAATGCCAGCAAGATTTCACAACCCTAGCATCAATCCTTCATTGTCAGCCTATGAACTGTTCGGCCGACCCTCGTATTTGGGTGGATTTTATTGTTAGGAAATAAACAGAACTATTTTGGGGATACATTATCTGCAAAGGTCTGTCGTCCTCTCCGAACGGAAATGTATCTGAATACCTATGATTATTATCGATTTCGAGGGCGGTGGATTGGCAGTATCGGTAGAGGACCGGACGCCATGCTTTTCAGCAGCATAGAATTGCGCCTCTTTACGGTCTGAGTTCAAATCCCGACGAGGTTAAATTTGCCTTTCTACCTCACGGGGTCGGTAAAATAAAGTACCAGTCACGCACTGGGATCGATATAATCGACTTTCCCCTCCCCCCCCCCCCCCCCCAAATTACTGGCCTTGTGCTTATATAAGAAACCATTATCGATTTCAGATCGAATTGGCAACACTGTTATTGAGTTCGTGAATAGATTTCGTTTCGTTTCGATCTGTTATGGTTTACGTCAAGGCAGATAAGACTAACAGATAAAATGCCTTTCATCATGAGACTAGCCTGTTGTTTAAAGTTTAAACAACAACAACACTAAGTTATGCACCAGAAGGAATTTGAATTAAAAAGGAATCAAAACAAAACAAAAGAATCGTTCACTGAAAAATCCGCGTGACTCGAGTGGCGAGAAAGTTCAATTCAGAAAACACGCATACGACAGATATGTAAATAACTATATATATATATATATATATATAACTATATATATATATATACACGGAGAGACAAATGTACATACATTAATACATACATACATAATGCATGCGAGCATACACTCGTACGTACACATTATGCATATATACATATATAAAAATAAATACACATACATAGTACATGCAAATACACACACACACACACACACACAACAGATAGGTAAATATCTACATATATATATATACTTACATATATACAAACGTACATACATTCGTACATAGACACAAATACACATACATAGTACGTGCAAGCACAGAAATATATACATACACACGCGCACGCACACATACACACACACAGAGAGATACATAGTCATACATAGAATATGAGTGGAGGTTAGAGAGCTAGACAGCTAAGAGAAGACAACCTCAACACTCCAAAGGTATTGAAGTGACTGAAAACAGAAGGTCATAGTTTATAAGAAAACATTTGCTCTCGAGGAGAAATAGTAATTATTGAAAATAATAGAATTTCTATTGTTGTATTAATGTGTTTTAAAGTTTTATGGAAAAAACTCATTAATTTCCCCATAACACTAGCTGATGGTGATAAATAAAGATACTAATATTTTCGCGTATAAAACTTTCACGTATACACGTACACACACATATACATTTTATAAATGCAAAGCGTGTATATATATATATATAAATATATATATATATATATATATATATATATATATATATATATATATATATATATATATATATATATATATATATATATATATGGGGAGGGTCATATTTGCGTAATATTGCCAGAATTAATAACAGAACACACTCACTGTTTGGTTGGTTTTCGCTTCTCGCTGTCTTTTATCGCTAATTCATCGCCGCTATATATATATATATATATATATATATATATATATTTACAGAGTTGAGGTTTCTTTCTCCTTCCATATATATATGTAAGGAGAGAGAAACAGCAAATCAGTATGAATGTATGTGTGTGTGTGTATATATATATATATATATATATATATATATATATAACAAAGAAAGTGTGGTAAGAAACCAGGTGGACCATAACGTACCAGAGTACTCGTTACTTAGGGTAGTAGAGAGGGTAATAGGAAAAGATCCGAACTAAGCCCGGGGTTTAGTCGAAACGGCCGGTGCTCAGCCGTCCGGCTCCTGACTCTTTTCCTATAAATAAATATATATATATATATATAAATAATATATATATTATATATATATATATATATATATATATATATATATATATATATATATTATAGAAAGCATTTCTGGCCAAGATACGTGACTTATATTTATTATAAGCATCAGCACACTTTAAGAGTTTAATATATTGTATGAAGTGATACCAACTGACTTTTTAACAATATATCGTATGGATAGAATAGATGTCGTCTTACATTCTTACATTTCAGAATAGTACAGAATACCATAGATTCTGCTAGCAATATAATAAACACTACTTGAAGTATCTCACTGCTGGTGTATGTATTTGTTAGCTTATATATTCAATCAATATAGCAACGAGTGAAAACTGAATATAAATGAACAATTGTATTGCGACTTACTATCGAGAACTGACATCGCCATGTTGAGTTTATAACAAAGCTGTTAATGTATTTGCACTATTACACAGTATTTTTATTTCTGTTTTTGCTTTTTTAACGATGCTATATAGTAAATGGTAAAGTGAAACAAATAGACCACTGGATCGTGTTTCTGTCGCTGAAGATTTTGTTTTTGTTCATATATCGTATTTACTAGGTGAATTAGCAGAGCCGTTAGGACGACATAAGTTGCAGTATTTGCAACTGTTTGTTACGTTTTGGGTTCGATTTCGAATCTTGTCGCGACCGACTTTACTTTATATCCTTCCTGAGTGAATAAAGAAAAAAAATCAAGCGAACACAGTGCTGATCCAGCCCTCTCTTAAGTGCAGTTCCTGAGTAAATAAATATTGGGTTGTAACATAAATTCCCGCCGTTGTTATAAAACTTCTTAATAAAAAAGGGCGGGAATTTGTGTTACAATCCAATATAAAAAATAAAAAAGCCAACACAGTGCTGGTCCAGCCCTGTCTTAAGTGCAGTTCCTGAGTAAATAAATTTTTTAAAAAGCCAACCCACAGTGCTGGTCCATCCCTGCCTTAAGTGCAGTTCCTGAGTAAATTTCTTTTTTTAAAAGCCAACACAGTGCTGGTCCATCCCTGTCTTAAGTGCAGTTCTTGGGTAAATAAATATTTAAAAAAGCCAACACAGTGCTGGTCCATCCCTGTCTGAAGTGCAGTTCTTGGCTAAATAAATACTTAAAAAAGCCAACACAGTGCTGGTCCATCCCTGTCTTAAGTGCAGTTCTTGGCTAAATAAATATTTTAAAAAAGCCAACACAGTGCTGGTCCATCCCTGTCTTAGGTGCAGTTCTTGGCTAAATAAATATTTTAAAAAAGCCAACACAGTGCTGGTCCATCCCTGTCTTAGGTGCAGTTCTTGGCTAAATAAATATTTTAAAAAAGCCAACACAGTGCTGGTCCATCCCTGTCTTAAGTGCAGTTCTTGGCTAAATAAATATTTAAAAAAAGCCAACACAGTGCTGGTCCATCCCTGTCTTAAGTGCAGTTCTTGGCTAAATAAATATTTTAAAAAAGCCAACACAGTGCTGGTCCATCCCTGTCTTAAGTGCAGTTCTTGGCTAAATAAATATTTTTAAAAAGCCAACACAGTGCTGGTCCATCCCTGTCTTAGGTGCAGTTCTTGGCTAAATAAATATTTTAAAAAAGCCAACACAGTGCTGGTCCATCCCTGTCTTAAGTGCAGTTCTTGGCTAAATAAATATTTAAAAAAAGCCAACACAGTGCTGGTCCATCCCTGTCTTAGGTGCAGTTCTTGGCTAAATAAATATTTAAAAAAAGCCAACACAGTGCTGGTCCATCCCTGTCTTAAGTGCAGTTCTTGGCTAAATAAATATTTTTAAAAAGCCAACACAGTGCTGGTCCATCCCTGTCTTAGGTGCAGTTCTTGGCTAAATAAATATTTTAAAAAAGCCAACACAGTGCTGGTCCATCCCTGTCTTAAGTGCAGTTCTTGGCTAAATAAATATTTAAAAAAAGCCAACACAGTGCTGGTCCATCCCTGTCTTAAGTGCAGTTCTTGGCTAAATAAATATTTTTAAAAAGCCAACACAGTGCTGGTCCATCCCTGTCTTAGGTGCAGTTCTTGGCTAAATAAATATTTTAAAAAAGCCAACACAGTGCTGGTCCATCCCTGTCTTAAGTGCAGTTCTTGGCTAAATAAATATTTAAAAAAAGCCAACACAGTGCTGGTCCATCCCTGTCTTAGGTGCAGTTCTTGGCTAAATAAATATTTAAAAAAAGCCAACACAGTGCTGGTCCATCCCTGTCTTAAGTGCAGTTCTTGGCTAAATAAATATTTTTAAAAAGCCAACACAGTGCTGGTCCATCCCTGTCTTAGGTGCAGTTCTTGGCTAAATAAATATTTTAAAAAAGCCAACACAGTGCTGGTCCATCCCTGTCTTAGGTGCAGTTCTTGGCTAAATAAATATTTTAAAAAAGCCAACACAGTGCTGGTCCATCCCTGTCTTAAGTGCAGTTCTTGGCTAAATAAATATTTAAAAAAAGCCAACACAGTGCTGGTCCATCCCTGTCTTAAGTGCAGTTCTTGGCTAAATAAATATTTTTAAAAAGCCAACACAGTGCTGGTCCATCCCTGTCTTAAGTGCAGTTCTTGGGTAAATAAATATTTTTAAAAAACCAACACAGTGCTGGTCCATCCCTGTCTTAGGTGCAGTTCTTGGCTAAATAAATATTTTTAAAAAACCAACACAGTGCTGGTCCATCCCTGTCTTAGGTGCAGTTCTTGGGTAAATAAATATTTTAAAAAAACCAACACAGTGCTGGTCCATCCCTTTCTGAAGTGCAGTTCTTGGGTAAATATTTATTTAAAAAAAGCCAACACAG
>OZ024749.1:43736021-43748521 GCA_964016885.1 Eledone cirrhosa
TCTCTCCCACTCTCTCTCTCTCTTTCTCTCGCCCTCTCTCTCTCTCTCTCCCTTTCTCTCTATACAAATTAATGTTTTATGTATTTCCATACAAAATTTATAGACAGCCAAAACAAAACGGACACTGAATATATTGTGGCTCAGAACAGGGCGAGATCTATTATGATGGTGATAATGGTAGTGTTGGTGGTGGTGGTGGTGGTGGTGGTGTTGGTGGTGGTGGTGGTGGTGTTGGTAGTGGTGGTGGTGGTTGTAGTGGTGTTGGTGGTGGTGGTGGTGTTGGTAGTGGTGGTGGTTGTGGTGGTGATGGTGGTAGTGTTGGTGGTTGTAGTGGTGGTGGTTGTGGTGGTGATGGTGGTAGTGTTGGTGGTGGTGGTGGTGGTGTTGGTGGTTGTAGCGGTGGTGGTGGTAGTGTTGGTGGTGGTGGTGGTGGTGGTGTTGGTAGTGGTGGTGGTGGTGGTGGTGTTGGTGTTGGTGGTTGTAGTGGTGGTGGTGGTGGTAGTTTTGGTGGTGGTGGTGGTGGTGTTGGTGGTGGTGTTGGTGGTTGTAGTGGTGGTGGTGGTAGTGTTGGTGGTGGTAGTGTTGGTGGTGGTGGTGGTGGTAGTGTTGGTGGTGGTGGTGGCTGTCTTCATTATAGTTATTACAATACTGATAATATGTGACGTAAATGGTCATGATCAGAATGGTGATGAAGACGATGATGATGATGATTTGACGTTAGCGATTATGATGATGATGCTGATGATGATGATGTTGATGTTAATGATATAAGATAATGATAGATTACGTTGATGAGTATAATTACCATCATCATCATCATCATCATCATCATCATCATCATGACCAACATAAATATACGAGTCAATAGAAAATATAAAGTCTCCAGTTGGCTCAGAGACGAAAACACCACGAGTAGCAGAATACAAATCGATCTAATATACCTATTGATCTCTCCCCCACCCCATCAGGTACATTTCTATCAATAATGCATTTATTAGAAGAAAACACCATTAAATATCTATTAATTATTATAATATATTGTCAAGACAATGTCCCATTTCCCAGATTACAGGTTATTGTTTCACAATGATCACTATTGATTTCAGAGGCGTGGTCTAACAAACACTATTTACTATCATACTAAATGGCTGTCAGTACTTAGCTTTGTTTTTATTATTTACTAGTAAGTTCAGGTTGTCATACATACATACATACATCTTGGGAAGCTGGGCTTCACAAGAACAGAAAGAACACAACTAGTTAGGAAATTACAAGTACAACCCATTAATGGAACAGTAAAAATATGTAAAACATTCCAAAAATGTTGCATCTAATAAATGCATATACACATGTACAGAAACTAAGCATATACACATGCACACATACAACTCAAAACATCCACATCCACATCTACATATGCATGCATGCAGACATATCTACCTAGTTGATGTTGTGTAAATTCCAATGAGAGAGTCTTGTGTCTATGTTAGAAACCGACTCTCTCTCTATTGGCAAAAAATTTGTGAAATTATAAAACCAGAACATACATACATACATACATACATACATACATACATACATACATACATACATACATACATACATACATACATACATACATACATACATACATACATACATACATACATACATACATACATACATACATACATACATACATACATACATACATACATACATACATACATACATACATACATACATACATACATACATACATACATACGGTGATTGATACACACAGTAATAGTTTTTTTTTCCGGTGCGCTCCCATCGACACAGGCAGAACAAGTTGACCCTCCTGCTCAACGAAACTTACGGCTCTGGTATGGCGTTATATATATAATATATATATATATATAATGTATAAAATCAATACAATATTATTACCTCATTACCAGAGGTTTCCCGAATGAGGCGAATACGAAATAAACGACTTCATCCGTTCGTCAGGCGAGGCAATATATATATATATATATATATATAATAGAAAAATTGAGTTTCGTTTATATATGAAAAATATTTATTGCGTATCGACCTGTTACGCGCTTGTCGCAGAGGATTGGCTCAAGGTGACCCATAGTATTTCACCGTACTACCTACACTATATATATGAGGATCACATAACTCCTTGTGGAGTCGTAGATGCACCGTCAAACGGCGTGTCTAGGGCACTTTTAAACCTGGCGGAGCCTAACCCTCTCCAAATCTGAACACAGCCGATTTTTTCTATAGAGGAAAAATTGACCTCAGTACTGGACTGGACTGGACAGTACTGGTACTTTTTTATCGACCTCAAAAGGATGACAGGCAAAGTTGACCCCGGCGGGATTTGAACTCAGTGCGCGCAATGAGGTGGGATGAACACCGTAAAGCATCCTATCCGACGCCTTAACGACTCTGCCAATTCGCACCATCGTTTAACGTTCATTTGTTGACACTAGCATGGGTTAGACGAAAATCTGTATTTACGTAGAATTTGAAGGTGAAAATCCTCAAAATATTGACCCCCGAATATAAACCGAACCCTCTTCAACAATCAAGTTTTGGGTCACATATTGCTCAGCTTATAATATCAAATATATAATATAATTATGAAGTAAACATCTTAACCACTCGACCATTCCTGCTTCTCTACGACAAAATACATGTCTACCAATTTACTACCTCCTTAGTAACAAGAAAATAAAAGCAACATAATACACTCTTCTAAATATGTGTATACTTATTTATATTATTGACATAATTTATAAATAATACACGAATAAAATATATAATATAATTTTCGTTTACTTGAAAATAATCAATAATACTTTTCCATTATTCAAATTTGTTTACAAAAGTTAAAAGTTCATGTTTGTTTGTTTTCCTCCCCTCATATATATATGTTTAATATTTTTCTGTGTTATTTTACTTTAATTTATATAAACAGTTTTATTTTAAGTGTTCAATAGATTTCTCGTGCGATTTAGTCGTTGGGAAAGAAAAGCTCCGTCGTTTGAGTAAGACACCATTTGTTTTTGTTTAGTTACAGGTAGTTTAAAAAGGTTTTAGTGTAACGAAATAGCCGACTTGAACATATATTTGACTACGAGATCATATGACATTTATTCAGATTTACTCTAAGTCTTTATTATTTATTTATTTTAAATATTTACTAGAACACCCGTGTCGTCAATGACGGCAATAGCGTTGAACGTATTTAGGTTTTAGAGTCCAGGATTGGTATGCCACACACACGTATATATATATATATATATATATATATATATACATGTGTGTGTGTAAGAAAATAGTCAGGACCCCGACGGTTCAGTTCGGATCTAGCTGTCGAAACGGCCGGAGCTCAGCCGTCGGGGTCCTGACTCTTTTCCTATTACCCACTCTACTACCCTAAGTATCGAGTACTTTGGTGCGTTATGGTCCACCTGGTTTCTTACCACTCTTTCTTTGTAATATATATATATATATATATATATTATAAAGAGGAGTAGGGCCCCACAGCTGAGCTCTTGCCGCTTCAACAGTTAGTTCCAGAACTCAGCCATCTGATCTCGATCCTTTATAATATAATCATACTCTACTACTCCACGTATATATATAGAGATTACAGGTTATGTGAGTAATTATTCACACTGGGAAATTTGCTAAATTAATAGTTTGGATAAGAGAAACCCTATAGTTTATCTTGATCAGTGTTATGTGGAAGTGATTAAAGATGAGAACCAATAATTTATTTCTAGGATGTAATTACATTAAAAAAAAAAAAAGGCAACGATCGACTTTCCTCAAATCGGACCGAGGAAACAATGTTTCCATTGGTCTTTCCAATTGCTAATACTATCTATCGGTCGCAACTCAAGGTAGAAAGAGCAACGTGAAATAAAGTGTCTTGCTCAAGGACACAACGCATCGCCCGGTCCGAGAATTGAACTCACAACCTCACGATTGCTAATCCAACACTCTAACCACTAAGCCACACACCTTCACATAATTTCATAAATGTTCAACATATATGTACAAATAACATACAGGATATATATATATATATATATAGTAGAGAGAGAGAGAGAGAGAGAGAGATGAGTAACTCTGGAGAAATAACTATTCTCAGGGATAAATGTAGGGATAGAACTCAGGACATTATGATTGGAAGACGAACTTATTCTAGACTCGTGACAGATGAGATATGCAATGTGTGTACGTGCGCGCCTGCGTGAGTGTGTGTGTGTGTGTGTGTGTGTGTGAGTTTGTGCGTGTAACAAAGACAAATGCATCTGTTTTGAAGTCTATATTTTCATATACATGTCGTAACTAAGATATATGTCTCTGATAGGATTTCAATTTCTGTTACTAACCTGTTTGCCTTGTTTACTCGTGGAAGATGACAATCGCAGCTGCTCTTACTACATAGTTAATCCTATTAAAACGATATGCTTGAGTGCAATAGATCAAAATGTCAAGCTATCTGTTCCTCGAGAGGTTGACCTTTCCCTTCTCTATGTTACTGGTTGATCAGTCCACAAATCTCTAAACAGGTACCACAGGAAGAAAAAGAAACACTAGTCTGTTTTACGTTAATTTTTTTTGTTAGATTATCTTGTAGTAGTGTCGTTATATTAATACGAAAGAGTTCTTTTGTATACTCTTCCTCAACAGTTAGGAAATAAATTACCAGGATAAAATCATGGTATATAAATGGATCTTGAATTGGTGTCAGGTCACTCTTGAGTGCTACTGGTAGCATGTAACCCAGTACAACCTGTCGCATGGTCGGATCGTCGGCGACTAAACCGGCAACCCTACCAAGTTTACTTGGTGAGGAGGGTGATTTTGGACACCCTGCAGGACAAAAAACAAAACCTGACAAACGGCGGAAGAACCCACAAGAATTCCCAATGGCCAACTAAAAAGAAAAAAGAAAATTCCTGCCAAATCAATGGTGGCAGTAGTAACAGCTGCACGTGTCGAAATACTAGTGTAGTGGTTCTGAGAACAATGCGGCTTTGCAGATGATCAATGCAAATTGACAATGGAAAGGCGCTCCCGCTCGAATTAGAACAGAACTATTGACCTTCAGGAGAAGCAGTGACCCCTGATTGTATTCAGCAACCGAAACAAATATGAAGTAGACCAAATCCAATGCTCCTAGGGGCGGCCCTGGTTCTTCTTATTTGCGAGGGTAAACTCGGCCAGATTAGATTAGATTGGATGAATTGGTGAGCGCTAACAAGAGTAAATATGTATGTATGGACACGAAACTTCTGATCGAGTCGTAGTGGGTTTCATATTGATATACAGCGTTTCTTGAGCATTTTTAATCATGGCAGAGCCCATCTCTCTAGGTCTGAGCACAGCAGATAGATTTCTTCCAGAGAATGATAGTGACAAAGAGATAAAGAAGAAGAATCTGTTCAAGTATTAGACTAGCACTATTTTTATTGATCATCGCCAAAAAATGAAATGCAAAGTTGACCTCGGCGAGATTTGAAGTCAGAGAGCAGAAAGCCAGAACAAATACTGCAAGGCATTCTATCCGACGTGCTAAAGTAAAAACGTTAAAAGTAAAAATGTAAAAACGTGATATATTGTAAAGAAGAGTAAATTTTTTGGGGGGGAAGAACTTTACAATAGAGAATAAGGGAGTGGCAGAAAAAATATTCTTTACAAAGTTAATAAAATAGGAGAATACAATGCTTCTTGTTCACAATTTAGGTGGCATATTTAACAGTGTAAGGCGGTAGCTACAAGTAAAAACATATACAACAAACAAAAGTAGTGGTAGTATATTGTTTATTCTTCAATAGCTCGCTAACACTTATCTGCGTAAGGAGATTAAAACAAGTAAAAACAAACTTAACACACAGATAGGACAATGACATTGCTTCTTCGAAATCTCGGTGATACTTTCAGTGATGTAGTAGTATAACAGAATAAATGCGTAAATAACAAACACAACACACAAAGATTCTAGGTAAGAGGGTATTGCTCCTCCACCTCAGATTCTAGGTAACACTTTCACGAATGTCAAGCAGTAAAAACAAAAGAGGAAACACAAACAAAAAATAAAGATAATAAAAAGCTTAGGTGGCTTTTCATTCCAGCCAAAATACACTCAGTAATTTCCCAAAGAAAACAGGCAATTTTTGAAACCACTATGTAAGAATTAAAAACTTTCCTCTGTTAAGTAATTTTTTTTTTTTTTTTTGTAAAATAAAATATATTCTGAAAGAAGGAGAAAAGAATGTGATTACTTTGCAATACACGGCAGAATTACACATAGCAAAATAACTGACCCTTATAAAAATTAGAAGTAAAAAAAATAACAATAATAAAGTAACAAATGAACATAATTATTTTCATAAACAAGAAATGTATTGTCATGTTTAGTTACACATAGCAAAATAAGTGACCCTTATAAAATTTAGAAGTAAAAAAAAAAATAATAACAATATAGCATAATTATTTTCATAAACAAGAAATTTATTGTTATGTTTAGTTATTAAGATATTTTTCCAGTGAGCGGTGTTTCACTAAATTTACTCATGTACGAACCTACGTGATTTTAATAATAAACGGTTGATTCTTTTTGCCTTGTAATTATTCTACATTTATCGGATAATTCTTTGGTTCTTTCAGTTTGGTATTTGAAAATTATAGGTTACGTTGTTTTATTCATAATAGACCATGTTTGGAAACTAGCAATTATGGTACTTCTTTAACCTGGAAGTGTGTCTACGTGGCAGAATCCCAATCGTTGATGTTGTCTTCTGATATCAGATACTACTACAATCTTCCAATACTATGTTAAGGCAGTGAAGGCGCCGAAAGTAAATAGCGAAACGAAATAAGCAGAAAGGAACAAATTTACGGATAAGGTAAAGTCAATTGTGTAGAAGTGTGTGTGGGGGGAGGGGGGTAGAGTCGTTACGGAGAGAAAGTAAAGTCGTTACAGAGAAGGTAAAGTCGATTATGTTGGGGGTGTATGTTTCAACTCTACGTGTACCGGGTTCAAATTTGCTTCTTTTATAAATAAAATACCAATCAAAGGAGAAATGGATTTCTGGGATTGTTAGATCGTTTGACGAGATGCTTTGCGGTAGCTGTTCCGCATCTGAGCGTTCTGAGATCCCACTTCCTGTCTCGGTCTTGTGAAAAGCGTTGACGATTGTCACAAGTTAAGACTGACAGACAGTACCAACAATGGTATGGCGAGTCAACCATAATAATTGTTTCTACTTTTAGCACAAGGCCAGCAATTATCCCAGTGCATTACTGGTGCTTTATTTTATCGACCTCGTAAGGATAAAAGGCAAAGTTAACCTCGGTGGGATTTGAACTCAGACCGTAAAGGGGCGAAACTCAATGCTGCAAAGCATAGCGTCCGACCCTCTACCGATACTGTCAAATACGCCACAGGTGTTGTATCTATTCATATATAGCGTATGAGTGTATATATATATATGATGGGTTGCTGTCACACAACACCTTAGTGATTATGCAATGTATATCAGCTTCTTTTGAGCAAACTCTCTTACTGAAATATCACACGAGCTAAAGTTTGTAAATTTTATATTTTCGCTCTGACATTTCGAGTTGACAAAAAATACGATGTTATCACAAATCAAAATCAGAATGATCTCAGATTTAAATATCAACTCATATCAAGATCCTATTTTTTTTTTTTTTTATGTCGATTCATAATAATCAAAACAGTTATTATTTGTTTTTATTTCACTTCGAGAAATATTTTAATTTTATTTATTGGATTCTATTTTCTCACTCTTGGTTGTTGTTTTTTGTTTGTTTGTTTTGTTTTTTTTTGTTTTTTTATCCTAATCTATTTACAATCGAGGAGAAAACGCTAAAGTACCTATAAAAGTCAAAATAGCCAACAAGAATGGAATCAAATATGAGAAATACATCTTTTCTTTTTCTATCAGTCAGGAAACGAGATACCGTTGCCCATAACTGATGTCAATTCCTTCTAGAAATTATAATTTGTTATTCTTTATTATCTTCTCACTTTTCCTCACAGAAATATAAAGGATGTTGGGAGTAAAAGTCAACACAGTGTTATGATACATTCACAACTGGGATCAAACAATTTTTTTATACAATAAATAAGAGAGACGATTTTATTCGAACATCCCTATTTATTGTATAAAACTCCGGATGAACAAAGACCGTGGAATACTTCACGTCTGTTGAAAAATAAGTCGTTAATCAACCAACTTTTAAAGAAATTTCTAGCCTGATAGTAGGGTTTATAACCCTCGGAGAAATGGAAAAAGATGAGTGTTGCCGTACATCTTTTTCCATTTCTCCGAGGGTTATAAACCCCACTACCAGGCTAGAAATTTCTTTAGTCTAAAATACGGTGAAAGCTTATAATTTCTAATTTCAAACTCGCGCACCGTTTCAAAAACATACTTAGATGTTTACGTTTATAATTTGCTCGTATATGTATGTATGTATGTATGTATGTATAACAAAGAAAGTGTGGTGGACCATAACGCACCAGAGTACTCGATACTTAGGGTAAGAGGTGTCAACATGAATGGACCTGTTATTTTTATCTAAAGATATTTTTTCAAATTCCACCCCACCCGTCCCTTCAATCTATCTTATTTCTCATTCTTTCTTCTGATGAAGGACTAGGGTCCGAAACATTAAGACCTTCTTCCTGCTATTTCAAGCATTAACCTAATATATTCCTTCATATACTGTACCGATTGTGTTGTTATTTCTGTTTACCTTTTACATATATATTAACATATATATATTTACATATGTGAAGGCGTGTGACTGAGTGGTTAGAGAATTGGATTCGCAATCGTAAGGTTGTGAGTTCGATTCCTGTACCAGGCGATGCTTTATGTCCTTGAGCAAGACACTTTATTTCATGTTGCTCCTTCTACCTGGAGTTGCGACCGATAGATAGTATTAGCAATTGGAAAGACCAACGGAAACATTGTTTCCTCGGTCCGATTTGACGAAAGTCGATCTTTCCTATATATTTACATATATATTAAAATAACAGATTAAAATTTAAGCAAAGAATCATTGCTTTCACCCTTAACAGGATCTTCAGAAGACCCCGATAATGGTGAAAGCGGCGATTCTTTGCTTAAACTTTAATAAATATTTGCTTATGGTTTTTATATATTTGATATACATTTATCCTTATCGAGTTCTCTTTGGATTTTAGTCGTCACATTTATTATTATTACTATTATTGTAGAAACAATTATTACTATTATAAAGAGTTACGGCCCTTTATGGTCTGAGTTCAAATCCCGCCAAGGTTAACTTTGCCTTTCATCCTTACGGGTAATTGCTGGCCTTGTGCCAAAAGTAGAAACAATTATTATTACTATTATATATATATATATATATATATATATATATATATATATATATATTTATATATATATACATACGTATATATACATACGTATAATATATATATATATATATATATATATATATATATATATATATATATATATGTATGTATACATATATATATAAATACAGATGAGTACATTTACATGCTTCTAAAAATATATGCCGAGCTATTCCCCGTATCGATTACTATACTACTATACATATATGAAAGAGACACCTTAAAAAAAGATATTAAACCAACAAAATTACACCACCACCACCACCCACCCTTCCCCTTCTTGAACAATCTCTCAACAAGAATTACTCTATAACACTTTCTCCTTTGCATACATGAATACATAATATGGTTACTGTACTTTACTAATGTATTCCATAGTGATAACATACTTAGTATGTGTGTGTGTGTCTGAGTTCATATATATATATATATATACGCACATATATATATATACGCACACATATATATACACATATATATATATATACATATATATATATGTATATATATATATATACACATATATATATATACATATATATATATGTATATATATATATATACACACACATATATACACACATATATATATATATATATATATATATATATATATATATATTAGAAAGTGAGGTTTTTTTTTTTACAAAATGAAAAATAACCAAGGTGTCCTAAGCAGAAGAACTGCGAAACCAGTAAAGGAACCAAATAAATATATATATATTTTTTTTTTAAATAAGATATATATATATATATATATATATATATAAAGAAAAAAAGATGAAATCGAAAATGCAACTGTAGTCTTATTTTAAAAAAAAAATATATATATATATATATATATATAAATATATATATATATATATATATATATATATATATATGCATATGGGGGTGTACTAAGATTCGTAGGATATGTATGTATATGTATTGTATATATTAACTCGTTGATGTATCATATATTTGGTGTTACATATAAAAATAGACGTAGAACCAGATGATGGAAATTCGAAAGCATCTGAAGCAGAAAGATATTTATTTGCTGAACAAACAAAACTACGAGAAAGAATCATCATACCTAACACCAAATATATGAGTGTATGTGTGTTTATATGTATGTATGTGTATGTGTGTATGTGTATGTGGGCTTGTTTGTTTCGCGCTCTCTCTCACTCTCTTTCTCCCTCTCTCTCTCTCAGTCCCTCTTTCTCTCTCTTTCTCACCCTCTCTCTTTCTCTCTCTGTCTCCCTTTCCCTCTTTCTCTCTCTCTCCCTTCCCCTCTTTCTCTCTCTCTCTCTCTCTCTCTCTCTCTCTCTCTCTCTCTCATTCCCTCTTTCTCTCTCTTACCCTATTTCTCTGACATTCTCTATCTCCCTCCCTCTTTCTCTCTCTGTCTCCCTGCTCCTCTTTCTCTCTCTCTCTCTCTCAATCCCTCTTTTTCTCTCTTACCCTATTTCTCTGACATTCTCTATCTCCCTCCCTCTTTCTCTCTCTGTCTCCCTTTCCCTCTCTCTCTCTCTCTCTCTCTCTCTCGCTCTGTCATTCTCGCTTTCTTTCTCTTGCTCTATTTCTCTTGCATTCTCTCTTTCTCTCTCTCTCCTTTACTCACTTTCTCTTCTTTCTACCTCTCTCTCATTCTCTCTGTATATATATGTGTGTGTGTGTATGTGTGTGGATGCAGTATGGTCAAATGGTTAATAGTTTGCTTCACAATCATCTGGTACCAGGTTCGATACCCCGATGTGGTATCCTGCTCAAATGTCATTTAACCTAGCCTCGGTTCAACGTAAATATTTTGAATATAACTGCGAAGAGAGAAATTGTTTGGAAGCTGGTGATCGAACACTGATTAGAAGCCCTCAGGTCGATAAAATGACTTCACTTCCCCAAAAACTGTTTAGAATCACTCTGGTCGATGACATTGATTTCTCCTCCCATGAAATATTATTGAACTTGTGCCTAAATTAGAAATCAGGGGCCGTTAGTTGACAGAATTGTTAAGGAATCAAGTATAATGATATATGTATATATTTATATATGGGAAGTCTAGATCCGAACTGTTTGGAGTTCGGATCTAGCTTTCAAAACAGCCGGAGCTCAGCCGTCGGTGTCCTGACTCTTTTCCTATTACCCACTCTACTACCCTATGTATCGAGTACTCTGGTGCGTTATGGTCCACCTGGTTTCTTACCACACTTTCTTTGTTATATATGTATATATATATATATATATGTATATGTATATATATATATATATATATATATATTGAAAGGATAACAAGGACGATTGGTTACTCCTTCATTACATTTATTGGTAGGTGACGCACGTTTCGCCACTGATCAACTCAAGGTTAGATCTGTATCGATCTTACCCGACTCTGTAATCGGCAGCTCGACGGACCCTTTAAAATGATATATATATATATATATATATATATATATATATATATATATCACCCACCACGCTCAGGCGTGAACCTAATACTAACACTTTGTACTGCACTCTTCATTATTGTTTTTGTTTTAACTTCAACACCTGTGTGTGTGTGTGTGTGTGTGTGTGTGTGTGTGTGTGTGTGTGTGTGTGTGTGTGTGTGTGTGTGTGTGTGTAAATGGACGTGCGATTGTATGTGCATAGTTTGGGTGTGTGTGTATGTGTGTGTAGGTGCGAGTAGTACCTGTGTATGCGCGTAGTGATATATTTATACCTAAATATGTTATACATTAATATATTATGTGCATAAACATATATACATATTTATTTAGCTACACATACAAATTATGTTCTTATATGTGTATGTATGTGTCTGTGAGTCTGTATATCTGTGTGAGTTTGCCAACAAGTGTGTGTAGGTTTCTGAACATGTGTGTGTGTATATATATGTGTAACTGTATTTGTATGATAGTGTTTCTATAGATGTCTATGTATGTATATTTTATGTTACACCAAAACTCAAAACAATTTTGCACATTATTCTATGTTTATTATATATTCCTATTATTAGATCAAATCCCGCCGAGGTTAACTTTGCCTTTCATCCTTACGGGGTCGATAAAATAAAGTACCAGTA
>OZ024749.1:43751021-43766021 GCA_964016885.1 Eledone cirrhosa
TAATAATAATAATAATTGTTTCTGATTTAGGCACAAGGCCAGCAATTTGGGGAGGGGAAAAGTCAATGAAATCGATCTCAGTGCATTACTGGTACTTTATTTTATCGACACCGTAATGTTAAGCGGCAAAGATAACCTCCACGGAGTTGGAACTCAGAACGTAAAGGGACGTAACTATATGCCACACAGCATGTTGTCCGACGCTCTACCGATACTGCCAATCCACTGCCCTTCTCTGTGTGATAATAATGCTTTCTTATATAGGCAGAAGACCAGCAATTTGAAGGGAAGGGGAAAGGCGATTAAATCGACCCCAGTGCGTGACTGGTACTTTATTTTATCGACCCCGTAAGGATGAAAAGCAAAGCTAACCTCGGCGGGATTTGAACTCAGAATGTAAAGGGACATAATTATGCTGCACAGCAAGTTGTGCGTCGCTCTACCGATTCTACCAATCCACCGCCCTTCTCTTTGTGATAATAATTTTTTTTTAAAAAAAACATGTTACGCTTAGTATCGACTCCATAAGGATGAAAGACAAAGCTAACCAGAGATGGATTGGATCTCAGAACGTAAAGGGTCATAATTATGTTGCACAGCAATTTGTCCGTTGCTCTACCGATTCTGCCAATCCATGGCCCTTCTCTTTGTGATAATAATAAAAAGAAGAAAGAAAAAACATGTTATGCTTAGTATAGATGCCAGCGAATGTAAAAGTAATTACCATATGAAAAACTAAATTGAAAAATAATCCCTGTTAGAAAGCAAACATTATGTTATTACTGAAATTAAATAAAGTAAGAAGACTGGCAAACACTCCAGTCGTTACTAAAGATAATCTGAAGAAGCAAACAAACAAATAAAATCTAGTTTAAGAAACAGTAAAACAAATATTTCATTTAATAAAATTAAAGAGTTGGGAATAATGACGGAAGAAAATTTTGTGAAGAACTTAATTGAAAACGAAACCATTTTGGGGATATTTCATTTCGAAGAGAGGTGGAAGGTAATATAGAGTGTAAAAGAATCTACGAATTAGTAAATGAGATAGAATTTTGTGATTGTCAACGTGTTCAAGATGAATTGAATGATAATGGTAGGAGAAACGATATTGGCCAATGAAAATGAAGATAAGGGAAAACATTTTTCTATAACAATTATCGATAAGATTATATGTTGATCGAAGTAATAGAAAATGTGCTACAAAAAATACATTATTAACCTTTTCTTTACTAGATTTCTCATTTTTTTTAAAAATCAGCCTATAATTTTCAAGTCATTTTGAAAACAACCAAGAATTAATTTTATCTGAAAATACATTGCAGTTTACACTCTGTTTCTTTTAAGGCAGGCTATACCACGATCACTGTTGCCTCACATCTAGGTATCTTGGTTCTATACAATATTTAAATAACATTTATTTGAAATATAATTTAACCCATTGGTTACAATATTTCTAATATAAAAAAAAACACTACCTATTATTTTCAAATAATTTCGTAATGTAATTACTTTCCTATTATTAATCTTAACAAATGTTCGTACAAATGTTATAATGGAAGCTTTTAAATAAATATAAGCATGTTGAAATAAGTAGTTTTATATTAGAGAACAGGAGGGATTTTCAGACGGATGACTATCAAAAAGGTTAACCATTTCGTTACCATATTTCTGACGAAATACACTGCTTATATTCTTCAAATCATTTTGGAAATACCAAGAATTGTGAGGGATTTTGTAATATAACAAACTTTCGCATTATTTATCTTGTGTTTGGAACACAACTTAAATGTTCTTATATAAAATCGTAATGGAAGGTTTTTAGATAAATATACGTACTTTAAAATGAACAGTTTTGTGTCATAGAAACAGAGGCGGTTTCAGCTAGATTAATCTAATTGAATTCAACAAATTCTTTTATAAAAATTCATAAAGAAACAGCATTTGTCGTTGGCCTTTCACTACTAAAAAGAAGGCATGTTTCCTTCCACTTCTGAATATGTTTACGAATAAATCAAATTTTAGGTATCAAAAGGCTTAAACTTTCAGTCGAATGTATAGCTAAATTCTGAGACCTTAACAGCAGCAGTAATGCAAGGCCCCCAGAAATAAAGTCAAAGAGACTCATCTTGTCTCATTGTTTCCAATCCTCAATTGCTTGGCCTTGTGCCGAAAGTAGAAACAATTATTTTCAATCCTCATCAACAGGTTTGCAGTGGGGTGGATATAGATATAGTGAAAGGGTGTAGAGAGAAGATAAATCGATATATATATATATACGTATGTGGCTGAAAGAAAAGAGTATTCAATACCGAAGTAGAGTTTAAAAATTCATTTTATTAAGATTAAATAGTGAGTCTTGTTATTCTGGAGTTTGGCCTGTTTATATCACACAGGGTTTTGTCTGATGACCCTGTGACAAA
This sequence comes from Eledone cirrhosa, assembly GCA_964016885.1. Taxonomy (NCBI): domain Eukaryota; kingdom Metazoa; phylum Mollusca; class Cephalopoda; order Octopoda; family Eledonidae; genus Eledone; species Eledone cirrhosa. The sequence continues at coordinate 43,753,445 of OZ024749.1, forward strand.
CAGACGAAACTCCAGAGTAACAGGACTCACTATTTAGCCTTAACAAAATAATTTTATATAAATATAGGAAATATGGTCCACCTGGTTCCTTACCACACTTTCTTTGTTATATATGTGTGTGTGTGTGAGAGAGAGAAACAGACAGATATATAGAGAGACAGACAGACAAAGAGATATTTCGATTAACTGTTTTGACTAATGGATACTTTAGTCAGTCAGACAAGAAGACACTATGATATTAGACAACGTACTAAACACATATATGATATACACGACAAACATAATTATTTTTACGCGAACGTTCTATAAATTCTCCTTCAACTTGTCTCCCCTTCTTACATTCTCAAGCCCTCCCCTCTCTCTCTCTCGCTCTCTTTCTCCCTCCTCAGATAACATAGACATAAATTGTTCCAATTCAAACATCCTATCTCTTCTCCTCCTTCTTCTTCTTCTTCTTCTTCTTCTTCTTCTTCTCCATTTCTTCTTCTCCTTCTCGATGTTGTTGGAACCATGGGAAATGCTTTTAAGAAAACTAATTATGAACCGATCTGAGTTGGGAAATCATGAGATGTCCAACTAAATCAAACGATAATTCCTCAACTATTTAAAAGCCAGACCAAAACATTCAGGCGTATTTGTCATTTACCGGACCGCCAAATTATATTTTTACTTCGTAGTCTTGAAGCTGTCACTGGAGATATTATACTATAATAATTGTCTTATTATTAATGTCACTGTTGTTGTTATTGTTGTTGGTAGTTAGCTAGCTAATTAGTTACTCATTACTTACATACTATTCTTATTGGTAGTAGTAGTAGTAGTAGTAGTAGTAGTAGTAGTAGTAGTAGTATTCGTCTACTTCTCTTAGGTTTTGGAGGGAGGCTCTGTCTGTGTGTCTGTGTATGTGTTGGGGGAGGGGGTTGTTATATTGAAGGTGTTTTTAAGGTAGGCTGAGATAATGGGATAGTGGATATGTAGACTGTTTAGTTAGATTGTGATGATGATGATGATGATGATGATAATGGTGGTGGTTCTAATAGTGATGATGATGATGGTGATAAAGATGATGGTGGCGGTTGTGGTGGAGGGGGGGGGGGATAGTCATGATCAAGACAATCATCTTAGTGGATATAATACAGATTACGATGGGGGAGGAGGAAGAGGGGTTGAATGACTATCGTGATGACGGTGGTGATGTTGGTGGTGATGATGGTGGTGGTGATGGTGGGAGTGATGGTAGTGGTGGTGATGGTGGTGGTGATGGTGGAGATGGTGGTGATGGAGGTGGTGATAGTCATTATAGAGACTAGCATCATGGTGATTATAATAAAGTCAAGTTTGACTTTCATCCTGACGAAGGTTTGTTAAAACAAAGTACCAGTAACACACTAGGGTCGATTTAATCGAGTTTTCCCTCCCACGAAATTGTTGGCCTTGTGCCTTAATCAGAAGCCTTCTTTGTCACAAAGAGAAGAGCAACGGATTGGCAGTATCGGTAGAGCGTCGGACAACATGCTTTACGACATATAGTTACATCCCTCTATATTCTGAGTTCAAATCTCACAGAAGTCAACTTTGCCTTTCATCCTTACGGGGTTGATAAAATAAAAGTACCAGTAACGAACTGGAGTCGATTTAATCAACTTTTCCCTTCCCTTCCCCCAAATCTCACAGAAGTCAACTTTGCCCTTCATCTTTACGAGGTTGATAAAATAAAGTACCAGTAACGAACTGGGTTCGATTTAGTCGACTTTCTCCTTCCCCTCCCCCCAAAACATTATTGGCCCTGTGCCTAACATAAAACCCATTAATATATCCAATGCAATATTTCTATTTTCTGTGAGCATTCATGTTAGTTTGTTTGTCATCTGTCTTTGTTTTCTAATATTTATTTTATTGTTGTTGTTTTTTCCACAATTGCTGTTTTAGAATAAGATAGGATCGCATCTGAACTTTCGCGATCTTCCGTTTCCGCTGTCTTATTATTGCAACCGGAAGAGGCTATTTCGGATTATGGAAGGCTGACAGAAATTTATAACACACATAAAAAAAGGAAAAAAAATTAAAGTGTTCTGAAAAAACAAAAAGGTTCTTGGAAATATTTTGAACAAAACAAAATCAAGTATTGCAACATCTATGGTTCAAATTATAGACTGCTAAAAGTTCATGTTTTCACTTCAACAAGGAGAAAGAACAACAATAACGACGACGATAATAGCAACAACAACAACAATAACAAAAAAGATAGCAACAACATCGACAACAACAACAATAAAAACGACGTCGATAACAACAACAACGACCATAACAACAACGGCAACAAAATAACAAGGACAAGAGGAATTATTTTAACAATGTTGTTGTGGTGGAGGTGGTAGTGGTAGTAGTAGTAGTAGTAGTAGTAGTAGTAGTAGATTTCTTGCATTATTGATAGCAACAACAACATCAAGAAGAAGAAGAAGAAGAAGAAGAAGACGAAGACAGCCATATTTGTGAGTGGCTAAACACGAAAAAATCTCGAATAACTGAAATAAGCGCGAAGGAAAATTGTGTTTGTTTTTTTCTAACATTCGGCCATTTTAGATAGAAATATTCCATCGTTGTTCAGATACAGCTGCCAGTATATGTATGGATATGGGTGTATGTATGTGTGCGTATACGTACATGTGTATGTGAATATATATATATATTCATATACATACACACACATATATATATTCACATACATATATGCATACATATATACACATATTTATGCATATACATACACACATATATACATATATTTATATACATAATTACATACACGAATAATCCTTAAGACATAACTCTTTATACTGTGATGCACATTTCCACAACGCCAGCCAGTTGCTGCTATGTAATCATATCTTAGGCTGGCAGGAATATTGTAAAACATTACATCCAACGTTCTAACGACAATGTCAAATAGTCACGTTGAAATAAATTACATTTATATAAAATATATTTTATGAACCAACTAGTATAAATTTATCTACGTTAAGCAAAAATTACATTTATATGAAATATATTTTATGAACCAACTAGTATAAATTTATCTACGTTAAGCAAAAATTACATTTATATAAAATATATTTTATGAACCAACTAGTATAAATTTATCTACGTTAAGCAAAAATTACATTTATATGAAATATATTTTATGAACCAACTAGTATAAATTTATCTACGTTAAGCAAAAATTACATTTATATAAAATATATTTTATGAACCAACTAGTATAAATTTATCTACGTTAAGCAAAAATCTCAAGTTATTCAAATATACTTATATCTCCGCACAAATTTTGGAAAGAAAATTACTCAAGAGACAATATTTTGAAAGAAGACTAAAGAAATATCGGAGTTTGGCAGTGATATTGGTTCAAACAAAAACTCCAATATCGAAGAAGAAAGATGAAATGTGTTGTACAAAAGCATTCGATCGATTTTGAAAATATTGCCAGCTTCGTTGTTTAGATGTGACTAGAAAGAAGACTTTATCCTCGGGTCAGCTTTTTAAGAAGCGTTCAAATTCATTGACTCGTATCGACATTCGATGAACCGATCAGGAATTTTAAAATCTAACTTCGTAATTAATCAAAGATTGTCTTCTTTTCATTATTTAATCTCTTCCATCCTACTGATTAACAGGAATTTTATCATTAATCAGTACTGTCTATCTCGTATTAAACATGTTAACCGTACCGTGTAACCGGATGGAAAGAAGGAGCGTAGCCTAGTGGTTAGGGTGCTGGGCTCACAGTCGTGAAGTTGTGAGTTTGATACTTGGATTGAGCGGTACAATGTATCTTTGAGCGAGCAAGACACTTTATTTCACGTTGCTTCAGTACACTCAGCTGTAAGTAAAAAAAGAGTTCGACATCATTTGTACTTAACTGTATCAGCCCCTCCCTTTCCTTTGAGCAAGTATATATATATATATGAAATAAAAATAAATTAAAAAATTTCGCTCTACATGGCTGAATACAATAAATGTAATCTGAGTTTTTCGAATATTAATAATAATATTCGATTCGTTTGCAGTTATGCAAACAGCCTCCTTTTTAAAGCCATGTAAGTAGAATGAGCCCCTCATTCCTATATATATATATATATATATATATATATATATATATATATATATATATATATATATATATATATATATATTTATTTAATATAGAAATGGCTTCTACAAGACTAGAGCTGTTTCATTCGAATATTTATACTCTGCTATGTATTGGGCACCTTACTTACTGTGGTTGCCCCCGGGATACACACACATATATATATATATATATATATATATATATATATATATATATATATATATAATGTATATGCAGTGTATATATGGGTTACGACGTCACTATCTGACGCTTATAACAATTTAGAGAATCCGCCGCGTCTGGAGTAATATTTCATTGATCGACCTTGAAAAGATGAAACGCAAAGTTGACCTCGGTGGGATTTGAAATCGAAGCTCAGAAAACTAGAACAAATAGCAAGGCATTTAACAATTCATCTTCTTAATGACTCCGACAATTCTCTGCATGTGAATCTTCCTAAATACAACAACTTGTTGTTGTGGACCTCCGTCGGCAGCGACGACGATTTCTCCAGTTGTTTAATCCACGGAACAACCTGCTTGGTAAATCATTAAAACACCCGAAAACCCTCTTGTAAGATGCAACCTCATTAGAGAGCAAGTGAACCTTCAAAGGTTTCGGCTGCAAAAACATGATAGGCCCTCTGAGTCCGTATCATTAAAACACCCGGGCACCTCTTTTGAGATGTGACCTTATAGGAGAGCTTCTAAATCTACATGGATGTAAACTGTTAAAATAACATGATAGGACGGGTGCCCCTATCATTAAAACGCCTGGGAAACCTCCTACGAGATGGAATCTCATATGAGGGCAACTAAACCTACATAGGTATGAGCTGTAACAATAATAATATGATAGGATGAGGGGCCCCTATCATTAAACCACCTGGGAAATCTCCTACGAGATGTAAACTCATAGAAGGGCAACTAAACTTACATAGGTGTGAGCTGTAAATACCATTTCATACCAAGACAGTATTGCCAGTGGATAAGACATTAACATCTTAGTCTTATTTCTCATCAAGTACCTCCACTAAATGATAAGATTATTTTGTTTTAATATAAAAAAAATAAGCACATCAATTAATATTTAAAAGTTATTTCATATAAAAACTTTTAGCTATATAACCAACGAACCAACAAAACAACACAAGATAGAAGAAAATTAATAGCAAAACTCTTAAATTACTTTTAGATTTTACAGCTCAAAAGTTTGAATTTTTTTTTTTTTTTAAGAAACACTTCTTTCTTTAACATAAAAATATTTTGTCTTTCGTTGAAGTTCTTAGTCATGTCAGTGCTAATAAAAATAATTCTAATTTTAATTTTTTTAATATTTTTATTTTAAAGCACACAAGAAATTCTTAGAAAATTCTAGAGAGGACTCATTTTCGTCGCTTTTTTTTTTGTTTTTTGTTTTTTGTTTTTTTTTGTGTGTGTCTTTTTTTTTATATTTTAGTACAGTTTTGTTTATTGTTGTTTTTTCAACACGGTTGTTACAAGATGGCTTTTAAGTAATAGCTCGATATAACCTATAAATCAATTATGGGGGGAGGGGAGAAATTTTAGTGGATATTTGTTAGTCTAGGAGAGATGACAGTATAATAAAAAAAATAAAAAAAAAGTTAAAAAGAAAGGATGGAAAAAAAAATCGACTTAAGCGAGACCTGAACGAAAAAAAAAACCATTGTAACTTTTGTAAAACATGCTACTTGGTCTGTCTAAATCTGACGCTCCCTTACATCAGCTGTAACTAAAAAGTTCAAAAATCTAGTCACCAATTACAATAAAATACTTCGATTAGCTTTATCTGAAAGTGACAGTAATATTTCTTTCTACTTTTGGCACAAAGCCAGCAATTATCCCAGTGTATTACTGGTACTTTATTTTATCGACCCCGTAAGGATGAAAGGCAAAGTTAACCTCGGCGGGATTTGGAATCAGACCATAGAGGGCCATGAATTGGCAGTATCGGTAGAGGGTCGGACGCCATACTTTCCAGCATAGTTACGTCCCTTTACGGTCCGAGTTCAAACCCCGTCGAGGTTAACTTTGCCTTTCATCCTTACGGGGTCGATAAAATAAAGTACCAGTAATGCACTGGGATAATTGCTGTCCTTGTGCCAAAAGTTGAAACAAGTATCAGTAATATTGTGGTCTTCATTTGTTGTTCTTGTTTAGCTCCACGAACAACAACAACACTTCTAACAATACAATAACCCACCAATCAGTACGAAACATAGCTCTGTCAGCTTTATCTCCCCTTGTTTGCTGAAAATTTAAAGTAAGTGAGACTGTCACTACTCTAAAACAATAGCATAAGGTCTTCGAAATGCTTTTAATTAAGTATACAATGTATTGCAAAATACACTATATATACATTCATATATATATAGCTATTTCACAGCGCCAATTCTAATTTTCAATTTCTGCTTGACCGGCAACCGCTCTGTATAATCAGTTCCTGATTATTACTAGAAATTTTATAAGAATCAAACATTCATGATTTTCAGCAAACAGGTGAGGCACTGGGCTTTGATAAGTACCAATCAGTCCGAAACATAGCTCTGTCAGCTTTATCTCCCCCTGTTTGCTGAAAATTTAAAGTAAATGAGACTGTCACTACTCTGAAACAATAGCATAAGGTCTTCGAAATGCTTTTAATTAAGCATGCAGTGTATTGCAAAATACATTATATATATATATATATATATATATATATATAGCTATTTCAGAACGCCAATTCTAATATATATATATATATATATATATATATATGCGCGTGTGAGTGAATCTGTACTGATTGTATTAATATCGATAGGAGTAAACTGGTTTTTATCATCTTAGTTACGTTGCTCTTTCTCTCTCTCTCTAACTATCTATCTATTTATCCATCTATATATCTATCTATCTATCTATCTATCTAATTATCCTTCTCTTACTTTCTCACTCTTCCCACGCCTCCAACTCTACATAGCACCATTGTAAGTTCAGCTCATTTAATACTAAGTGCAACCTGTGTCCCGAAGGCCAGAGATCACATCTAGATGTCGGCTACTGTTTCAACATCCTGTCTATTACTACACCAGGCAAACAGCATCTTACAACAACATCAACAACAACTACTACTACTACTAGTAGTAGTAGTAGTAGCAGTAGTAGCAGTAGTGGTGGTGGAGGTGGTAGTAGTAGTAGTAGTAGTAGTCTTAGTAGTGGTAGTAGTAGTGGTGGTGGAGGTGGTAGTAGTAGTAGTAGTAGTAGTAGTAGTAGTAGTAGTGGTGGTGGAGGTAGTAGTAGTAGTAGTAGTAGTGGAGGTGGAAGTAGTAGTAGTAGTAGTAGTGGTGGTGGTAGTAGTAGTAGTAGTAGTAGTAGTAGTAGTAGTAGTAGTGGTGGAGGTAGTAGTAGTAGTAGTAGTAGTAGTAGTAGTAGTAGTAGTACAATTACTGCTACTAAGGCTTCTACTACTACCACTACCAATACAGTCACTATCAACACTACAACCACTACTACTACTACTACTACTAACCCACCACCACCAACATCATTACTACTACTACTACTACTATTACTACTACTATTACTACTACTACTAACCACCACCAACATCATTACTACTACTACTACTACTACTACTACTACTACTACTACTACTACTACTACTAACCCACCACCACCAATATCATTACTACTACTACTACTACTACTACTACTACTACTAACCCACCACCACCAACATCATTACTACTACTACTACTACTACTAACCCACCACCACCAACATCATTACTACTACTACTACTACTACTACTACTAACCCACCACCACCAACATCATTACTACTACTACTACTACTACTACACCACTATAACTATTACTATTGATGTTGATGAAGCTACTGTTGATGTTACTATTACATTCAATGTCTCCCCCCCCCCCCCACCCTTCAGTGTTGTTTCTATATATCTACATTTGTTTTATGTGTGTTTGCTCTTTGCTGTTTCTTTCTTTTTATTCTCCTTTCCCAGCCATTTACGTGTCTCAGGTTTTTTTCTAGCTTCAATTCTACCTTAAGCAGACGACTCCACTTTTCACACTGATCAAAATACATATGATGAGGAGCCGCCAGCCTATGAATGGGTATATACGATGTGTGTGTGTGTGTGTGTGTGTGTGTGTATGTGTGTGTGTATGTATGTGTATGTGTGTGTGTGTGTGTACATATATATATATATATATATATAAATATATATATATATATATATAAATATATATACATATACTTATATATATATATATATATATATATATATATATATATATATATATATATATATATATATATATATATATATAAATATATATACATATACATATATACATATATATATATATATATATATATATATATATATATATATATATATATATATATACATATACATATATACATACATACATATACATGTATATATGCATACATATACATGTATATATACATATATGCATACATATGCATGTATATATACATATGTTTATGTATATATATATATATATATACATACATATATATATATATATATATATATATATATATATATATATATATATATATATATACATATACATATATACATACATACATATACATGTATATATGCATACATATACATGTATATATACATATATGCATACATATGCATGTATATATACATATGTTTATGTATATATATATATATATATACATACATACCTATATATATATATATATATATATATATATATATATATATGTGTGTGTGTGTGTGTATTCTATTTTTCATTAGACAAGGTAAACATAAAATCTATCGACCTCTTCGTTTATTATATATCATCTATTTAGCCTGATATATATTGGAGCAGTAGACATGGCTCATAGACCTCTATTGATTCCTACTGGTTGGTTTTAGGGAGGGAGGAGGGGGTTGTATGAGGGGGTTGTATGTCTGTATAGCTGTAAATATATATATATATATATATGTATGTGTATGTGTGTGTGTGTCTGTGTGTGTGTGTGCGTGTGTGCGTATATACATTTGGTCTTATCTGTGAGTGTATGTTATCGTATGTATGTCTGTGTATCTATCTATCTATAAATAGAGAAATATATCTATCTATATATATATATATATATATATGTGTGTGTGTGTGTGTGCTTATATGTATATCTATGTTCTTTTATGTGTCTCAGTGACTGTGCATGTTTTCTTGTCTGTGTGTTGTGTATGTGTGTATAAACGTTCTTGCTTGTCTGTCTCTATGTGTGTCTGTATCTGTGTAACTATATATGTGTGTGTGTGTATCTGTGTATTTATGTATCTGTATTTCTATGCATCTGTGTTAGAATCCAGCAACGAAAGTCTAAAAGTTAAGTTAAACTTGTTTGGAGACAGCTTTACCTGTCGTTCCTATATGAAGCTGGATTGTTGCTTGCTTTTAGACTTTTAGACTTTTAGACTTATTCTCTTCATCATCACCTCATCCCGCTCTCCTGCCCTACAACTACTCCACGAATTTTATATATATATTTATATATATATATGTGTGTGTGTGTGTGTGTGTGTGTGTGTGTGTGTGTGTGTGTGTGGAGAGAAAGAGGGGGATTGCGAGAGAGAAAGGGGGAGAGACAAAAAGAGGGACGTACATATATATATATATGTATGCAGACGACAATTATTTATATATATATATATATATATATATATATGCACACAACAATTATATATATGTGTGTGTGTGTGTGTGTGTGTGTGTGTGTGTGTGTGTGTGTGTGTGTGTGTGTGTGTGTGTGTGTGTGTGTGTGTGTGTGTTTATATATATATGGAGAGAGAGAGAAGGAGAGGGACGTACTTATATGTATATGCGAATATATATATATGTATATATATTTATATATATGTGTGTGTGTGTGTGTGTGTGTGTGTGTGTGTGTGTGTGTGTGTGTGTGTGTGTGTGTGTGTGTGTGTGTGTGTGTGTGTTTATATATATATGGAGAGAGAGAGAAGGAGAGGGACGTACTTATATGTATATGCGAATATATATATATATATATATATTTATATATATATATATATGTGTGTGTGTGTGTGTGTGTGAGTGTGTGTTTATATATATATGGAGAGAGAGAGAAGGAGAGGGACGTACTTATATGTATATGCGAATATATATATATATATTAATAAAAATATATGCACACACAATAATTATATATATATATATGTGTGTGTGTGTGTGTGTGTGTATAAATAAGCGTGCATACATTAACATACACACATATAGAATAACCACATGATGAGTGAGTAGTTATATTTTGCAGTCTATTACTGGGTCATGCATTGTGTTTATGATCAAGATACTTAGCTCAGTTCGCTCATCTGCAAACAGGTTCCACATATTGTTGCAATGTGGCTAATAATTATGCATAAAACACCTCGTGTTTTTACATCTCTGTATTTGTCTTATCTGTTCTTGGACTATGTGTGTGTGTGTGTAGTGTGTGTGACACACTGACACACACACACACACACACACACACACACACACACACACACACACACACACACATATATATATATATATATATACACATACAGATATATATATCTATATCTATACATATATATAAACATATATAAATATATACGTATATAGATATATATAAATACATATATACATATATATAAATATATACATTTATAGATATAGATAAATACATATATACATATATATAAATATATACATATGTAGATATATAAAAATACATATATATATATATATATATATATATATATATATATATATATATATATATATATATATACCTATGCTATAATGGCTGCCAATCAACTCAATTATTTAACTAGACATTCGTTATAGTGATGAAGGCATATTTAATTATTTCAGGAAATGAAAAGCTAAATTACATTCAGAAATACAGTTATAAAAAAAATAATATTAATTAATAGTATGAATTATTATTAATTAATAACTAATATTGTTTCTATATCAAGTACTAAATTCTATTGAGAATTATTTTAGTCTGCTCCCATGATTCCGTAACCTCCCTACATATCAAAGAGAAAATTAAGTAAATTTAATGTTATTTCTTATTTCTTTTACGAGAGATATAACAAATATTAGAGAATATTTGTTTTCAACCACTTGCCGTTGTAAATAACATATTTTATGTCTTTTGTTTGCCACACACGTATATATATATGTGTGTGTGTATGTGTGTGTGTGTGTGTGTGTGTGTGTGTGTGTGTGTGTGTGTGTGTGTGTATGTAAAAAGTAAACAGAAATAACAACACAATCGGTACAGTATATTGAAGGGATATATTAGGTTAACGCTTGATATAGCAGGAAGAGGATATATATATATATATATATATATATATATATATATATATATATATATATATATATATATATATATATATATATATATATATATATATATATATATATATATATACTGCGAAGATCTACTGCGAGCATATGCGCATCGAAATCAACGGATGATCTCTCAACATGCCACTGAGAGAAATTTCAAGATTTATTTTCGCTGTCCTTCACGCCCATGTTGTGTCTCACCCCTTCACTATGTACAATGTCTCAGATCACTGATCCTTGATCTCATAAATCCTAATGGAGTCACAAAGGTTCTGCCATACGGCGTGTCTTGGGCATATTTTTAGAGCCAGGTTTGACCACAACCGATTCCTTACAAAGAGAGAAATAGGGTTGTGTGGGGGTTCAGAAGAATTGACTCCAGTACTTAATTAGTGTTTTCTTCAAAGACCGCGATATGAGGAAGGGCGAAGTCGGCTTCCCTGTGACTCGAACTCAAAGCGCAGAGAGACGGAACTAATACCACAGAGTATTCCATTTGATGTCTTAACAAATAACTCTGCCAACTCACCTCCTCTCGTACACAATGTACTTTACCATATAAATCAACCCCCTTAAGAACGCTATTCCTGTTTGTCTATTTGCTTCCTACAACTACTTACTTTCAAAAGACTGGACACAATATTACCATCGTTGCCTCCCCCTTGCTAACCTTATGGGATTCTAGAAAGTACCAGTGAACTATCTTCCCCCTTTTTCTTCCAGTCAATGATTTATAAACTCCCTAAAGATTTCATCAATCAAAGCAAGCTATCATTAAGGATGAGAATATAAGTCTCTTGTTCTCCTTTCGCCTCAAGCTGTCAAAAGAATTCCCTTTATAAATCATTTCGAAAACATTTTCCACTCAGATTAGAAAACAGATTTATTGCTTACACATTTTTTACGTTTTTATTTTTATGTTTTTAAACAAAGTTTTGCATTTCTATAAACTTGGATTAGAAAATGTAAAATAGAGTTTAAATTTTCGGCTGCATTTAATAAATGAAAGTATATATGTTCTC
>OZ024749.1:43771021-43776021 GCA_964016885.1 Eledone cirrhosa
GAGAGAGAGAGAGAGAGAGAGAGAGAGAGAGAGAGAGAGAGAGAGAGAGAGAGAGAATACGTGTGTGTGTGGTGTGAGAGAGAGTGTGTGTGCGTGTGTGAGAGAGAGAGAAAGAGTGTGTGAGTGTGTGTGTGTGTGTGTTTGAGTGTGAGTGTGTATGTGTATGTGAGAGGGAGAGAGAGAGAAAGAACGTGTGTATGGTGTGAGAGAGAGAGAGAGAGTGTGTGTGTGTGTGTGTGTGATGACTTCCATGACCTTTACAATAATATTTTTAATGTGAGTTAACCTCTTTTTAATAGTTCTTACAGGTCTGAATACAACAGATTTCTTCCACAAAAGGATAAAGAGTGAGAGAATAGAAGTAAGTAAAAGATATAGAGGAAGGATCGACCCCAGTACTACACTGGTACTTTTTTATCGACCTCAAATGGATGAAAGATAAAGTTAACCTCAGTGGGACTTGAACTCAGAGAGAAGGGAGCCGAAATATTACCGTGGCCTTCTGATCTTATATATTTCCTGGATTGGCAGTATCGGTAGACGGTCGGTCGCCATGCTTTGCAGCAAAGAGTTACGGCCCTTTATGGTCTGAGTTCAAATCCCGCCGAGGTTAACTTAGCCTTTCATCCTTACGGGGTCGATAAAATAAAATACCAGTAATACACTGGAATAATTGCTGGCCTTGTGCCAAAAGAAGAAATAATTATATATATACTGTATATATATGTGTGTGTGTGTGTCACCACCACCACCATCACCGCAACCACCACTATCATCACCACGACAACAACTATTATCACCACCACAACAACTATTATCACCACCATACCACTACTATCACCACCACCACCACCATTATCACCACCACCACCACCATTAGCACCACAACAACCACCGTTATTATAATCATCATCACTAGCAACATTATCTTCTTCAAGACAGAGAGGGGGGGGGATAAAGAAAAAGAAAGAAGGAAATACAAATGAAGACAGAAAGAAAGAATGTTATATGAGTGTTAGAGAGTAGGAAGACATAGGACATCAAGTAGTATGAGGTGTTGACGGACGGGGGGTAGTGCGGCAGAGGGTGGAACAGCCTGCCTTGATGCGTCACGTCAACAAACGTTACCTAGAAATTCCAATGCATTAACGTAATCTTTTTCCATTAAGCTATATAACATTCTCTCTCTCTCTCTCTCTCTCTCTTGCTCTCTCTCTCTCTCTCTCTATCTATCTATCTATCTATCTATCTATCTATTTATCTCTCTCTCTCTATCTCTTTCTCTCTCTCTCTCTCTCTCTCTCTATCTATCTATCTATCTATCTATCTCTCTATATCAGCCTGTAGGTTGAGGAAAAAGAGGAGGAGAGGAAAGGAGTACAAACTCTTCGTACTCCTGGAGATGAGGGTCGCACATTTTTTTTTCGGGGGTATGTGTTACCCATATGAAATGACTCCCCCTATTGGGGAAAATCGACTAATTTTTATATATGTATATACAATATTAAATAAATGGAAAACTATATTTATAAAACCATATTTATTTCATTATATATATTTCGGGGATATCATATTAACAATATGCTATGCCTTCATCAGACAAAATACAATATAAACAGTTTTATAGATAAATATATTCGACATACCGTAATAAACATCAACTTCATCTGATGAAGGCATAGCATATTGTTAATATGATATCCCCGAAATATATATAATGAAATAAATATGGTTTTATAAATATAGTTTTCCATTTATTTAATATTGTAAATATACTCCAAGTATTTGTCGAGTGCTTTTATATCAGTTATAAATATTTACTAGTTGTAACCCAACAATTTTAAATATAACTTTACATGTATATATGTATATATATATATATGTATGTATATATATAGATATATATGTATATATATGTATATATATATATATATGTGTATATATATGTATATATATATATATATATATATATATATATATATATATATGAAAAATATGGGTGAGAAGAATACTGCTGGTTGCACATGGATAACATGTTATAAAATGAGTCCCTCATCAGTGATTTACCAAACGATCATGGGTATGTGTGTATATATATATATATATATATATATATATATATATATATATATATATATATATATATATATATATATATGTATATATGTATATATATATGTTTATTTATATAGTAATAATAATAAATTTGAAGACTAAGATCCAATGCATTTTATATATATATATATATATATATATATATATAAATATATATATAACTATCTATCTGTGTGTCTTTCACTTTCTGTATATATATATATATATATATATATATATATATATATATGTATGAGTGTGTGTGCCTGTGTGTGTTTGTGTGTTTGCGTGTGTGCCTGGGGGGGGGGGGGGGTAAGTGTGCATCCTAGCGATGACAGCTCGTGCTGTTTATCGTTATGTTGCAGTTGTTGCTGCAGCTGTTGCTGCAGCTGTTGTTGCTGCAGCTGTTGTACCTGCTGCTGCTGCTGCTGCTGCTGTTAGCCCTAGGTCAATCCTCATCGAGCCTGCATGCCTATGATCAAAAGACATTCCTGCCGAAACCAACCGGTTAATTGTTCTCCGTGTGCAAGAAAGAGGTGACACCACATTATCTAGCATGTCTTTCTTTTTAGGGAGATTTGGTTACTATTTCTAACATTTTATACCATCCTGTAAAGGTTTCGTTATGTCTCTTGGTGTTATTGGTGGTGTTGATGGTGGTGGTGGTGGTGGTGGAGGTGGTAATAGTGATGGTAGTGGTGATGGTGGGGTTGGTGGTGGTGAAGGTAGTGGTGGTGGTGGTGGTGGTGGTGGTGGTGGTGGTAGTAATGGTGATGGCAGTGGTGATGGTGGTGGTGGTAGTGGTAGTGGTGGTGGTATGGTGGTGGTGGTGGTGGTGGTGGTGGTAGTAATGGTGATGGTAGTGGTGATGGTGGTGGTGGTGGTGGTGGTGGTATGGTGGTGGTATGGTGGTGGTGGTGGTGAAGGTAGTGGTGGTGGTATGGTGGTGGTATGGTGGTGGTGGTGGTGGTAGTAATGGTGATGGTAGTGGTGATGGTAGTGGTGATGGTGGTGGTGGTGGTGGTGGTGGTGGTATGGTGGTGGTGAAGGTAGTGGTGGTGGTATGGTGGTGGTGGTGGTGATAGTAATGGTGATGGTAGTGGTGTGATGGTGGTGGTGGTAGTGGTAGTGGTGGTGGTGGTGGTGGTGGTATGGTGGTGGTATGGTGATGGTGGTGGTATGGTGATAGTGGTGGTGGTGGTGATAGTAATGGTGATGGTAGTGTTGATGGTGGTGGTGGTGGTGGTGGTGGAGGTGGTGGTGGTGGAGGTGGTGGTGTCATTCATTAATTGCCATCGTCCAATATCGAATATCATCATCACATGTGCTGGAAACGTTAGCGACAACAGATCTAAATTCCTAAACTGGCAACAGATGACGCTCATTGTATGACAGACAAGAGGCGGTGGGGGAGAAAGAGGAAGTGAGAGGAAGAGAGGGAGAGTGAGAGGGGCAAAGAGAAAGAGAGCAAAGGTGGAAAAAGGGGAAAAGAAAAAGAGGAAGAGAGAAAAAGAGGAAGGGGGGGAAAAGAGGGAGCGAAAGAGAGAGAGATAGAGAGAGGAGGCGAGAGAGAGAGAGGGAGAGAGAGAGAGAGAGAGAGAGAGAGAAAGAGAGGAAGAGAGAAAGAGAGAGAAAGAGAAGAAGAGAGAAAGAGAAGAAGGGAGGAAAAGAGAAACAGAAAGAATGTTACAGAGACAGAGAGAGAGAAAGAGAGAGGGGAGGACGAGGGGGGAGGAGGATTGATAAATAATTGTTTCTACGTTAGGCACAAGGCCAGCAATTACCCAGTACATTACTGGTACTTTATTTTATCGACCTCGTAAGGATGAAAGGCAAAGTTAATCTAGGCGGGATTTGAACTCAGAATGGAAAGGGCCATAACTCTATGCGTCAAAGCATGGCGTCCGACCCTCTACCGATACTGCCAATCCACCGCCGTTTGGGAGGATTGATAAATAATGAAGACGAAAGAAGGAAACGGGAGATGGAAAAGGATGAGGAAAAAAAGAGAGAGTAGAAATTAGAAAGAGAGGTAGGCAGAGAAGGAGAGAGAGAAAAATTGATGGAAGAGAAAGAGGAGAAGAAAATATAGGCGAAGAAAGAATGAAAATGAGAGAGGGAGAGAGAGAGGCAGGGAATGATAGAAAAAAGGGATATTAAAGAAAGAACGAGAAGGATTGAGTGAAAATGAGAGCGGGAGGAAAGGATTGAAGCTAAATGAGAGAGAGGGGGAGGATAGAGACTAAATGAGAGAGAGAGGGGGAAGGATAGAGACTAAATGAGAGAGAGGGGGAAGGATAGAGACTAAATGAGAGAGAGGGGGAAGGATATAGGCTAAATGAGAGAGAGGGGGAAGGATAGAGGTTAAATGAGAGAGAGAAGGAAGGATAGAGGCTAAACGAGGGAGGGGGGGAAGGATAGAGGGTAATGAGAGAGAGGAGAAAGGATAGAAGCTAAATGAAAAAGGGTGGAAGGATAGAGGGTGGAAGGATAGAGGATAAATGAGAGAGAGAGGGGGAAGGATAGAGGCTAAACGAGAGAGGTGGTGAACTCAGAGCGTAAAGGGCCGTAACTGTATGCCACAAAGCATTTTGTAAACCATTAAGCTTTATAGTTCAAAGCACCTATCCGATATTTGGGAGGTACGAGGTTCGATTCCTCGTCGCAGCCAATGGCAGTTTCTTTTTCCGTCTTTAAGGATCTTCAACCTATTTTATAAGTTATTTTATAGCATTTCCGCGCGTGAGCACACCACTCTTTACATTAACTTTATTCCCTCAGCACTTCGTAAACTTCTGAAGGATCGACTACATATACACGAAGTTATATACACAGAAAGCCGGTATCTGGAAGATATTGGGTTCAATTCCTCATTGCAGCCAATGGCAACTTCTTTTTCCGTCTTT
>OZ024749.1:43788521-43793521 GCA_964016885.1 Eledone cirrhosa
GTATGTATGTTTATATATGAGTGTGTGTGCGTATTTGTTGTATATATGTATATGTTTTAAATATGCGTATTTTCTTATGTATATATGTCTGTGTATCTGTATATATATATGTGTGTGTTTATGTATATATATATATATATATAAATATATATATATGTATATATTGTGTATTTGTATTTCTATATGTGTGTATATGTCTGTGTATGTGTATGTATATATGTGTGTGTTTATGTGTATATTAATGTGTGTATATATATATATATGTGTGTGTGTGTGTGTGTGTGTGTGTGTGTGTGTGTGTGTGTGTAATCATTGTCTTTAGATCTATTTCAAGTAGAAATGAAACAGAGAAGAAAATTTCGAATTGCAAAAATGAAGAAAGTCTGCAGCTGGTGTAGAGTTGTCGGAGAAATTAGAATTTTAGAAAAGAAACTAAGAGAAAATTATACAAATACATGGTGAACATATGTTTATATATGGTGTATATATATATATATATAGGCATAAATATAATATATGTATAGATATATATGTAAGTATATATGTGTGTGTGTGCATATATATATATATATATATATATATATTTTATATATTTTATATTTTATATATATATATAATATATATTATTTTTCATGCAGTTTGAAATTCATTGCAATCCAACCTCAAAAAGCAGTATGAAAAGCATAAACAAGTCAGCAGTAAATAATAGTTGTTTCTAATTTAGGAGGAAATCTTTCAATGTGAGAAAAGTTGATGTCGATTAAATCGACCCTAGTATTTTACTGGTACTTTATTTTATTGAACTCTGGAAGATAAAAAGCAAAGTTGTGCTCGGCGATATTTGAACTCTGAAATTCGTAATTAAATTCCACTAAATGTCACTAAGCATTTTGTTCAACGCTCTAACGATTCTGCCAATCCCCTGACAACACTAATAAGCGAAACCATGTGCAGCAGGCGGTGACATAAGAGAGGAAACGATGTATACTTCCATTTTCTTTTCAATCAAGAAAGTAGGATGATTATTTGACGAAGAGAGTTAACATCTGCTCTGCTTTCGTATCGGCTGCTTATCAAACAGTAATTGTTTTTAACTGTAGATGAGACAATTAATTTCCTTTTAACGGACTTAACCTTAGGAAGAACTGAAGGAGTCTGACATGTGTATATATATGTGTGTGTGTGTGTGTGTGTGAGAGAGAGAGAGAGAAAGAGAGTTTGAGTTTGTATTTGTACATATTTACACATATATACATTTATATATATATATATATATATATATATATATATATATATATATATATATATATGCATGCATATATTTGCATATATAGATATATATATATACATATACATGCATACACAAATATATACATTACACACACACACACATATATATATATATATATATATATATATATATATATATATACATACATATATATATATATATATATATATATATATATATATATATATATATATATATATATATATATATATATATATATATATATTGGTATGCTTCTGTAATCTTTGCATGAACTCCGGTTTATGTGTGTATCTTTTGAAGTATCAAGTAATGCAATGGTGCATGTTGCAGCTCTTATATCCATGTGCAACATCGTGCAACATGAAATGCAGTGTTAACTAGGATATAAGTTTCCTTCCACAACTTACTTAACGTCTATAGAAGCCAGTTATGTTGTATGGTAAGCAAATGTGTGTGAATGTGTTAGAATTGTATGTGTTTTTGTTTGTATGTATGTGTATATGTGTGTAGGTGTATGTATCTATGTTTATATAAAATACATTATATGCATACATTATATATATATAATATACTAGGGCGGTGGATTGGCAGTATCGGTAGAGGGTCGGACGCCATGCTTTCCAGAATAGTTACGTCCCTTTACGATCTGAGTTCAAATCCCGCCGAGGTTGACTCTGCCTTTCATCCTTACGGGGTCGATAAAATAAAGTACCAGTAATGAACTGGGTAATTGCTGGCCTTGTGCCTAAAGTAGAAACAATTATATATATATATATATATATATATATATATATGGCACACGGCCAGCAATTTCCCCAGTGCATTACTGGTACTTTATTTTATCGACTCCTCTAACAATGAAAGGCAGTTAACCTCGGAGGGATTTGAACTCCTGTCTGTAATAATGGTTTCTTATATAGGCACAAGGTCAGCAATTTTGGTGGAGGGGAAAGTCGATTAAATTGAAACCAATGCGTGACTGGTACTTTATTTTATGATATCGAAGGATGAAAGGCAAAGTTAAGCTGGGCGGGATTTGAAATCAGATCATAAAGGACCGTAACTCTATGCTGCAAAGCATCGTGTCCGATCCTCTACCGAATAATAGTGGTCAAGTAGTTCTACCTAACATTACTTACACATTGAGGTGGATTGGTGGAGGCTCGGACGCCATGCTTTGACGCATAGAGTTACGGCCCTTGCCATTCTGAGTTCAAATCCTGCCGAGGTTAACTTTGCCTTTCATCCTTACGGGGTCGATAAAATAAAGTAGCAGTAATACACTGGGTAATTGCTGGCCTTGTGCCGAAAGTAGAAACAATTACTTACAAATTGCCGTCAATACAATCTCAAGTGGGGGGTCACAAAACAAAAACACTGAAGCAAAACTTTAAAAATTTAAATAAATCCTTACCTACCTTGTAACTCTCACCTCACTTATCCGAGCCTAGAAGTGAGAAGAAGAAAGAAAGAAGTTGTACCATCGAGCTATTTAATGGAAACAGTAATTTTATGAAGCCGATTTTATTAGACACTAGCAATAAAGCAATTCTGTTCATTGATCTATCGATAACATTGATTCGTAGATTCCTATATACACTTTTATCGTCGTTATATCTACACACATCGTTGTGTATACATTTTGTTGGTTCGGCTCACATTTTTATGTGTGTGTAAATATATTTATATACATATATATTTATATATGTGTGTGTGTGTGTGTGTGTGTGTGTGTGTGTGTGTGTGTGTGTGTGTGTGTGTGTGTGTGTGTGTGTGTGTGTACATTTATTGTTGCTTCTATGTTTTTGTCATTTTTCATTTTTTGTATTTAAATTATTTTCGCATATATATATATATATATATATATATATATATATATATATATATATATATATTGATATATATATGTTTATATATATGCATACGTATTTATATATATATATAAATATATATATATATATATTTATATAGAGAGAGATAGAGAGAGAGAGAAAGAGTGAGAAATTTATTGTTTCCTCCAATGTAATTTTTCATTTTCTATGTATATATATTTTTATATTTGTATTTTTGTGTGTGTGAGTATGTGTGTGTGTGCGTGTGTATTTGTGTGTGTGTATGTGTGTGTGTGTGTGAGTCTGTGTGTGTCTGGTTGTGTCTGTGTGTGTGTGTTACCGTGTGTGAGTGTGTGTGTATGGTTGCGTGGGTGTGAGTCTGTGTGTGTCTGTGTGTGTATGGTCGTGTGTGTGTGTGTGTCTGTGTGTGAGTGTGTGTGTGTGAGTCTGTCTGTGTCTGAGTGTGTATGCTTGTGTCTGTGTCTGTGTGTCTGTGTGTGAGTGTGTGTGTGTGAGTCTGTGTCTGTCTGTGTGTGTATGGTTGTGTGTGTGTGTCTGTGTGTGAGTGTGTGTGTGTGAGTCTGTGTGTGTCTGTGTGTGTGTGTGTGTGTGTGTGTGTGTGTGTGTGTGTGTGTGTGTGTGTGTGTGTGTGTGTGTGTGTGAGTCTGTGTGTGTGTGTGTGTGTGAGTCTGTGTGTGTGTGTGTGCGTGTGTGTGAGTCTGTGTCTGTGTGTGAGTGTATTAAATTTTACTGGGAGGACTTTTCAATTGTACTCCAGTACACTGTACTCCAGTACACTGTACTCCAGTACACTGTACTCCAGTACACTGTACTCCAGTACACTGTACTCCAGTAATGCTCTCTGAGAAAAATCAAAATACTACCATCATGTATGTATGATGTATATGTATGTATGTGTGTATGTGCGTATGTACGTATTTGTGTGTGTGCATATGTATACAAACTATTTATTGCTCAAGGTTCATTTTGTATATATATGTATATATATATAGAGAGAGAGAGCGGGAGATAAATCATATATATATATATATATATATATATATATACACTTATATGTATATATATATATATATATATATATATATATATATATATACACACACACATATATGTCATGGCAAGACTGTGTCACAGGTTTTGTTTGAAACAATAAAAATTCCGAAATTTATTAACGTTTTAAGACTTCATCTTCTGAATGAAACAATGGTTTCTGATATAGGCACAAGGCCAACAATTTTGGGAGAGAGAAAATTCCATTAAATCGATCCCAGTGCGTTACTGGTACTTTATTTTATAGACTGAATGAAACACTGATTTCCTTCAAGATGATCTATCTAAAGTAATGTCTTCGTTAGCTTCTCTGATATTTACCTTTATCAAAGATCTTTTGGTGTAGTCTTTATACCTGAGTTTTGGTATATGTCATGGCTGTTTGACTTAGACTAACTCCCCGTACAGTAACGGCTTAGGAATAGCATGAACTGTCGATCTTACAATATGGCCGCTCTAACGGAATCTAAATTGAATTATAAGAGATTTAATACTTTCAAAATGACTCTGTGTCAGTACTTCAACAACACTCGTATGTGATTACCTATGCACACATACGTACGTACGTGCATACATACATACATACATACATACATACATACATACATACATACATACAGACAGACAGACAGACAGGCAGGCAGGCAGGCAGACAGAGGGACAAACAGACATACGCACACACACATACATACATACATACAATCGTACGTACGTACATACATACAGACAGATGCATGCACGTACGTACGTACATAATACATACATACATACAAACTTGCAAACATGCATAATATAACATACATGCATATATACATACATGCATA
>OZ024749.1:43801021-43803521 GCA_964016885.1 Eledone cirrhosa
AAGGGCCAACAAGGAATTGATGGCCCATGTAGCACGAAGCACAAACATCGAAAAAGACGGGGAAACATTTGAAGCGAGCACATTTCGCGTACCAGATAATTTGCTTCTGATGCGAATGTCGCTCGCTTCATACAAAGAAATTCGAAAGAGCTTTCCTCGGGATGTGGGAACCCCGAACGTAAAACCCACGTCAAGACTATTAAAGGGGTTCCCAAAAGAAACCCCACAAACCATGGAGGTCGAACCACCCGACCTTCACAAGACCCCGGAAGGTAAGTAAACCTTTCCTCTCCCATTCATCCTGCCAGCATGGCCATAAGAGTAGGAAGTTTAAATGTTCGTGGCCTGGGGTCGCCCTGGAAGCAAGGTCACTTGCTCAACGACCTCAGGTCACTAGGAATGGATGTAATTGCCATCAGCGAGACCAGAATTTCCGACACACGCGCACTGGCGCCGATTTTCGACGATTATCAGATCTTTGCATCTGTTAGTCGGCCGGGAATGGGAGGTGGAGTGGCTGTGCTGTTTAGGAAATGTCTGGATCTCGAGGTAAGGTCAATCTTCCGGGATCCTGACGGAAAGTTGGTGGTCCTGGACGTGAGCAATAGCGAAGGTGGTGCCTTTAGACTGGTGGCCGTCTACGCCCCTACTGGGGCCGGTCGGCCGGACTTCTTTAGGCGCCTGGAAAACTTTCTGCTTACGTCTCGCCCTTTACTGTTAATAGGGGATTGGAATGGCATCTTAGAAGCACGCTGGGATTGTGTGGGAGTATCTGATAGGAGCGGGGGGTGCAAAAGCCTCAAGTACCTGATCAGCCAGTTTCAACTGTCTGACAGGTACCGACTAGATTTCCCTAATGCGCCAGTATGGACCTGGACCAATCGCATAGGGTCATCTAGATCGTACATAGATAGGATTTTCATTAGGAAAAGAGATAGAAATAGTGTAGGATGTCCACATTTTAAAACGGTTGCCTATTCAGATCACAAGCTTGTGATCTGTATGGTCGACCTAGATAAGACACGTAGGTTAGGACCTAGCTACTGGAAGCTAAACATGTCGTTTCCGGCACGTAAAGCTTACAGGGACCGGGTCAACAACTTAGTTAAGCAAAAGTTGACAGGGGGGGTTGTCAACAACAGGTGGTGGGGGGCACTCAAAAGAGAGATTAGAGCAACCTCGATAGGATTTAGCAAAGAAGTAGCAATAGAGAAAAATAGAAAAGAGGAGGGGCTGATAGCTAAGTTAGACGAGGCTATTTGTAGTGGCATTGCAACAGACGTGCTAGCGGCGAGAATGGCACTAGACCATTTCTTCAATGCGAAACACGAAGGTTGCATTGTCAGAGCTAAGGCGCGTGCTCTGAGGAACGAGGGAACCAAAGCTGCCCGATGGGCTCGCTTTGCAGAGACGCAGCGTGGAAATAAAACCACAATTCGGTCTTTGACGGATCGAGATGGACACGAACTGAGCGATTCCAAGCAGATGTGTGAGGCCTTTCGCCAGCACTTTGCTCGATTGTTCGGGAGGATGGGTGAGTCGGAGATGGCGGCGGACTTCAGTCCCTACCTCGACGGCTTGCCACGCCTCTCGACGGCCGACGCTGAGCGCTGCGAAGAGCCGATAACATCAGCCGAAATTCAGGACGCCCTTGTCGGCTGCTCGAGTCGCAAGTCACCCGGTTTGGATGGTCTGCCCTACGAGCTTTACGTAAATATGCCAGACTTGTTCTCCGATCTCCTCGAAGCGCTCTACTGCAACTGGCAGCAGAACGGGAGCATTCCCAGTTCTGTGAGCCGTGGCGTAGTGACGCTGATAAGGAAAGACGAGAACAAGAGGGACACACTAGATAATTTCAGGCCCATAACCCTGCTCAACACAGAGTTTAAGATTTTGGCCAAGGTGTTAGCGAAAAGGTTGGCGCTTGTCGTCAAAGATTTGGTTGGGGAGGCGCAAACTTGCGCAATCCCGACCAGGTCCATACACGACAACCTCCACCTCATGCGATACATCATAGAGAGGGTTGGGTGCAAACCTGGCTTCGGTGGGGCTCTGATCAATTTAGATCAATCGAAAGCATTCGATAGGGTCGACCATCGGTACTTGGAGGCTGTCCTCGAGGCGGCTGGCTTCGGCCCCGTCTTCAGAAGCTGGATCGCTGCAATGTACAGCGGCATCCGCTCGGTGGTCAAAGTTAATGGCCACCTCTCGGAACCGTTTCAGATCTCTCGATCGGTCCGTCAAGGGTGCCCTCTCTCCTCACTTCTGTACGTATTGACTCTTGAGCCTCTACTGCGGAAGCTGGAGTTGTTGCAGGGCATCCCGCTCGAACCGGGACGTAGAAAGGCTGCGTCCGCTTATGCAGACGACATCACCGTGATGGTGTCGGACACCTCGGAAATCGAGGTGATCCGCACCCATTTGGAGGAATATGAAAGGTTGACGGGAGCAAAACTTAACCCGGAAAAGTCGGTGGGCTTGCAGCTCGGCACCTGGAGAG
>OZ024749.1:43808521-43816021 GCA_964016885.1 Eledone cirrhosa
TGATGAGGAAAACTCCTCCCTCTCCCCACCCGGTTCTTGCTTTCTTCTTATTCTCCCTCCATTTTAAGCTACCTTAACTAGCAACTACACAGCCAATCCTATTCTCCATATTTTACACATATATATATACATATATATGGTCTGAGACTTGGACACTGACCAACAAACTCACTCAGATGGTGGATGGGTGCTACACGAGAATGTTGAGGATGGCTCTGAACATTAATCAGTGTGGATTGGCAGTATCGGTAAAGGGTCGGACGCCATGCTTTGACGCATAGAGTTACGGCCCTTGCCATTCTGAGTTCAAATCCCGCCGAGGTTAACTTTGCCTTTCATCCTTACCGGGATCGATAAAATAAAGTACCAGTAATACACTGGGTAATTGCTGGCCTTGTGCCTAACGTAGAAACAATTAATCAGTATACACTGAAGATGAAAAACTCAGAGCTGTATGGGAACCTCCCAAAAGTCAGCTCAAAAGTGACACAGAGGAGACTGAGGTTAGCTGGACATGCTCACCGACATCCAGAGTTGACATTGCACTCAGTACTCCAGTGGGAGCCCCTACATGGACACACTAGAAGAGGAAGACCAAGGTTAACGTATGTTGATGCCCTCAGGACAGACACTGGTCTGTTGGACACGCAGGAGATGGCAGAGATAATGAGAAGGGACAGAGGCCGCTGGAGAGAACTCGTCCATGGATCTCGGGAATTTTACCCGCCCTAGATAGATATGTATTTGTGTATATATGTATGTCTCTACGTCTATATGTTTCTGTGTGTGAATATTCACGTATGTATATCTTCCTAATTGTGTATGTCCCTGAGTATGTATGTATGTATGTATGTATGTATGTATGTATGTATGTATGTATGTATGTACATGTGTATGTTCCTGTCTGTGAATATTTCCATGTGTCCCTGTGTATATATGTCTCTACGCGTGTGTATATTCCTGTGTGTGAATATTGGCGTGTTTCCATGTGTGTATATATGCCTCTACGTGTGTGTATATTCCTGTGTGTGAATATTTGCGTGTGTCCCTATGTGTATATATGCCTCTACGTGTGTGTATACTCCTGTGTGTGAATATTGGCGTGTTTCCCTGTGTGTATATATGCCTCTACGTGTGTGTATATTCCTACGTGTGAATATATTTGTCTATGTCCCTGTGTATATATGTCTCTACGTGTGTGTGTGTGTGTGCATGTTCCTGTGTGGAAATATTTACATATGTATATATATATATTCCTATATGTGTATGACATTGTATGTGGATGCTCCAAACCGTTCCACCGACCGTGAAATCTCTTCGATCGCTTCTGTCCGACATTTAAGTTTGAAATTCAGCGAACTTAGCTGAAAGCTAAGGAAAAGCTGAGGAAGAACTGGGATATTATTCCGTCCGAACACTTGCCATGTAAAAGCTTTTGTAGGTTTGTACACGCTTCAAAGAACACATCGGTGTCCGAGTTAAATTGAAATTTTCTTCATATCAGTCATTGTGGCGAGAGATTGTGTCAGTTTTAACAAAAACAATAAAAGGCAGTAAGCCATGGCGGTTACTGGAATAACACGAGGCTGACCTGTAGCATTAATGGCGGAGAGTATGAAGGTGGGATTGGAGAGGGTGAAGTGATTTGAATATGGGAGAGGAAACAATTTTAATGGGAGGAGGGAACACTTTTAATGCTGAGAGACAATTTGAATATGACGTGGGGCGGGTGGAGGGGGGCAATTTGAATATGAGGGAAGCAATTTTAATATGAGGGAGGCAATTTGAATATGAGGAAGGCAATTTTAATATGACGGAGGCAATTTTAATTAGAGGGAGGCAATTTGAATATGAGGGAGGCAATTTTAATATGAGGGAGGCAATTTTAATGAGGGAGACAATTTTAATATGAGGGAGGCAATTTTAATATGAGGGAGGCAATTTTAATATGAGGGAGGCAATTTTAATGAGGGAGACAATTTTAATATGAGGGAGGCAATTTTAATATGAGGGAGACAATTTTAATATGAGGGAGGCAATCTTAATGTAATGTGGGGATTTTTAATATGAGGGAGGCAATTTTATTCTGAGGGAGGCAATTTTAATAAGGGGGAGGCAATTTGAATATGAGGGAGGCAATTTTAATATGGGGGAGGCAATTTTAATATGATGTGGGAATGTTTAATATGAGGGAAGCAATTTTAATATGGAAAGAGGATGGGTGAGTGTTTGGGAGTAAATTGTATATTTGGTGGAGGATAAATTGAATATTGGGGCGGTCTCTGTCCCTCATTATCGCTGCCATGTCCTGCGTCTCCAACAGACCAGTGTCTGTCCTTAGGGCATCAACATACGTTAACCTTGGTCTTCCTCTTCCAGTGTGTCCATGTAGGGGCTCCCACAGGAGCACTGAGTGCAATGTCAACTCTGGATGTCAGTGAGCATGTCCAGCTAACCTCAGTCTCCTCTGTGTCACTTTTGAGCTGACTTTTGGGATGCTCCCATACAGCTCTGAGTTTTTCATCCTCAGTGTATACTGATTAATGTTCAGAGCCATCCTCAGCATTCTCGTGTAGCCCCCATCCACCATCTGAGTGAGTTTCTTGGTCAGTGTCCAAGTCTCAGACCCGTACAGCATATATATATATACAGAAAAACCACATACATACATATGCATGTATGTGTATATACGTGTGTGTGCACGTGAAAAACAGACAGTCAGATAATATAGATAGATAGAAAGATATATATATATATATATATATATATATATATATATATATACGTATATGCATAACACACACGTATATACATGCATGTGCATATACGTGTACCAGTGTACCAGTGTGTGTGTGTGTGTGTGTGTGTGTGTGTGTGTGTGTGTGTGTGTGTGTGTGTGTGTGTGTGTGTGTGTGTGTAACAGGCAGACAGACAGACAACGAAAGTGGGAAAAACAATGGCTGCGATGATGTCAGCAATAAACGGTCCGAAGAATATAAAGTGTTGATATCAACTGACAAGCAGAATGGTAATAAATGTCATTCGCTGATGTGCTTCTCTCCACTAAAATGGACTATATTGTTTATTATATACCTATTTATATCTGTGTATATATACATACATACATACATACATACATATATATATATGTATATATATATATATATATATATATATATATATATATATATGTATGTATGTATGTATGTATATATATATATATATATACACAGATATAAATAGGTATATAATAAACAATATAGTCCATTTTAGTGGAGAGAAGCATATCATATATATATAACAAAGGGATTGTGGTAGGGAACCAGATGGACCATAACGCACCAGAGTACTCAATACTTAGGGTAGTAGAGTGGGAAATAGGAAAAAGTATGACCCCCGACGGCAGAAATAGCCGACGAAACGGCTTGAGCTCTGCCGTCGGGGTCATATATATATATATATATATATATATATACATATATATATATACAAATGTACACAGGCAAAGACCTATTCTCCACATATATATTTATATATATATACATATACATATATATATATATATTCACACTTACATATATAGATATATATACACGTACAAACACACACACAGACATATATGTATATATATATATATATATATATATATATATATATATATATATATATATATAAACACGTAGACACACACACACACATATATGTGTGTGTGTGTGTGGAGAATGGGTCGTTGCCTATGTGTACATTTATATATATATGCATGCTCCTATATATGTAATGAGAATTATAAAAATAGGTAGGAAATCAGATACAGAGATAATAGGAGCCAGATGGGGCGGGGGGGGGGGGGGCAGAAAATAAGGTCTTTACAGAAAAACAATGAGACATTCCCCTCTATACAATGCAATTTACGATCACAAAATACACGACATTTTCACTATTCCAGCCTACACGTACTCTTGTGTACGCCGCACCCCTTCAAAAAGGTGTGTTTCACCCGAAATCTTTCACACACTCCCTCACGTAGATACACATATATAATGTGGATTGATAAAATACTAGTAACTGTGGCTAGTAATACCACTAATAGACTTAGTACTCTATATTTAAGAAAAGTGCAATGTCGATTCTTTTATAAAGATTATTCTGTCCTATGCTTAGCTTTTACTTCATTAGCTATCGAAATGGTTAAAGCTTAACCGTAGAGCAGAAAATCCTTATAATGATATCCACACTACTTTTCTTAAGTATAGAGTATAGAGTATAGAGTACTATGTTTAATAATGGTGTTACTGGCCCTCATAGTAGCATTTTAGCAATCGACGTTATATATATAAAGGCCCTTTATGTTCTGAGTTCAAATCTCGCCGAGGTTAACTTTGTTTTTCATCCTTACGAGGTCGATAAAATAAAGTACCAGTAATACATTGGGATAATTGCTGGCCTTGTGTCAAAAGTAGAAACAATTATATATATGCATGTGTGTGTGGATGCGTGTGTGTTTCTATGTATGTGTATATATTGTGTATATATATATATATATATATACACACACACACATATATATATATATATATATATATATATATGTATGTGTGTGTGTGTGTATATATATATACACACCCACACATATATACAAACGTATATATATATATATATAAACACATAATATATATGCATACAAACACACTCCTACCCACACGCACATTATACATACATACACACGTACGTTCACACACACACACACACACTTACATACACACACACGTCCACCGATGTTTGTACAATTACAACCAATGAAAAATGACTCCTATTTTAGAAAGTTCTAGAAATCTGATTTATCCATTTCTTAAAATACCATCCAGAAAGTTATGATGGCAATATTATGGCTTCTTCTGAAACGAACGAGATAGGAACTTTGATATGGGAAGAGAGGTGGACATCTTGGTTTGAATGTGTTATCTTGGTTATCGTTGTTGTCGTAGTTGTGGTTGTTGTTGTTGTAGTAGTGGTTGTTGTTGTGGTTGTTGTTGTACCGGTGGCGGTTGTTGTTGTGGTGGTGGTTGTAGTGGTAGAAGTTGTGGTTGTGGTTGTGGCTACTGTTGTTGTTGTGCTTGTTGTTGTGGTGGTGGTGGTAATGATAGAAGTTGTGGTTGTAGCTACTGTTGTTGCTGTGCTTGTTGTTGTGGTGAGTGTTGTCTGTTGTAGTTGTAGTGATGGTTGTTGTTGTTATGGCGGTGGTGGTAGTGGTTGTTGTTGTTGTGGTGGTGGTGGTGGTGGTGGTTGTAGTGGTAGAAGTTGTGGTTGTGGTTGTGGCTACTGTTGTTGTTGTGCTTGTTGTTGTGGTGAGTGTTGTCTGTTGTAGTTGTAGTGATGGTTGTTGTTGTTATGGCGGCGGTGGTGGTAGTGGTTGTTGTTGTGGTGGTGGTGGTGGTGGTTGTGGTGCTTGTTGTAATTTTTGTAGTTGTGGTGAGTATCGTCTGTTGTTGCTATACTTGTTGTTGTTGTTGTTGTGGTGGTGGTGGTGGTGGTGGTGGTAGGTGTAGTTGTTATTGTCGTTCTTGTACTTGTTCTTGTTATGGTTGAGCCACAGATCAAATCAAAAGCCTGATTGCGCAGATATATTCGTTTATTCCTATACAGCTTCCAGCCATTAGACTGCGGCCATGCTGCAGCACCACCTTTGAATGGAATTTTAGTCGACCTCAAACACAAACACAAACACAAACGCGAACACGAACGGGCATACACAAAAGCACACAAAAAAGAAACCACACACACACACACACACACACACACACACACACACACACACACACACACACACACACACACACACACACACACACTAAGCATTAAGCTGCGTACCTTCCCATTTGACAATATATAAGATATGAAGAGATATAGGATATGATGAAGAAGTGTTGTTGCCAACGTTTATTTTATAATTAACTAACTTAGGCTATATGCTAGACACTGAGGAGATATTTACGGAAGTAAAGCAGCCCCATAACTGATATGGAGCATGGTTGTTAGGGAAAATGATCTATGTGTTTTGTATGTAGATCATTTACTCGCTTGCACACTTTCTTCTCTCATATTTGTCTAGCTAGCTAGTTACATAGCTATCTTTCTCTCTATCCATCTTTCTCTCTATGAAGGCGTGTTTTATATATATATATATATATATATATATATATATATATATATACGATATTAATAAATGGAAACTATATTTATAAAATCATATTTATTTCATTATACATATTTCAGGGATACCACATTAAATTATGGTATGCCTTCATCAGACAAAATACAATATATAACAGTTTTACAAATAGGTTTGACGTACCCTTTAAAATACAACCATTACTTTTGGAGGCTGTCTGAACCTATTTGTAAAACTGTTATATATTGTATTTTGTCTGATGAAGGCATACCATAATTTAATGTGGTATCCCTGAAATATGTATAATGAAATAAATATGGTTTTATAAATATAGTTTCCATTTATTAATATCGTATATCTACTCCAAAAATTTGTCGAGTGCTTTATATCAGTTATAAAAATATTTACTTGTTGTATCCCAACAACTTTAAATAGAACTTTTGCATATATATATATATGTGTGTGTGTGTGTGTGTGTGTGTGTGTGTGTGTGTGTGTGTGTGTGTGTGTGTGTGTGTGTGTGTGTGTGTGTGTGTGTGTGTGTAACCACATATATATATATATATACCGCTTGTGTATAAAACTATGGATTATATACAAGTTTCTACATAACCTGGAAATTATTTATCCCAAATATTGTAGAAATCTTATAACGAAACGGCCGTCCGGAAGGAAAGAGATATTTATTTATTTAATAATGCCTCATATAAAATAATACAACCAGCTATCCACGAAATACTGATTAGTTAGCACCCCAAACACTAAATTGGGATAATACTTAGGTATATCCTAATGTTTGTTGAGTGAGATGGAGTTGGTCGGAGTATCGCTTAAGGCTTTCTCTGTTTATGTATTGAGTATATATATATATATATATATATATATATATATATATATATATATATTGCGGGAAAATGTTGTTTATCCAAGTTGTTACGTTGTAACAGAAATAGATATAATGCAATAAACAATTATGGTGATTTAATCCCGTCTTAACTAACATTATATATATATATATATATAAAGTACCAGTAATGCACTGGGTAATTGCTGGCCTTGTGCCTAACGTAGAAACAATTATATATATATATTCTTAGTTGATGTTGTTTAAATTCCCATGAAAGAGACTTGTATCTATGTTAGAAACCGACTCTCTCTCTCTCTCTCTCTCTCTCTCTCTCTCTCTCTCTCTCTCTCTCTCTCTCTCTCTCTCTCTCTCTCTCTCTCTCTCTCTCTCGCTCTCTCCATCTCTCTCTCTCCTGGTAAAAATAAACTTATAAAATTATAAAACCAGAAGTACATACACATATACATACATACCATACATACAT
>OZ024749.1:43821021-43823521 GCA_964016885.1 Eledone cirrhosa
TTTTATGGTTTTTTTTTGTGTGTGTGATTGTTGTTTTAGGATATTATTTCATAGCATTCTTTGTTTGGTCATCACTTCTTTCTTCCTTTTTTTTTGTTTCTTTGTTATATAACTATGTATATGAAGATTGTGTGTGTATATATGCGTTCTAGTCTTTCACTGTGTCTCTATGTATGTATTTATGTATGTATGTATGTATGTATGTATGTGTGTATGTTTGTATGTTTGTATGTTTGTATGTATGTGTGCATTTATGCATGTATATTTGTATGTATATGTATGTATGCATGTATGAATGTATGTATCTTTGTGTATATATATATATATATATAGGAACAAGTATGACCCCGACGGCAGAGCTCAAGCCGTTTCGACGGCTAATTCTGGACTCAGTCCAGAATTAGCCGTCGAAACGGCTTGAGCTGTGCCGTCGGGGTCATACTTGTTCCTATTACCCACTCTACTACCCTAAGTATTGAGTACTTTGGTGCGTTATGGTCCATCTGGTTCCTTACCACATTTCCTTCGTTATATATATATATATATATATATATATATATATATATATATGTATGTATGTATGAATGTATCTATGTATGTGTATATTTGTGCATGAATGCATGATTATTTACATCTTTATATATATGAATGCATTGTTGTATTCATGCATGTGTGTGTGTGTGTGTATGTATGTATGTGTACATGCATACATGTGTGCATGCATATGTGTATATGTATGGGTACATGTATTATGTAGGCGTATATATATATATATATACATATATATATATATATATATATATATATATGTATCCTTCTTTTGAGTTTTTTTTTCTCTTTAGTTCAACTTCAGTCAATAAATATATATTTTTGTTGTTGCTGTTTTTCTTATACTTTCTAGCGGTGTGTGTGAGAGAGAGAGAGAGGAGATGATGGGGGTAGTGAGAAAGAGAGAGCTAGAAAGAAAGCAAGAGAGAGAGCTAGAAAGAAAGCGAGAGAGGGAAAGAGAGAAAGCAAGAGAGAGGCGGCGTAGCAAGAGAGAGAAATAAAGTGAGAGAGAGAGGGAGAGGGGGAGAGAGAGAGAGAGAGAGAGAGAGAGAGAGAGAGAGAGAGAGAGAGAGAGAGAGAGAGAGAGAGAATCGCATTCACTAATATATGAAAGTTTTTAAGCCATGTAAAGCCGGAAAAAACAACAAAAGTTGTCGAGAGAGATAGATGAAATGCAACCTTGACTTCAACGGTATTTGAACTGAGAGAGTAGAGAGCCGTAATAAATGCCACAGCACATTCTATCCGACGTTCTAACAACTCTGCCAATTCGTTGTCTTACCCACGCATGTGTATCTACAACGTTTGGCAGTATCGGTAGAGAGTCGGACACCATGCTTTCCAGCATAGTTACGTCCCTTTACGATCTGAGTTCAAATCCCGCCGAGGTTGACTTTGCCTTTCATCCTTACGGGGTCGATAAAATAAAGTACCAGTAATGCACTGGGTAATTGCTGGCCTTGTGCCTAAAGTAGAAACAGTTATTTCAAAGCTAAATCAACTCAACACGGTATAGTATATAACAAGGCTGGACATGTGTAATACATGCACAGGCTACAGACCGTCCAACGGGCTTTTACACAGTTTCTGTCTACCCAATTTTACTCACGAATCTTAGATTGATCCGAGGCTAAGGTGAAGACATTTGCTCAAGATTCGACTAGGATCGAACCCGGTATTCGATACTTTATGATTACGAAGTGAACTTCTTAACTACTCAGTCGTGACTTCTTTATTGATAAACAGAGAGAATGAATTTAAAAAACGTTTTGCATCATTTTTGACATTTTCTTTCACAACAAGAATCTCTTGGCAATGTGTTCTACAAAAGTAGTTTGGAAAGACTGTAGTTATTCCAACATATTTTATAAATCTAAAGAAAGTCACTTGAGATTGTAGCATATTTTCTCTTCTTCGTTTTCATGTCTGTATCGTTAGCAAATGTCAAACTTCATATACAAGCACATATATCTAGATACCATCTCACGTTTGATAATGGTTGTTTATTTAGGCACAAGGCCTACAATTTGGAGGATAGGAAAGTCGATTAAATTGACCCCCAGCACGCTACTGGTATTTTATTTTATTGACCACCGAAAGATGGTATTCAAAGTGTGTCCGGATTCGAATTCAGTGTCGAGTGAGTAAATGTCACCGGTGACAGATGAAGATCTAAATGTACATGTCTGACATTCTCACCGGCTACTGAGATAGCTGACATGATCGTGGCTTCAAGTGTTCATAGCGATACTCCTGTATGTTTATTGCTCATGTCGTATATGTCTTCATACATAGCCATATTATGCATACATATTTATATATATATGTGTGTGTGTGTGTGTGTATGTGTGTGTGTGTGTGTGTGTGTGTGTGTGTGTGTGTGTGTGTGTGTGTGTGTGTGTGTGTGTGTGTGTGTGTGTGTTTGCATGTGTCCATATATATACCCCACCCG
>OZ024749.1:43828521-43858521 GCA_964016885.1 Eledone cirrhosa
TCGTTGGGAAAAAAAATCCTTGATATAAGGCCAAGAAGAAGGAAAATATCAAAGTGTACAGCTAGTCTAACTTCGTCTTCTTACGTCGTAAGCGACGGAAATCCAACACGCACACACAGACGCACATATACACACAAATACATACACACACACACACACACATGCACACAAATACATATACACATATACACGAACACAAACGCCCATACATAGAAATACACACACACATACATACACGGACAAAACATCCTTACACAAAAATACACACACAGAGTTGTTGAAATATAATACAATACAAGGAGATGGTGATGATAGGAACGTGTTTGATCATAGGTCTGCTACGTCATGGCTGACCTGGCAAACAACCCAACAACTGCTCTGTAACTATAATAAATCTCTCGCCTCAGTAAAATGACGATAGCTATCGATTTTTTTTTTTTTTTTACCTAACCAGTGCCTCGTCCATTGTAACGAAACATAAACTTTCAGTGGGCCGCCACCTTTAAAAACACGACCCAACTACAACTACAGTTACTTTCACAATATAATATTAAAACTCCATTGTTCCTTCTTAAAAGAAACTAAACAAAAAGGAAAGCAACAATAGTAATGACAATGATTTCTAATTTAGGCACAAGGCCAGCAATTTGGGGAAGGTCAAGGAGAAAGTCGATTAAATCGACCCCAGTATGTGACTGGTACTTTATGTTATCGAACCCGTAAGGATGAAAAGCAAAGCTAACTTCGGAGGGATTTGAACTCAGAACATAAAGGGGGCTCACTCTATGCCGCAAAGCTTGTTGTCCGACGCTCTACCGATACTGCCATTAA
This sequence comes from Eledone cirrhosa, assembly GCA_964016885.1. Classification (NCBI taxonomy): domain Eukaryota; kingdom Metazoa; phylum Mollusca; class Cephalopoda; order Octopoda; family Eledonidae; genus Eledone; species Eledone cirrhosa. The sequence continues at coordinate 43,829,353 of OZ024749.1, forward strand.
TGATTTCTAATTTAGGCACAAGGTCAGCAATTTGGAGGTAGAAGAAAGTCGACACCAATACATGACTGGTACTTTATTTTATTGACCACAGAAGGATGAAAGGCAAAGTTGACCTCGGTGGGATTTGAACTCAAAACGTAAGTAATTTGAAATGTCCGACGCTCTAACGATTCAGCTAATCCACCGCCTTTATAATGATTTCTAGTTTAGACACAAAACCAGTAATTTTGAGGAAGGGAAAATCAGTGAATTCGACCCAAGTATATGACAGATACCTTATTTTATCGACCTTGGAAGGATAAAAAACAGAGTTGGCCTCCGTTTACAGCCGAATGACATCTATTGGGTCGTTAAGTATGAAATTTGTAGAAATTTGTAGAAAAAAAAAAATTTCTACAAATTTCATACTTGACGACCCAATAAATACAACACAATATATATAACCAAACATTGTTAAAGTTAACAACGACTACAACTACAACAACAACCACAACTACAACAACCAGAACAACCACAACTACAACAACAACCACAATTACAACAACAACCATAACTACAACAACAACACCCACAACTACTAGTAGTACAACGATTACAACTATAACGACTACAACTATAACGACAACGACTACAACAACTACTACTAAAACAACTACTACTACAACAACTAGTACAACAATAACTACTACTACAACAACAACTACAACTATTACACCAATAACCACTGCTACAACAACAACAAAACTAGTACAGCAACAACTACTACTACTACAACTACAACTAGTACAACAATAACTACTGCTACAACAACTACTACTACTACTATAACAACAACTAGTACAACAATAACTACTGCTACAACAACTACTACTACTACTATAACAACAACTAGTACAACAATAACTACTGCTACAACAACTACTACTACTACAACAACTACAACTAGTACAACAATAACTACTACTACAACAACAACCTCTCTCAAGACTAACACAAAACATGGATTGTGTTACGTATGATGAAAAGAAGTCTGTTCGTTTATATTATACAATATATATATTTCGAATTGTATCTTTGGGCAAATTTGAACCGCAATTTTATTTATTTATGTCAATATACTTATTTATTCTATTATTTATTAATATATATTTATATCAACTCTTCTATCTCGGCAGTTTTTTCTTTGTTTATATTTTTGTTTTCTTATTGTTGTTTTTTGAGGGAGGGGGGGAGGGGATATTTTAAGAAATCGGTAATCCATTCCTTACCATTTAAGAACAAATGGCTTACATACAGAGGTATATATATATATATATATATATATATATATATATATATATATATATATATAGTGAAAAATGGAAACGGGAACAAAACAGAGAGGCAGTACGAACAAAGGTTTATTAGTTTCACGTTCTTGAGAGTGGGGTGTATATATATATACCAGTTTTATAAAGGGTACGTCAATGTTTATATATATATATATATATATATATATATATATATATATATATATATATATATATATATATATATATATATATATAAACATATATATATTTGTGTGTGTGTGTGTCAAAGTTGTATTCTCCAAATGGTATTCTTATTTCTTTCAAGATTACAATTTTTTTCGTACATTTATTTCTACATATCTTTATTTATTTCATATGTATACATATATAGGTGAGTTTCGAAACAATCTTCTTCAATACAATCGTGACCGGATCACGTGATCTGATCTACCGCTGAACAGGTTTTCTGTACAAAACGCTAAAAACATAATGGCGCAGTATAGAGAGTGTGAACTTCTTCGTAGGAGATCTCATGGCGAGAATCAAATAAATTGTCAGCTTACTTTTCCCTGAACTCTTTACAAATTTTTGACAACTTTCAAACAGTAGCATGCTTTGCATGGATTTCTCTGGGGGATTTTCTACTTCTTCTGATTACGTGTATGTATGTATGTATGTGTATATATATATATATATATATATAGACGCAAATATAAAGGCATATGCAAATATAGATATATTAAAAAAGGTTATAAAGACACACATTATTACATTCGGTTGTTAACAAGTGGTGATATATATGTGTTGCTGTACATTGATATGCATCTGTAAAGATGTATACATATTGGTGTGTGTATGTACGTAAGTATATAGTATGCGTATGTATGTATATATATATATATATTCTGATAATAAACACCATGCACACAGAGAAATATGTTTATACCTAAGCGTATTCTTCTATCTTAAAATAAATAACACACACAGACGCATGTATGGACGTATATATAAGTATGTATGTATATATATATATACATATATATATATATATATATATACATATATATATATATATATATTATATTGATGAAACACTGTGTAAGGAGTATATTTTGTTTTTTAATGTATTACCGTCTTCTCCATTTATTTTTGCTTATATATATATATTGCTTATATATATATATATATACATAATATGTACAGGCACACCATCTTTTAATAAATAACATTGATAATTCTACTGGCTGACGTACCAATTCATGTTTATATGAAATTCCAGTGCGATTGTACTAGGGAAGATAACGTGGAACACTACCCATTCATGTCTTCACCAATAGAATGAAAGGGAAAAAATATATATTTTCTCGCTGCAGGAAAACCAAAATGACAGATGGTTCTTAGTATCTAAATCATTGTTCCAACTATTTGATTATAGTCTATTTTCTTTTTTTCTGTTTAGTTGGGGATATATATGTATATGTGAATGTATATATATATATATATATATATATATATATATATATATATATATATGCGTTATTCCGGGTTGAATCGGAGGTAACCACAGTAAGTAAGGTACTCAATACATTGCAGAGTATAAAAGTTTTAATATAGATGAGATTCTACAGGACTAGAACTGTTTCATTCTTTAGAAATCATCAGGAATCTCTCTCTCTCTCTCTATATATATATATATATATATACATATATATATATATATATATATATATATATATATATATATATATATATATATATATATATACTCGTACATATGTATATATACACACTGGGCCTTTATTTTCCGTTGAGAATCATTTCAGCTCCTGAGTGTCAGCTTCTAATATATAGATATATTTCTTTATAGATACACACATATTTTCATGCGCACACACACATGCATACATACACACGTATATAGACACAAACTCATAAACACACACACACATACATACATACATGGTGGCTGCCAACTCGTTTTCGAGTACGGCCACTACTTTATATCCATGTAGGAGAACCCCTACCGATGCGCTGAACGAGTGTGACTTTTTAGTCCAGCCAGCGACTTGAAAACTCTGGTACAAACACTACACTTGTGACAATTATTGACACATAGTGCTGGGCCCATGGTACCATGTGACGACAAGTGCAGAGAGATCTCCAGATATAAAGCAATGCCTGTGCCGTGAAGCTTTTATAGTGAATAAAGGCACTGCACAAAGCCAGTCCCACTCTCTTAACCAAGATGATATTTACCAAAAAGAAGAACAAGTCAACATCATTGGATACCATCAGGGTTGCAGGAGTTATATCAGAGTTTTCCTTCTCCTAGAATTCTGCCTTGACAAAGGCTAAGGGGTCAGCTCTCCCGGTGATTTTGGATGGCCATTGATTCTTAAGAGCTCCTTTGCCCTTTGACAGGTTTTGTTTCTAGTCCTGCAGGATGTCCAAAGTCACCCTCCTCACCAAGAAACTTTGGTGGGGTTGCCAGTTTAGTCGCCAACGACCCGACCATGAGACAGGTTGTATTGGGATACATGTTACCAGTAGCACCAACTGGCGACCATACATACATACATACATACATACATACATACATACATACATACATACATACATACATACATACATACATACATACATACATACATACATACATACATACATACATACATACATACATACATACATACATACATATGTATGTATGAATGTATGTACAGTGTATTGAAAGCTGAAACTTAAAAAATCGTTATCGCGAGTTTTTTCGTTTCCAATTTTGGGATGAATATGAAATTTGGTAGATAATTAGGTAAAGAAAAAATTAAAACGTCATCGTATTATTTCAATGTTTTATAAATTCTGTTTCAATCAACCATTCTAACTGTCGCTCCTTCATAACTACAGATTCAAACTATAAATAGGAATTCACAATGTTCGTCACAAGTATAAAAATACACTCTGGACAGGTGCATTGTGTCCGAACACGGAAGAGCTGAATTCCCACCGTCATCGCCCCCATCTCTCTGTATAGTGAGCAAATGAGGTCCCACAAAATCTTTCTTTACGCGAAAAGATATTGGTACAAGGGTTGGCTAAAAAGTTTATATGTTGACCAAGATACTCTCATGGAATGACCAAATGAGATTAATTTTTCAACATAGTCATTGGAAAGAAACAAGGCAGTTATTAATAAGAAGAGTTGAAATGAATGCATGCACGATTTCCCTTTCACATATCTCTTGTTAATGTGCATGAATTAGCTATATGTTAGGAAGTTGAAGTCTATCTCAAGCTCGATTGTACCAACGGTTTAATGTGCATGAATTAGCTATATGTTAGGAAGTTGAAGTCTATCTCAAGCTCGATTGTACCAACGGTTTAATGTGCATGAATTAGCTATATGTTAGGAAGTTGAAGTCTATCTCAAGCTCGATTGTACCAACGGTTTAATGTGCATGAATTAGCTATATGTTAGGAAGTTGAAGTCTATCTCAAGCTCGATTGTACCAACGGTTTAATGTGCATGAATTAGCTATATGTTAGGAAGTTGAAGTCTATCTCAAGCTCGATTGTACCAACGGTTTAATGTGCATGAATTAGCTATATGTTAGGAAGTTGAAGTCTATCTCAAGCTCGATTGTACCAACGGTTTAATGTGCATGAATTAGCTATATGTTAGGAAGTTGAAGTCTATCTCAAGCTCGATTGTACCAACGGTTTAATGTGCATGAATTAGCTATATGTTAGGAAGTTGAAGTCTATCTCAAGCTCGATTGTACCAACGGTTTTATTAGCTAAATGTATTGAAGTAACGTGAAATGAAGTGTTTTGCTCAAGAAAACAACACGCCGCCTGGTCCAGGAATCGAACTCTCGACACTACGATCCTAACTTCAACACCGTAACAATTAGGCTATACGTATGATATTTACAGAATTAAATTATGAATTATACTCTTCACATTGAACTCAAATCTTCAGTATAGATATACACACTATTCCATTCACAGCTATTTCTCAATCTGGACAACAAGAATTCTGCTTGTATATATATATATTGTCACAAGTGCAGTGTTTGTACCAGAGTTTTCAAGTCGCTGGCTGGACTAAAAAGTCAAACTCGTTCAGCGCATCGGTAAGCGTTCTCCTACATGGATATAAAGTAGTGGCCGTACTCGAAAACGAGTTGGCAGCCACCATATATATATGTGTGTGTGTGTGTGTGTGTGTGTGTGTGTGTGTGTGTGTGTGTGTGTGTGTGTGTGTGTGTGTGTGTGTGTGTGTGTGTGTGTGTGTGTGTGTGTCCTGATGATTTCTCACGAATGAAACAGTTCTAGTCCTGTAGAAGTTCTTCGATATTAAAACATTTATACTCTGCTATGTATTGAGTACCTTACTTACTGTGGTTACCTCCGATTCAACCCGGAATAACTTATATATATATATATATATATGTATGTGTGTGTGTGTGTGTGTGTGTGTGTGTGTGTGTGTGTTTAACTGTGGATGTGTGTGTGTGTGTGTGTGGATGTGCGTATGTATGTGTGTACGCCCAATTGAAACATATCGATCCCCAGTGCTTATTTAAGTACTTGTTTTATAAAAAGACATAAACAAAGCAAATAGGGACAGGTGGAAGGAAAGATGAGGGAGAGATGGGAAGGACAAGGGAGGGGAGTTGATGGAAGAGAGAGAGAGGAAGCGATGACTGGCTTCATTCATAAAAGCATTGGTCAACCCGAGCCTATACAGGTAAAATTCCGTTATAACGAATTTTTCAGTATAATGAAATTTTTTCAATCCCGGCCACACGCTCGACGTGTTACGTCGATCTCGTTATAAAGAATTTTTCGAATTTTTTTTAGATCCCGTGAATTTCGTTATAACGGAAATTCACTGTAGTTCAAAACACTTGCACAAAGTACGTCGCAGTGGGACTGGACACGAAACCACGAGATTTCAAAACGAACTCCTTAACCACTCAGCTATACCTCGCCTAACGTATTATTTATTTTATATGTTTATAACTACAGTGTATATATATATATATATATATATTGATATATTGGCTCCTCGTGATACCTTTATTTTTACATTAATAATTGCAACTTTTGCATTTCAGACAATTTCCCATCAAATGATTTACTGTTAGTAAGAAATACAATATCAAATATTTAAGTATTGTACGGTAATACAAGGTGACTTACTTGATTCTATAAAAAAAATATAAAAATAACACATAGATGTACCTATAAGTATTCAAGGGAAACAACCCTATTAAAATATTTGCTAAGGGAAATAACTCTATCTGATCAAGATTTTTATTTGTTTTACATTTTTAATGCGTTTTTCTTTTCTTTACATTATATTTATATGTATGTATACTGGGACAATGAATTGGCAATGTCGTTAGAACGTCGGATAGAATGCTTTCCGGTATTCGTTCCGGTTCTCTGCACGCTGAGTTCACAACCCGTCGAGGTCACTTTTGCCTTTCAAGGTCGATCAAAAAAATACCAGTTCAATACTATGTCATTTCTTCCTCTATATCTCTTTCTCACTTCTTTTTATGACTCTCTCCACTCTCTCTCTCTCATATATATATATATATATATATATATATAATGTATAATAAACAATACAATATAATTACCTCATTACCAGAGGTTTCCCGAATAAGACGAATACGAAAGAAACGTCCTCATTCGTTCGTCGGACAAGGCAATATATTGATATTGCCTTGTCCGACGAACGAATGAGGACGTTTCTTTCGTATTCGTCTTGTTCGGGAAACCTCTGGTAATGAGGTAATTATATTGTATTGTTTATTATACATTAAATTTTGCTCTGGTACTTACATAGAGCACTCTTCACTCCTATGACTTTTTCAATTTTCAACGGAAACTTCAATACATATATATATATATATATATATATATATATATATATATATATATATATCACCTTGACCGACCAGTCTGTCGGGCGTCCATTCGGCGCCGCTGATCACAGCACGTGCTGTTTTAGCTATACGATGACGCCATCCCACTGGCTGGGCGGGCAGGCCGTAAGTCTAAAGTCTGTCTTAAGCCAGAAGGCTCACTTAAACCGGTGCTTATCCCGGTTTCATGGCGTGAAGCGACTGAGAGTACAAGACTCCCCCCTGGACAGGACGCCAGTCCATCGCAGGGGTAAACCTCCAGCTATTGCTGGTTCTCATTTTCAGCTGAGTAAACTGGAGCAACGTGAAATAAAGTGTCTTGCTCAAGGAAACAACACATCACCCGGTCCGAGAATTGAACTCACAACCTTTCGATTGCAAGCCTATTGCTCTAACCACTAAGCCATGCGTGAAGAAATTTACTATGTTCAAACTTGTAAAGGCCATGGGCTCCACCAGGATTTTAAAATGCTTAAAAAACGTTGTATGGCACCACAGCACCCCTACAACTCCACCAGGGGTTATGAGTTCATTCATACATACACTCACACACCTCGATGGAATTTGAACTCAGAATGTAAAGAACCAGAGAGATGAAGATGAGAGAGAGGAATGGGTGAGAGGGGAGAACGAGAGTACGTGTGCGTGCGTGTATCTTTGTACACCTGTGCGTATGTGGTGTGTGTGTCTGTGTGCGCGTATGGCACTCTCAATAAAGTATAAAATTATCTTATTGCCTCTAAAATACACACATATAATACAATTCTAATTGTAATTCCATTCACATACTGGATGAGTTATATGAATATTAAATCTATATCCCTCAATTCATAGCTGGTAATATATTTTATCGACCCCCGGAGAGATGAAATATAAATTTACCTTCGGCAAGATTTCATCTTGTTTGTACGAACGTCTTCGCTCGTTGACAGACAACACAATGCCTGTGAAACTATATAAAAACTTCGTCATCTTTCGAGATGGAATATTTCATATTATTCCTGACGAAGCTCAAATACAAAAACAAGAAATTTACTAAATGACTTTTAATAAAAAAAATAAAAAAAATGTTTAAATTGCGCTCAAATTGAAATTAAGTAAATACGGAAAATACCGAATGAAAAGATTCATGAAAAAATGAATAATTCCGTAATAAATTAATAAATTTAAATATTAAATAATTAATATACATTTAACATTTATTTGTAAACCAATTTTTTATTTGAATTTAACATTTAATAAAAAAAATAAAAAAATTTCTTAGATATTATTTTTTTCGTTTTGTTGTTTGTTTGTTTTTAGGAAAAGAAAACTTGTTGACATTGAAATATATATTTTTCAGATAATCCGGTAGGCTTGTTGTAATGTTTGAGTAAAAATACCAGAACTTTTGATTTATTTGATATATAACAAACATTGAGATTCTTGAAAGACCGTAAAACATTGTTGATTTTTTAATTATTGTTATTATTATTATTATTATTTTCCGTCGTAAATCAAGTAAATACATAATACTAACATATAACCTAATGTTTGTTGAGTGAGATGGTTACCAGTCAGAGTTTAGCTTTAAGCTATCTTTGTTATTGTATTAAATATTTATGTATATATATATATATTATTTTCGGTTTTTGTTGATGTTTGAAGTGTCGTCTGCTTCGAAATATTTCTGTAAATCAGAAAAAATTCTTTCCAATTTCTCAGGACGATTGCTTTGTTTATTCAATGTCGCGATAATGTTTCAAAGGGAAATGCTAAACTTTGTTAAGTTAGTACGAATAATCTAGTCAAACGAAATAAGATATATGATGTTGTTTATTATTGATGTTATAAATTTTATGATTTCCCCATAACCAAATTATGTTTGCATCTATATCTTTATATCTTTGATCTGTCACTTTCACTCTCTGATATATATATATGTGTGTGTGTGTGTGTGTGTGTGTGTCTGTGTGTGTGTATGTGTGAGTGTGTGTGTGCATAGATGGTTATGCATGTTTACACATAAGTATGTATGTGTATGTGTGTGCTTATATGTGTGTGTGTGTGTGTACATACATATATATATATAAATATGTGTGTGGTTTATATTTATATATATGTGTGTGTATGTATGTATGTATGTACAGGGTGTCCCCCAAAAATATATACATTCTAATAAATATATGTATATATTTTTGGGGGGACACCCTGTATATTAAGCGTGTGTGTGTATGCAAGTATATCTGCATAAGTGTGTGTATGTATACAAGTGTAAATGTACATGTGTGTGTGTATGTGTCAGAAGGACTCAGACAACAGATAATGTATCACCAATTAGTACACATCATGCTGATCTGTGTTCTGTGTTATCTCCATGTGTATATATATATGTGTATATATGTCTATATATGTGTATATATATGTATATATATATATGCATATATATGTGTATATATGTATATATATATATATGTGTGTGTATATATATGCGTGTATATATATATATATATATGTGTGTATATATATGTGTATAAATATATGTGTATATATATATGTGTACATATATATATATATGTGTATAGATATATATATAGATATATATATGTGTGTAAACAGCACACAACCAAGAAATTGTATGAGACAGCATTATGAGAGGAAAATTTATATATAGCTATGTGTATATATGTATATATAGATATGTGTATATATGTATGTATGGGTGTATGCATGGATGGATGTATATGTATGGATTATGTATATATGTATGTATGGATGGATATGTATGTATGTATGGATAGGTATGTGTATATATGTATGGATATGAGTATATTTATATATAGATATGTGTATATATATATGTATGTATGGGTATGTGTATATATATATATATGTATGGGTATGTGTATGGATGGATATATATATAACAGTCTGTTATTTGTCTATATATTGTCTCATGTTCTACCAAGTGCACAGGAGAGGTTGTCATGTCTTTGACACAACTGAAGGGTCTTCTCAACCCTTTGTTTGGCTTATATTTTATATAATAAATCACATGTGTGTGTGTGCCACCTTTTACCATCTACAGGGATATTTTACCCAGTTTTCTAAGCTATTATTTATAGCCGTGAAGATGCATGACTTAGTGGTTAGAGTGTTGATCTTACAATTGTAAGGTTGTGAGTTTGATTCTAAGACCGGGCTTTGCGTTGTGTCCTTGAGCAAGACACTTTATTTCACGTTGCTCCAGCTGTAGAAATGAGTTGTGCTGTTACTGGTGCTAAGTTGTATCAGCCTTTGCCTTTCCCTTGGAAAATATTAGTGGTGTGGAGAGGGGAGACCTTTATATATGGGTGACTGCTGGTCTTCCACGTAAACACCTTGTCTGGACTTGTGTTTCGGAGGGGAACTTTCTAGGGCATTCACAACCGAAGAGGGTCTTTACCCTATTTATAGCAACCGACTGTTACAGTAATATTCTGCATTTGGGATACCCATATTTTCAAATTTTATATCACCCTTCACTTTGATAATTACTAAATATATATGTAGAGAGAGGAAGGAAGGAGATTGTGTGTGGGGGGGAGAGAGAGAGAGAAACACAGACATATTAGAAATCTTCAGCTTAACTACGAAGATATGACCAATCGTTATTTCCATAATAAATGTGTTATTTACAATACAATTGTTCATTAATACAAGTTTGTTTCTTTTTTATAGTTGTTGATTTTCTCTCTTTCAGGTTAATGACCCTTTGGCTACACAGGACATTATGTTGTCTGTTAACATTAAATCTATAACAGGACAGCTACAAGGTAATATATATATATAATAGATTTATATAAAACAGTATATACAAACAGCAGCATATGTACTGTAGTGTATATATATATATATATATATATAAAATAGTCGTTTTGGAAGCCTCAACAATGCAGATGGGTAAATCTCTGGGTAACAAAACCAGGTGGTATTGAGAGAGGAGAAGTCAGAGGAAGCATAGAAAGAGACGTAGAGAGCATAAAAGAATGTAAGAAAGGTGTAAAATATAACAAGAGATAGAGTTACCTTGGAAGCGATTTAATAGTCCCTATCCTTCTCCAACACAACTCTTTCTCCTCAGAAAATCCCCCTGTTGATGGATGTGAAATCCAAAATATAGGGACAATTAAATCGCTTCCAAGTTAACTCTATCTCTTGCTATTATTTACCCCTTTCTTGTGTTCTTTTATGCTCTCTACATCTCTTTCTTTGCTTCCTCTGACTTTACCCTCTCTCAATACCACCTGGTTTTGTTACCCAGAGATTTACCCATCTGCTTCGTTGAGGCTTCAAAATCTCTATTTTTTTATATTCCACAATGCTTCAAGCAAACTTTAACACTCTCATGTACATATATATATATATACACATATATATATTATATATATGTATATATATATATATATATATATATATATATATATATATATATATATATATATATATATATGTATATATGTATGTATATATATATATATATACACATACATACATATATATATACATACTATAATGATATATATATATGTGTGTGTGTGTATATATATATATATATATATATATACACACACATATATATATATATATACATACACACACACACACACACACATATATATATATACATACACACACACACACACACACATATATATATATATATATATATATATACACACATATATATATATACACACATACACACACACACACATATATATATATATATATATATATATATATATATATATACTAATTATAGGGTAATTATTGTAAGATGTATGCTGACATGAAATATTTTTATCTCTTCTAACTAATTGTAACATTCAGATAAGTCATAGATTCCAATTAGAGTTGATAAAGAATCAAACTCTATCAACACACACATACTCACATACCCACACACACATAGACATACACACACACACAGATATATATAGATACACATGCACATAGATACACATGTACATAGGTATACATATAGACACACACACACATACTCACATACACACACACACAGATATATATATATAGACACACATGCACAGAGATACACATGTACATAGGTATACATGTAGACACACACACATACTCACATACACACACACACAGATATATATATAGATACACATGCACATAGATACACATGTACATAGGTATACATGTATACATACACACATACTCACATAGATATACACATGCACACAAATACGTATAGGCACACACACACACACATTCACATATACACACATGTACACAGATATACATATAGACATTCATATGTATATAATGGCAACCAAACAGTGAAAGCTTATAATACACACACATCTATTTATATATATATATATGCATGTATGTATATATATATATATATATATATATATATATATATATATATATGTGTGTGTGTATGTATATATTTATCTATTTATTTTGTCTAAAGCTCTGACTGGTGAAATTTGTCGTCTACCTGAAACTAATGTGGAATGGCATAACTACATAGAGAAGGCTTTAGAGTTGTGTGACTGTATTCAGGGGTCAGATCTCAGTAAACAAGACAAAACACACGTAAGAATAATTACTGAATTATTTCCTATTTATCTGTAGAAAGTTGTAAATGTATTCTTTCATAGGAAAAAGTAGCCACTCCTCAATGTTTCCTTTGGTCTTGCCATTGCTGATACTATCTGTTGGTCACAAATTCTGGCTAAAGGAATCAATAATGAGATCAAACAAAGTAAAACATGTTTCCATTGGTCCTTCTATTGCTGGTACTATCTGTTGGTCACAAATTCTGGCAGAAGAAAGGGGCTAATCGTGAGATCGGATGAAATAAAACATGTTTCCATTGGTCTTTCAATTGCTAGTACTATTTGCTGGACACAGCTTCTTTCTATGCATCAATGTTAGTGTCTGCATGTTTGTATCATCATCATCATTTTATATTATATATAAACAAAGTATTCAATATTTAATATTTATATCTCTAGTTGGAGTCATCAGCAGTCTCATTGTGGAACCATGCTGTATCATCTAAATTTGGAGGCCAGCTCTCAACACTAGCTAATGCAAAATGTGAGTTTGGGTTTAACTTTTACTCTGATAAATAATTCTAAGTGTCTGTGATGGTTTTTGCTAATTTACTTCCCCAGGCTGGGGTTGCAAACCCTTTTTTGCATTTTTCAAAAAAAAAAAAAAATGTATTAAAAATAAAAGGCATATTTTAATCAACTTTGTCTTGTTAACTTTATCTTGAACTGTGCTTTACAACCTGAGCTAAAAGGTACCAATTCGTCTTTAGCATACAAAGACTTAGATTTAAAAGTTCCCATGTCTTGAGACACATGAGCCAAAGTACTCTAATGATCATGATCAGTTACATCTATCAATACATTACTCCAACTTTTGTTGGCAGGTTTCAGGTCCCTGTCGGTTGTCTGCTGCCAGTGAGTTAAAAGATGTACCAGTATGTTTTTGGTGCATGTTGAGTAAATGGCACTAAGCCAAACCTCAGTGTAAAAAATAAGCCAACATCTTAAAATTTTGGCACCAAGAAAGGCATCCAGCTGTAAAATATTGCCTCAAAAAGACCCTCATGATATGTATGAAGCTTGTCATGGGGCCTGCACAGCTAACCCCTATTTTATCAGGGAAATTGGCCTTAAAACACTGGTAGTAGTAATTCACATATGTTTCTTAAATAAAATTATCAATGTATAATGATATTTCTGATATTCCTTTATTGAGTTTGTCTTTTATAGTGAGGAATCTATCCTTTAAGATGGTACATTTTTGCAACAATGGCACATCTGATGAAGTCACACTGAGAAAATTAAGCATGGTTTGTAAAATTTCAGTTTTAATCAATTCATTTGTTACTTTTTACTGGAATTAGTGTATGGGTATATATATATAGTAAAATAACAGATTAAAGTTTAAGCAAAGAATCGCTGCTTTAACGGGACTTTCTGAAACCTATATAAAGAGATACTATGGGCATGTGGTTAGAATGTCTCAAGAAAGAACCACTTAACAGATTTTACAGACAAAACCAACCAGCAGGAGACTCGGGGGTAGACCCCAAGCAAGATGGTTGGATAACATTCATGAACTCAGCTGGTCTCACTTGGGGATCCAGCCAGATCAATTGGAGATGGTTGCTTTTGACAGGACCTATGACCCTCTCAGGAATAAGTGGTCGAAGAAGAGGATATATAAATATCGGTAGAGGGTCGGACGCCATGCTTTGACGCATAGAGTTACGGCCCTTGCCATTCTGAGTTCAAATCCCGCCGAGGTTAACTTTGCCTTTCATCCTACGGGGTCGATAAAATAAAGTACCAGTAACACACTGGGTAATTGCTGGCCTTCTGCCAAAAGTAGAAACCATTATTATTTGGTTCATTCATGGTTTTTCTTTTTTTGTGTGTGTAATAAGATGTAGATTCATAATAACAAATTTGTTCATGTTAAACCACAAATACTAGTTAACTAAATTCCATACAAAGAAACAGTTAGTCTTGTAAAATAAATTTGAGATAAAGGTAAAATTGAAAGTTCAATCTTTCATTTAGTTTTAACCTGAAATTTCTTATCATGTTAAGGCTAAATATATTTTGATATATGAAATATATCTTCTGTTGTTGACAATCAGTAATTAGTAATTATTGCCAATACATAATTAGTCATTGTCTAATATTTCAGATGGGACTGAAAACTATACGATCTTGGCTTGGTAAGTTGAAATAAAAGGCTTTTGTTTTCATAAAGAGGATTATTTTTCTATGAGAATTAGTAAATGATAAATAATGTTATATGCCATCTAGGGAAAATGAATGTTGCAGAAGAATTATAACTTTGTTCATGTCAGTATGTGTAAGGTATAAAATATGAGATATTTACCATTTATCATTTACTATTATATTTTCACAATAATATTGAATCTATGAGATTTTGATATCATTTATTTTGAGAATGATACCTTAACATCGGTATGAGTGGCTGGTTACAGCCAGTTTAAACAGAAAGAGATGAGAGAATTCTGGCCAGATATGGCCGGTTTAAATGCTCTATGCTTGTATTAGGGATGTACTAATAAGCCAACTGGATTAAGTTATATAATTTAAGATAAGAACTGTAATAACTACCAGAAACATATATAACAATTATTTCATATAATTTATTATATAATTTCAGATTGTAATTATTCTGACAGGGCTGAGTCAATTTTAAAAGTGACAATGGAGGTATGTTAACTCTTTCGTGGCTGTATTTCTCATAAAAATACACTCTATTTCAATTAATTAATAAATAATTTTAAGAGATTTACTAAAGTTAATTTTTCATTATCAAGATAGTAGTCGTGGTTATTGACAATTTTTTCTAGCTGAATGCCCTTCCTATCACCAACCACTTCCACTTTACAGTATAGCCTAGGTGCATTATTTTTACCACAAGGGCGATGGATTGGCAGTATCGGTAGAGGGTTGGATGCCATGCTTTCCAGCATAGTTACGTCCCTTTACGATCTGAGTTCAAATCCCGCCGAGGTTGACTTTGCCTTTCATCCTTACGGGGTCGATAAAATAAAGTACCAGTAATGTACTGGGTAATTGCTGGCCTTGTGCCTAAAGTAGAAACAATTATTTTTACCACCAGCTCTAGAGAGATTGTTTTACCAGACTTACTAATCATCTATACCGTCTATCAGTTTCTATTCAGAGTGGCTGCTCTCCTAGAAAAGTTGCCTTCCTTGCAGCTTGCGGAGCTCACATCTGCCCTGTTTTTGTAACAAATGTTTGGGGTTTTTTTAATAAATTTATGTAAAATTATGTTAGATTTTAATTTCAATAGGAACACTTTAAAATAGGTGGTTTTATTTCATAGAACCAGAACTGGTTTTGTTCAGATTGATATCAAAAGGGTTAAAATGTGAAAACTTTTCTACGACTGTAAATGTATATATATATGTCTGTATATATATATATATATGTGTGTATGTATACCTGTGTGATCTAGTGTATATATATAAATATATATACATATATATATATATATGTGTATATATATATATATATAAAGAGAAAGATAGAGATACTCTAACTAAACTTTAGATATGTTCAACAGATTAATTCCTGAGTGTGTGTGTATATATATATATATATATATGTGAGTGTGTGTGTACATATATATACATATATACACACACATATACATATAAACAAATCTATTTCCATTCAATATGAGAAACAAACAAATAACTCTCTAATAACACTATTTTCTTTTATGGACTTTTACTACATTTAATATAAATTGTAACTTATTGAATTAAGAAAATACTCAAAATTCTGTATCAAATTACTTTCCTCTAAGATTATATATGTATATATATATATATATTTTTTTTTTTTTCAAAATTACAATTCCCTCTACATTCTAGTAAATTCTAACAGAATGTCAAAAATGTCTTTATTTACTGAACTGAAAGACTTTCAGATAGTTTTCTGTATGTTTGTTGTTGTTGTTGTAATTTGGGTTTGGTTTTGTTTGGTTTTTGTTTGTCAGATATATTAAACAAGCCTCTCAATTAGATCATGTATCATCATCATAACCAGCACCAGCACCACTACCACCACCACTACCAGCATATACATCACATCATCATCATCATCATCATCATCAACACCATTACTACCACCAACTCCATAGCCATCTACATCAAACAAAACACCTCTGTGAGATTTAACATTTTGTGATTAGATCTCACACTACTTCTGATCAGGTTTTTCTTAGTCTTCTTCTACCTGTAGCTTCCATCCACTGAGATCTCCTGGCACTGCTTCACCCAATAATTATCAGCCATATACATTATGTTTCCATATCAGTGAAGCTTTCTCTCTTCTACACTACGTCTGATTCCTCATCTAACCAGTTCTTTTCTCAGCTCACCCATGCTTATGTATATCATCATCATCATCATCATCATCATCACCGTTTTACGTCTGTTCTTCCACGCTAGCATGGGTTAGACGGGTTGTCCTGTTGTGGGCAGTGTCTGGTCGGCTGACCATGCCTTGCTCATACAGGAACTGATTTGGCTTGATTTCTACAGCTGGATGCCCTTCCTAACACCAACCTCATTTACAGTGAGTGCTGGGTGCTTTTTCGTGGCGCCTACACGTCCACTTTACAGTGTGGGCTGGGTGCTTTTTTGCCGTGGCACCTCCACGACCACCTTGCGGTGGGGGGTGTGGGGGAATATTGTCTATATGCTTCAGTATGTACCCATGGGAGGTCGGGTACTCTGTATTACTGCGTGACGCCAGAGATCACGGTCGTGTGTCATCGCCTTTGAGAGGTGTAATTGGGTAAGGTCGGCTTTATATATATATATATATATATATATATATATGTATATATATATATATATACATATATATCACCATCGTCCTTATCATCATAATTTTATGACAGCTTTCCATACTGGCAGGGATTTGTTGGGTCATCCCAGTCCAACATTAAAGGTGCTGTGGAACCACATTTTGTTTAAATGTTTCATATTTTGGCATGGTTTCTATAGCTGGATGCCCTTCCTAACATGAACCACTTTACAGAGTATACTGGAAGGAAATTTCATCTCTAATCTTCATTGTTTCAGTCTCTTCATCACCTCTATGACTGTTCTTTAACAAAAATATTTCTCTTTTAGTCAAACAATAAACTGAAGGAAATATTTTTCACAAAGAAGGAAGATTGCCAACTTCTATCAGCTGGTGAAGATCTAGATTTGTACAAGTCAGACATAGAGAACAACTACTTCCATTTGTTCTGTAACCAAGCTGAAATTGTAAGTTCCTTATAAATCATTTCTACTCTTTCTAAAAATTAATTACAAAATATTATACTAATTAACACTAAAATAATTGTTTCTGATTTAGGTACAAGGCCAACAATTCTGGGAAAGGGGAAAGTCAATTAAATATCCCCCAGTGTACTTTATTTTATTGACCCTGTAAGGATGAAAGGCAAAGCTAACCTCGGTAGGATTTGAACTCAGAACATAAAGGAACATAACTATATGCAGCAAAGCATGTTGTCCAACTCTCTATTGATACTGTCAATCTGCCGCCCTTGATACTAATTAATACTAAAATAATTGTTTCTACTTTTGGCACAAGGCCAGCAATTACCCAGTGCATTACTGGTACTTTATTTTATCGACCCCGTAAGGATGAAAGGCAAAGTCAACCTCGGCGGGATTTGAACTCAGATCGTAAAGGGACGTAACTATGCTAGAAAGCATGGCATCCGACCCTCCACCAATACTGCCAATTCACCGAAGGCCAGCAATTACCCCAGTGCATTACTGGTCCTTTATCTTAATGACCCCGTAAGGATGAAAGGCAAAGTTAACCTCGGCGGATTTGAACTCAGGACGTAAAGAGCTATAACTCTATGCTGCAAAGGATGCTGTCTGACGCTCTACCGATACTGTCAAACCACCGCCTTAATTAATACTAAAATAATGATTTCTACTTTGGGCACAAGGCCAGCAATTTTAGTGGGGAGGAGAAAGTCAATTAAATCAACCCCAGTGCATTACTGGTACTTTATTTTATCGACCCCATAAGGATGAAAGGCAAAGCTAACCTCAACTTATATATAGTTTCCATCTAATGGGCTTCCATATAGCTTCCATCTATCCAGTTTCACTGGTAAGGCTTGGGTCAACCCAAGGCTATGGTAAAAACACTTGCCCAACATACAACTCAGTGAGTTTAAACCTGGAACCTTATGGTTGAGAAGTAAAACCTCTTAAACACTCTACCATGTCTACCTACAGATATTACTACTGAGTAGTAAAACCTCTTAAACACTCTACCATGTCTACCTACAGATATCACTACTGAGAAGTAAAACCTCTTAAACACTCTACCATGTCTACCTACAGATATCACTACTGAGAAGTAAAACCTCTTAAACACTCTACCATGTCTACCTACAGATATCACTACTGAGTAGTAAAACCTCTTAAACACTCTACCATGTCTACCTACAGATATCACTACTGAGTAGTAAAACCTCTTAAACACTCTACCATGTCTACCTACAGATATCACTACTGAGTAGTAAAACCTCTTAAACACTCTACCATGTCTACCTACAGATATCACTACTGAGTAGTAAAACCTCTTAAACACTCTACCATGTCTACCTACAGATATCACTACTGAGTAGTAAAACCTCTTAAACACTCTACCATGTCTACCTACAGATATCACTACTGAGTAGTAAAACCTCTTAAACACTCCACCATGTCTACCTACAGATATCACTACTGAGAAGTAAAACCTCTTAAACACTCTACCATGTCTACCTACAGATATCACTACTGAGAAGTAAAACCTCTTAAACACTCTACCATGTCTACCTACAGATATCACTACTGAGAAGTAAAACCTCTTAAACACTCTACCATGTCTACCTACAGATATCACTACTGAGTAGTAAAACCTCTTAAACACTCTACCATGTCTACCTACAGATATCACTACTGAGTAGTAAAACCTCTTAAACACTCCACCATGTCTACCTACAGATATCACTACTGAGAAGTAAAACCTCTTAAACACTCTACCATGTCTACCTACAGATATCACTACTGAGTAGTAAAACCTCTTAAACACTCTACCATGTCTACCTACAGATATCACTACTGAGTAGTAAAACCTCTTAAACACTCTACCATGTCTACCTACAGATATCACTACTGAGTAGTAAAACCTCTTAAACACTCTACCATGTCTACCTACAGATATCACTACTGAGTAGTAAAACCTCTTAAACACTCCACCATGTCTACC
Source organism: Eledone cirrhosa (assembly GCA_964016885.1). NCBI lineage: Eukaryota > Metazoa > Mollusca > Cephalopoda > Octopoda > Eledonidae > Eledone > Eledone cirrhosa. Next base: position 43,849,471 of record OZ024749.1, read on the forward strand.
TACAGATATCACTACTGAGAAGTAAAACCTCTTAAACACTCTACCATGTCTACCTACAGATATCACTACTGAGAAGTAAAACCTCTTAAACACTCTACCATGTCTACCTACAGATATCACTACTGAGAAGTAAAACCTCTTAAACACTCTACCATGTCTACCTACAGATATTACTACAACCCAATGACACAAGGAAACATCTGAAGCAGAAAAATTTATGACTAATGCTATCGTTGCTAGTTACAGGCATTGTTGTACTGTCGGTCTCTCTCTCTTTCTCTTGCTTTCTCACTATATATATATATATATCCACCTCTCTCTCTCTCTCTCTCTCTCTCTATATATATATATATATATATATATATATATATATATATATATATATATATATATATATCCTTCCCTCTCTCACTATATATATATGTCCCTCACTCTTTCTCTCCTTCCATATCTTTCTTTCGTTCTCTCTCTCTCTCCTTCCATCTCTGTCTCATTCTCTCTCTCATACTCTCTCTCCCTCTCTCCCTCTCTCCCTCTCTTGTGGAAATTTATTTAATAAACATAAAAACAAAACAACCATATATAACTTTGTAACACAACATTTGCCCACAGCTTTCAATATATAGATTTCATTTTTCATTTTGTTATGGTTTACTGATCAATAACTTATAATCAGGAATATTCTGTTCTCTGTCTGACAGGCATTTGCTCAAGGCCAATACGATACAGCATTTAGCCATATACAATCAGCTAAAGATATGTTGGTAGTGTTCCCCAAGGAGGTAAGATACTTTACTGATTTTACAGATTAAATATAAAGTGAAAGCATGTGGCCTAGTGGTTAAGGTGTTGTGCTCATTATCATAATATTGTGGGATCAATTCTCGGGGCAGATGAGAAGTTGTGTCCTAGAACATGGCACTTTGTGTCATGTTTCTCCACTTCACTCAGCTGAAAATTAGTAGCAGTGGCAGAGAGTAGAGGATGTATTTTATTGTGGCACCAGCACCACCACTTTACAGAGTGTACTGGGTGTAATTGTGGCACCAGTACTATAACACTTTACAGGGAGTAATGGATGTATTTTATCACAGCACCAACCCTAGAGAGCTTGTTATGTCTTTGGCAAGACTGAAGAGTCCTCTCAACTCAATATATTCTCAGTTTAATTGCCAACCACTTTACAGTATATATTGAGTACATTTAAACTAAGAGAACAAAGAGAGCTGGAATGAATGCCTCAAAACTTTCTGTCCGATGTTCTAACAATTCAGCCAATTTGTTGTCTGTTTTAAGAAACATATAAACTTTATATATTTCCATTGTTAAAGATGTAATATTTGTTATTTTTCAGAGTGGCTTTATATGTCAGTTATGTTACAATTTTGGTGTGGAGTTATATCAGAAGAAATATTATGATGAGTGTGTTATATGGTTGGGTTTAAGTCATGATATTGGGAAAGATAAAAAGGAAATATCAGCCTCAATTCAGGTATGCTTTGTAATCTTCTAACAGTTCTTTCTTCAAATGTTCAGGTGTTTAACCCTACTGTTACCATATTTCTCTGCCCACCATTGCGATCTTTAGGTCCTCAATAGATTCCAACCCGGTATCTTGCTTCAGGTTGTCAATGTATGTCACATGATGTCCTCCACACTTCTCTAGCCACCATTGCCATCTTCAGTTCTTTGATAGATTCCAGATTTTTCTGTCCACCACAGCCATCTTCAGTTCCTGGATAGATTCCAGACCAGTATCCTACTCCAGTTGTCATTGTATGTCACATGATGTCCACCATTGCCATCTTCAGTTCTTCGATAGATTCCAGACCAGTATCCTGCTCCTGGTTGTTAATATATGTAACATGACATCCACCAGACTTCTCTGTCCATCATTGCTATCTTCACTTCCTTGATAGATTCCAGGCCACTATCCTATTCTAGGTTATCATTGTATGTGGCATGACATCCACAAAACTTCTCTGTCCACCATTGCTATCATCAGTTCCTCAATAGATTCCAGGCCAGTCTCCTACTTCAGATCAGCTTTCATGCTTCTTCTAGAAGTTGAACACAATGTTTTGACATTCTATAATCTTTTCGCTGACACAATTCTACTGTAATATAATAACGAAAGGGTTACAATTTTCACAGAGATGCTTATAAACTTCAGTTATACCTACATTAATTTTTGATAGAGGTGTATATGAGTACCTATACAATATTTTTATGTATAATGGTTTCTGAATTAGACACCAGGCCAAAGATTTTGGAGGAGGGAAAGTCAATTAAATCAACCCCATAAGGCTGGTATATACTTTTTTCATGTAAAACATCTGCTGGAAAAGTTCATTTGCATATATGGTAACTGCTTGACTTGGTAGGGATTAAACGGCTGTAGCACTGCCAATACATTAAGTTTGTTTCAAATATTTTGTATATTGATGAACCTTAGATATGGTTGACTTACATAAGCCTTAAATACATAGCTATCTTTATACCCTTGTTGTGTTTTCTTCAGTCCTGTACCCTCCGGTTACTAGCTACTGCTTATCTGGAGTTCAAAACTGTGGATTCCAATAAAAAGGCTCTGAATGCTATCAATCTTGCCAACAATGTGAGTAACATCAAACAATTCCTATCTTTGAATAATGCCTGACAATCTAAGACATCTATGTATGTATTCATGTCTTTGTATGTGTGAGAAAGTGAGAGAGTTTGTATGTGTGTATGAGTGGTAATGTAAGGAGTGGTGTTCTGACTGGACTGTAGTCAGAACCCCATCCTCCAATATATAAAGAAGTCCCAAATTAATTTTTGGGACCACCATAAATAATATGCAAGGGCCACTATGAAATTTTCAGCCAGGAGGCCCATGCAAGCTTAACCCTTTTGTGACTGTATTTCTAATAAAATATATATACATTACTTCAATTAATTAAGAATTTTGAGGGATTTAATAAATTTATTAATTATTTCATTACTAAAATAGTAACATAACATATGGATCTTATATAAAATTATTTAGGAAGAGTTTATTTTGAATGGAGACCCTTGAAAATGTGTGGTTTTATTTCATAGAACCAGGAGTGGTTTGGAGCAAGTTGGTATCCAAAGGGTTAATCCATCTCTTCTACATGAAAAAATTATTAAGATGGCTCATCATCATCATCATTTAATGGTCACTTTCCCTGCTAGCAAGGGTTGAACAGGCCTATATAGACCAAGCCAGTACTGAAGCGGGGCCATTGACCTCCAAGACAGGCTGTGGGGGTTTGAATCTCACTTACATACATCATACAGTCATACAGTCTACTGAGTGCAGAGGAGAAGTTGTCATCTGTCTTTTGACCTAAACTGAAAGGTCCTCCCAACCCCTTATTTAGCAAGCTTTCTATGGCTGAATGCCCTTCCTAATATCAACCACTTTGCAGTATGTTCTGGATGTTTTTATCATGGTTATGTAACTAAAACAATCTTAAACTGCCACTGATGACTATACAATTTTTAATAATTTCAGTTCCATAACCACCATCTTGGAATCCTTCTGAAACTAAGAATATTATTAATGGATAATGAAGCTGGAGATGAATCAATTAAAAACAGTAAGAATATCACTTTACTTTAGAGAATAATTATTTCTTTATCATATGGCATATTACAGACATAAAATTATATGTATATATATATATATATATATATTATATTTACATGTGTATGTATTCCATGCCAAAAATGGAATATTTGAGCAAGACGTGGTTCTCCAACCTGTCTAGTCTCAAAGCATAACAACCCATCCAACCCATGCAAGTATGGAAAGCAGACGTTTGATGATAATATTTTGAAGTTTTGTTTTGTTTTGTTTTGTTTTGTTTTGTTTTTGTGGAAATTTTAATTATCGTGACAAAATTTTAACAGATTTTGAAGCTAAACAATGGATTTAATAAAAACAATTTTTTATGTTTTCATCAAAAGGTTATTTTCAAAGAGAAGAGGTTAGTTAGTGGTACATAGACAACAAAGGAAAGTAGACAGACAGACGGCAGACATTTTAACTGCTTCTTTAAGATCAAAGACCAACTGAGATAGTTCGAAATTTATGATAGTTAATTTTAAACACATTGTTTGGCTTCCAAATCTATTAAACTTTTGTCACAAAGCTTCAAATTTCACCTTTAAAAAAATAAATTGTTTGAACTTTTTCAACAACTGAGATATGCTTATCTTTTGTTTTTCTCTTGCTTTGTCATGTCAAAGATTGGCAGGAATTTTCTGAAGGCAGCTACTGTCATTACTACTACCATAATATTTGAACTGTCTAAGTTAACCTTCAGGCCTTCTTAAGAGTGTTATATGTTCCATTGATATCTTTTCTTTGTAAATTATCTTTTGGTGGAAAATTCAGAAAAAAAGAAATAGAACAAAACTTTTTATTAAATGTATCTGGTTTCCAGACTTGTTCAAATATATACAGTTTCTAATAAATAAATACACTGCTACATATCTTGAATACTTTTCTTCTCTTCTTTGTACACACACATACAAAATCTGTTGGCAAATTTTCATATCTAAATTACCCATGAAATATCTAGTCCTAAGATATGTAACTATAACAATTGTGTTTTATCTTAAGCTGTTTCCTTTTAAAACTTTTATAAGCAATGTTTCTAATCTTTGATAATATTCAATTTAATTTAGTTTAATTTAAACATTTTTTTTTTTTTCAATTTTTCAGCCATTGAAAATTTATGTAACCACCTTGAATATAACATAGCTATTGGTTTACAAAGTTGTCACTTTTTGACCAATGCAAACAGGTTAATGATATTTTTGTGAATATTTATATATTATATTTTTCATAAAATTGTAGGAATCTCATATGTGAAAATAGCTGTAAAACAGTTAGCTACTAAAATGATCATAGCAAAGAGTTGTTTAACCCGACTCTTTGCTTCAAAAGGTTTTGTTTAACCTGACTCTTTGCTTCAAGAGGTTTTGTTTAACCTGACTCTTTGTTATGATCATTGTAGCAGCTGGCTGTTTTACAGCTTTTTCTGCATTGGCGATTCCTATAATTTTATGAAATATTTACACATTCAACACTCCAAATCATTTCATATCATATTATATATTAGAAATGTATACTGTCTGTATCTGGTTTAAAATAGGTCCAATGTGTTCCTCTGTGTTGTGAGAGGCAACTAAAAGGATTGGCACTAGGGAGGACATCATCCAGCTGTAAAACATTGTCTCAAAAAGGACCCCATGTTGAGTACAAAGCCCATCATGGGTCCCACAAGGCTAATTTCTACTTTATCAAAGGAAATCACCTTAAAGGCCTTGCTGTTCTTGTTGTTATATATTAGAATTTTCTTTAACCCTTTAGCATTTAAACCGGCTGTATCTGGCCAGAATTCTCTCACCTTTTTCTGTTCAAACTATTATTATTACTATCATTATCATTATTATTATTGTCATCAGATCAGATTTGAGCATGGAACAACTAAAATACATGACAACCAGATTTTCAAATTCACCTGAATATGGTAAAATAGTTTGTACCTTACTGGAATTAAATTTGAAAACAAGAGCAATGCAAGCTGCCAAAGAATTAGTTGAGAATTTAATTACAGGTATGATATTTTATTTTTATTTACATTTTATTAGAAGAACAGGTATATTGTATTAATATATTTATTCAGGCTGTTGACACAACAAATAAGCACCCAGTCCATAATTTTATGTAAGAACCTTTGATAAGTTATGCTCCAAACACTAGCTTAATAAAGAAAAAGTTATTTTATTAAATCCCACCAAATTCTTGATTATTTTCAAAATCATTTGCAAAACATATGCTGAGTCTTCTTTAATGGAATTTTTTTCAATTTTAGAAGAAATTATTTACTAAAATTTTTAAATCCAAATTATCCAATTTCAATAATTGTAACGGTATATTTTCAGCTCACAATACAAACGAACCACTTGATATGTCCACTAGAAAGCAGCTACATTACATCTTTTGGGAACAAGCTGCACAAGCATATGAAGTAAGGTTGAACAGTTTACGTATTGGGATGTTGTTGTTGTTGTTATTTACCTCCAGCCTTAACCAGGTTATTTGTTGGGTTTTTTGTTGTTTTTAGCAAAAAGATTACAAGGAAGCTCTGGAATGGTACAACTATTCCTACAGTCTCTTCTCATTTGGTGAATATGCTGATAAAAACTTGGCAAAAGTTAACAGAAATCGTGCTACATGTTATATACACTTAGAGAACTTTGATAAGGTAAAAAAACATTTTAATAACTGTTTCTACATTAGGCACAAAGCCAGCAATTTGAAGGGAAAGGGAAAGTCGATTAAATCGACCCGTGTTTTACTGGTACTTTATTATATCAACTCTGTAAGGATGAAAGACAAAGCTAACCTCAGCAGACTTTGAACTCAGAATATAAAGGGATGTAACTATATGCTGCAAAGCATGTTGTCCAATGCTCTACCGATACTGTCAATCTACCACCCTTAGGAAAAAAAAATTTAATAATGAATGACTATAGGTTAAGGTGCTGAATTTTTCAGCACATGGGTTTGTGTTCTAGCCCTATTATGACAGTGATGACAAACAAGATGACATGTACAAACATTTTAGTTTTTAATGGCTGGATTAGAGAACAGATGGTCTTGAGTTCAAACCCTACTACTATGGTGATTAAAAAGTATGACATAAATAGCTTGTAGTATTTATTTTGACTCTCAATACTCAAATCCAGCAGCGGTCAGCTTTGCCTTTCATTCTTTGTGGTGGTCGGGTGATGATGATGATGATGATAATGAGTAAAATGAGCATGATGGGGATGATGATGATGATAGTGATGAGGAAAATGTTTATGATGATGATGATAGTGATGAGGAAAATGTTTATGATGATGATGACATTTGCTATAATTATACATCTGTTAGTATTATACATCTGTTACACTAATAGAGATTATATACAAATACAATCTATTTTCTAGGCTAGAGATGCTCTCTCAAAAGCTGAAAACTATGATCCCACATCTCCTTACACTCAGTTTATTATTTTCAAGTTAGCTCTGACACAAAGTCAGCAAAATATTGGTGAGTATAAACTATGTTTAAAATACCTATTTTGTTTTGTTATTTAGGCAGCGGATTGGCAAAGTTATTAGAGCAGAGGATAAGATGTTTTGTAGTATTTGTTCTAGGCTTCTGTCTTTCAAGTTCAAATCATATAGAGTTCAACTTTGCCTTTGATCTTGGGGGAAAATTCATTGTCATAGACATAACATCCATAGTGTTGTTGATCTACATGATAAATACACTCAGTACACTCTGTAAAAGTGTTGGTGATAGGAAGAGCATCCAGCCATAGAAAATCTGCCAAATGAAATGTAGCTGGAGGCATTCGGACTTACCTTGCGTCTGCCCCATACAAAGGGTCAGGAGAACACATCAGTTGTGTGAAAAACATGACAACCTCTGTAGTGATTGTACCACAATAAAATGCACTCGGTAGAGTGCAGGAATGCATGTAAGTGAGATGCAGAGCCCTGGTCCATCTGTGAGGTGGTGAGTAGCTCTACTTCAGTACTGACTTGTTCTGTAATGAACCATCCAACCCTTGCTGGCAGGGAAACCAGACATTAAATGATGTTGATGTCCTTAGAAGTGAAAATATCCGGGACTACTGTTGCAGTACGTTACTGTCATTTCTTACTAAACCCTTTTTGTTGTTTTTCTCCTCATACAGCATCTGAAGCCTTACAAAAGATGTGTGAATATGCCTCACAAAACATCAGTATTGATGCTGAAAATTCAGCCTTTACTGCAGATGCATTGATACGACTGGCTGCACAAATGGCTTTTGAGGTAATTGATGACACATTTTTTTTATTTATTTATATATATATATATTTATTTCAAGATTCATTAAGATTTCAAAATACACTGTCATGAAATAGACTATATATGTATATGTGTATATATATATAACATAAATGGAACTGTTATTTTTCTCTAAAAAATTTTGTCCGATTCCACCCTGCCCGTCCCTTTAATCTTTCTAATTTCTCATTCTTTCTTTTTATGAAGGACTAGCGTCCAAAATGTTAAGACCTTCTTCCTGCTATTTCAAGTGTTAAACTAAAATACTCCTTCCATATACTGTACCGTTTGTGTTGTTATTTCTGTTTACCTTTTACATATATATATATATATATATATATATATATATATATATATATATTTACTTTAAATATTATCACAAAATCAATTGATGACTGTTTAATATAAGTAAACTACATAACTTTTATATATAATCTATAAACTTTGAATTAATTGCAGAAAGATGAGACAAATTTAGCTGCAACAGCTCTTGAGATATTTTTAAAAGGAAGTCATATGTCAACAGAAACGCTGACAGCATTGCGATGTCTCATTAGATTATTGTTGGGAAACAATGATGAACATGATCGGTATTGCTCTACTGTGTTATTTTATCATTCATCATCATTTCATTTTATTTTACGTCCGCTTTTCCCTGCTTGCAAGGGTGGGACGGGAACTGATTCTGGCTTGATTTCTACAGCTGGATGCCCTTCCTAACACCAACCTCATTTACAGTGAGTGCTGGGTGCTTTTTTTGCCGTGGCACCTCCACGACCACTTTGCAATGGAATGATAGGGACCCCAGTCCCTATCATCTCATTTCTACAGCTGAGTAAACTGGAGCAATGTGAAATAAAGTGTCTTGCTCAAGGAAACAACACATCACCCAGTCTGAGAATTGAACATGAATTATGTTATATATATTTTATATATGTTATATATATGTTTTATATATATATATATATATATAGCGAGTGTGGTGTTTGTCGGGTAATTTTTGGAACCATGATATTGCCTCAGATGTTCTGCTCCAGAGTGGAAGTGGTGAGGCAGCCCGCAATGATGGTAGAACTCTATCCAGGATCTTCTTACTGATAGAGCCGATGTCAGAACGAGTGGGGTTGATAAGTCTGACTGATGGTTTG